>HG993127.1:20426167-20801874 GCA_905231855.2 Eristalis tenax | reverse complement strand
ACCTCTCCTCATCCTCATCCTCATCCTCATCCTCATCCTCATCCTCATCCTCATCCTCATCCTCATCCTCATCCTCATCCTCATCCTCATCCTCATCCTCACCTCTCTCATCCTCATCCTCATCCTCATCCTCATCCTCATCCTCATCCTCATCCTCATCCTCATCCTCATCCTCATCCTCATCCTCACCTCCTCATCCTCATCCTCATCCTCATCCTCATCCTCATCCTCATCCTCATCCTCATCCTCATCCTCATCCTCATCCTCATCCTCATCCTCATCCTCATCCTCATCCTCATCCTCATCCTCATCCTCATCCTCATCCTCATCCTCATCCTCATCCTCATCCTCATCCTCATCCTCATCCTCATCCTCATCTCATCCTCATCCTCATCCTCATCCTCATCCTCATCCTCATCCTCATCCTCATCCTCATCCTCATCCTCATCCTCATCCTCATCCTCATCCTCATCCTCATCCTCCATCCTCATCCTCATCCTCATCCTCATCCTCATCCTCATCCTCATCCTCATCCTCATCCTCATCCTCATCCTCATCCTCATCCTCATCCTCATCCTCATCCTCATCCTCATCCTCATCCTCATCCTCATCCTCATCCTCATCCTCATCCTCATCCTCATCCTCATCCTCATCCTCATCCTCATCCTCATCCTCATCCTCATCCTCATCCTCATCCTCATCCTCATCCTCATCCTCATCCTCATCCTCATCCTCATCCTCATCCTCATCCTCATCCTCAATCCTCATCCTCATCCTCATCCTCATCCTCATCCTCATCCTCATCCTCATCCTCATCCTCATCCTCATCCTCATCCTCATCTCATCCTCATCCTCATCCTCATCTCATCCTCATCATCCTCATCCTCATCCTCATCCTCATCCTCATCCTCATCCTCATCCTCATCCTCATCCTCACCATCCTCATCCTCATCCTCATCCTCATCCTCATCCTCATCCTCATCTCATCCTCATCCTCATCCTCATCCTCATCCTCATCCTCATCCTCATCCTCATCCTCATCCTCATCCTCATCCTCATCCTCATCCTCATCCTCATCCTCATCCTCATCCTCATCCGCAACTGACTTTGTTTGTTTAATTATGAGTTTATCTTCAAACCCGTCTCTGATCACGATTCTTATCTCGATCGTGTCCACATTCAATCTTCCGGAGCCGCTCCCCGTATCAGCATATTAATGTTCACTAATTTCCACTCTGTGGCATTGAGAGTATCACTTGCTGATCCGCATCTCCCGCCTGTCTTCGATTTCTGTCCGCCAGCCAATTCTGGCGCCACAAAATTGCTGCCGTCAACGTTCGCCGTGTTGAACTCTTTTGCAGGCTTCACATCGTCACACACTCCATCGAGTGAAGATTTATTGTCACTTTCTCCGCACGTTCGACTCGCACAGACCCGATAGCAAAACAGGCCATTTATCTAGGATCTCATCATTTGACGACTGGACATCGAGTGTTTGGTTAATGCCAACGTTGAGTCTGGATAACCTGTCGCGGTGGCTGTAATCGAATGCATCTCCTCGCTTGACTGCACTATTTCAAAGCGAATGACATCGCTCCTCTCAGTCTGCGACAGTCGAGTGCGATCTTTAGTTCGGCCAACGGCCGACCGGTTAGCCGGAATCTAACGATTTGTCATTTTGACGGCTGAGATGTGTAACATAAGCGACACCATTAGTGTCACTGAGGTATTGAAGATGTCCGTCTCTTTCAACTGGGAAAACTCTGTCTTCTGAAGTTGGAGATTTGGAGCTTGGTTCGGTGAGGAGGATGGTAGGAAGGAAAGAGTGTGCGAGGTTTTGGTTCTTGTCATCACTAATCACTCAAAGGCAGGCCATGAAGTCGGAGGTATCCAACAAGAGGTGTCATTTTAAACTAATTAGGAATGGGTTGTATTTTCATCAAATGTTCCAATGTTTTTCTCTGCCTAAGAAGTAAGACCCACGCGGTTTTCAACTGAATGACACCTGCTTCGATTCGATCTGCCGAATGGTATTTATTTTATTAAACTTTTCTTACGGTCTTTTCATCGTGTTCCCGCACAATTGCTGTTGTATTTCGTAAACAAATGACTGACATTTTTGGCCTAAGTCGATGTTGGAGCATTGGCCTATTTACACAGTCCAGAAGAGACCAAAATTGTTAACTTGCAGTCTACCCAACCTACTTACCCAACGCCGGCCACATTCAGTCCACAGCACACGTCCAGTTTTTCGTCACGCAATAGATTCATTTTGTCGCGACTTATGTGCCATTTGTCGCTGTCCTGATGAATATATATCTCGTCTCAAACATCGATTTGAAGTAAAAAAGACTATCAACACTGTTCCCTTGCGACGAACTGCCATCAAAGCAACGAAATTTAAATAACGCCTCTTGATGGACGACTTTATATTCAAGCAAGTCATTCTCAGAAGAAACTGGGACAGAACTGTCTCCCTCCTCCGCTACTAAACCGTATGCAACAAAGGCCATTCGAATGCTGGTCTTGTTGCGCCTGCGTGATCCAGGAGATCCAAGCCACCCATCAATCTGCCTGCAGTCAGCTTGGAATTTCTCAAAAGTTCCCATTTAACAGCCCAGTCCACGACGCGCGACGGGAACCCAATTTGAATCGATCATAACATTTTATTGAATGGCCGATGTCAACCATGCACTCGAAGCAGCGATCACACACGCGTGTTTTGATGCATGGAACATCTTCATTCTATCGAGTGTTTCTAGTTTATTATCGACTCCGACGTTCCCACTCGGCTGCTTAAGATTCCTGGCACCTCGCCTAAGCGCACAACCGCTCCTAAATCATCGTCCACACGTCCGACGTGTCCAGCCACCAATACAACTGTCATAAGTCACTTCCTTCCATTAATTATGCGGACCATTCGGACGAGCTATCAGTGTACCCAGACTCAGCTTACCACCGCGGAGTCGTCTTCCACTGGGTTGCGCTGTGTCGTCTTCGAAATCTGCATACAAAGCCGGTGAGAAGATGGAGACGAAGCGGAGGACGATGACAACGATGAGGCAGCCACCACCACCAATCAACAGGTGGCCTGTCAATAGTTTCTTTATGTCTTTATGGGCAATTGCCCATTCCACGAATCCACTCCCGATCCGATCGCACAACAAATGTGCACCCTCGTCCGTTCGTCCGCTCGACCGTTCCGGTCGCACCGGAATGGAATGAAGATTTCGCATTCAGATTGACAGGAACTGACGTATTTGTGATTATTGCCTCTCCTCACTCTCTGTCGAGCATCTCCAACCGACCGGTGCAGATCCGAGAGCCATGATAACATCGTCTTCGCAGATTTATGCGGTTTCTCGGCTGTCGTCGCGCGCCAAATGGACATGTTTGCCGTTCGGCGCGAGCTTGTAATGATTGTGTCCATTGCCTTGGCCCGGTGACGTGTCTAAATTTGTCTAGCAAATTAAATGCTTGACAGCGATGGCGACAAACGTGACATGAGGCGTCAGCTGGTCGTAGTTGGCGTACATCATATGAAGTGGTTAAGTCTGCCGCGCCGCCGCAATCAGAGACTGCGAAGCGTGTGATTTATTACGCCCCGTGGATGGTCTCAGACAGGATCCCGGTGCGAGAGGCTGCCGTATCTCGAATCAGATAAACGGTCAGCTGGTAGCCGCGCAAACAGGTGTCTCGGAAGGAATCGACTCCGCGCGCAATTGCACGGTACGTGTGTTTCCAGGAATCTGCGCACGGCTAGATGTGGGCCGGCAAGACCGGTGGTGTCATTAACTCACCACCCGGAGGGGTGCACAGATTGGCTGGCATAATTCACGACCATTACGTATAATTTAACACTTCGCGATCGGTATTAGCGATCGTTAATGGCTGACTATTAACGGTGTTTTGTTGAAACAGAAATAGCGGTAGCGGTAGCGGTCTCGTCAGAACGAAGGGGGTTTTTGTTGAGATGACG
Organism: Eristalis tenax; assembly: GCA_905231855.2. Classification (NCBI taxonomy): domain Eukaryota; kingdom Metazoa; phylum Arthropoda; class Insecta; order Diptera; family Syrphidae; genus Eristalis; species Eristalis tenax. Next base: position 20,797,895 of record HG993127.1, on the reverse strand, counting down.
GGCGGCCGATTGTCCGTTGAGTGAAGCTTTGGTTTAAGGGCACCGGCGAGCACAATTACACTGATTTATGGGACTTTTAGAGCGCCCCAGCCGCCCACTGGCCAAAAATGATTGCATTCGAAACCACTGCAGCTGTCAGGACCAGTTATAACAGCCTTCCGCTGGCGGGGACCCATCAATTCAGAGTCTCCAAAGCTCCTGGCAAAAGGCACAACAGCTTTCTGGTTAATCGTCACCATCCTCTCGTCCAGCCTCGCGCCGGGATCATCGTTTTCAGGTTCGGCCCATAGTTGTACTTCATCCAAATGATGCATGCTCAAGTGCGCTCACCTCTTGGCAGGTCTTGGCAGTTGCCGCCTCCCACCGCTGGGCAACGTTCGCGCCATTTACTCGTGCGCCCGCGGCAAATGAGGACGCACTCCCTTTGGGATGATTACTTTGCCACCCCTCGCGCGATGTGTCGCCTGCACCAGCAATTGCCGCATAATTTATTGTGTACAACTTTTCGCGCCTCTTCAGCTGGAATGGGAAGTAAAGAAACAGAATCCTCAAGGCGGGGGATAAGCGCAACGACCACGTCTGGAGGAGTCCTTTCCCGGTGCACATACCAACCAGCGATTTGCATTAACGACATAAATTCATTTGAATGTCACAGTCACTGTCGCTGTCGCATTCACACATGCACATGCACGGGGCGGTGGCTGCAGCTGGAGAGCGTGAGTGTCATCTTCGCTTAGTCTTGGCTGTTTTCCTGCTTGGCTGGGTGGTGTGCACTTGCAGTAGCAGCAGTTGATGCAAGCCCACACACTCGTGCAGCAGCTCGCTGAATGTGTATTTAATACCGTAATAATTTAAATGGCGTGCAATGTTTGGTCTTAAACGGTCGGGTACTTACCCGGATGATGGGTGGCTTTGGTGCCAGCGGAAGCCAACCAACGACATACATGCTCTCAGCGGAGTGCGGTCGGATTCGAGGTGTCTACAAGATGAATGGTCGGCAATTTGCTCGGAAGTTCACCCTGAAGAGGTCATGTTTCACTGCAGACGCTGAAGCGAGATGCGAGATGCGAGATGAGAGATGCGAGATGATTGAGATCACTTTGAGGGTATTTTGTCACAGGAAGCCTTCAATATTGCGAGATTAACTTCACAGATCCTAGATGCTTAGTCTTCGCTGGGAATAGAGAGGAGGGTCTGGCAACTGCTTGCGACTTCTGCGAGACCTTGGAATGGACGCCGTTCTAAGTGCAGCTGCAAAATACGAAAACCGGATGTTGACGTCGGCGTTCCGGCGAGAGGGGGTAGTCGGATACCGTGGACCATCGATGTGGACCGGTGGACAGTTTTTCGTCTAGTAAATGCTATCTGGGCAAAAGTAAGCAATAATCAATGTCTTGTTTCCGCTCACCAACCAAGGGCAGGCACTTAACCAATTGCGCCATCCAGTCGTGTGTCACACTACGTAAGGACGCATACAAACAAATGGGGACTGGTTAATTCGGGAATCGAACCTGGCACCCACCTGCGCTGGAGTCAACTCTCCAACCAGATACGCAACGGCGCGGCGTGGCGATGTATCCCAAATGTTCATGTTAAGTCGACAGACAGACATTTTCGTGAAGACATACAAAACACAGAAGGATTAAAAACGTGGTGTGAGTAAAATTTGAGAGAACACGCATGAGTCGAGTGTTTTCGTTCAAGGGAACACTCAATTTGGTGTGCAAGTGGGTTCTTTCCCTCAAGGTGACGTAAGGGTGAGTGTAAAGATGAGTAAAAGTGGGAGCATAGGCAATCATGTCTTCAAGCATAGACAAGCTAAAATCAGAAACTAGTTACAACGACATTTCGGGGGCACAGGGGCTAGTTTCAAGACCTTTATAGTTCAATAACATGGAATGGTGGAAGCCGTGGTGGTGCCATGCCAAGAATTGAGAAGATGAAAATATTGGAACGGTGGAACCCGTGGTGGTGCCATGCCAGGAATTGGTGATCCGGTACCCCAAGTTGGAGTTGGCCATTAGGATTCATAGATCCACAGTTTGGCAAGTGTTCTTTATAGATGAAGTTCTCCAAAGCAACATGTCTGGCGTTTGGGTTTTTTTCAAGCAAGCACGGATAACATTTTAAATATTTTATGAATCTTCCATTTTAAGTTTCTGTATTTTTGAGGGGTTTTCACTCAATCCGTCAAAGTGTTCCTCTTCCGAAATAGTATTCTCCTAGTATTCGCCTTGTCCCTCCTATGCACTCATCTCCTGCAAGGGACCTCTCACTAAATTCCATTTTTAATTCGCACCAAAATTGAGATAACTGTCGGCTGTCAAAAATGTGAGGGGTTTCGTTAAATTTGACGTAAGACATTTTTTTCACACCAAGTGCAGTGTTTCCTCCCAAATTTGTATTCACACCACCCATTTTTCAGATTCTGTACTTATATAGATTATAAATAATAAATAATAAAAATATATAAATAATATATAATAAAAATAAAGATTATTCTTATCAAGAAACATCAATTGGCGAAGAGTTGCCGGTTTTAAGGAACAAAAAACGAATAGAAGCAAAATATCCTATTGCGATGGAATTTACTCACGCTTTAAATGTAAATACGCCACTGAACACTATATTGAGTAGATACAGGTTGAGTTCATAATTGCAGCATTGTTTGAAGCAGGTCGGCTTTGTCAAAAAAGTACTCATACTTGCAACATAAGTGGGCGACTCAAAAAGTGTTTGGTTGACATTTCTATTGATAAAATGGAAGTCTAGATCATGTCTAAGATGAGTATGATACTAGGTTTAACGTTTAATAAATATAATAAACTGACCAACTTTCAAAAATATTAAATATTGAAACCGTAGCAAAATACGCAGCAAAAGGGTCATGCTTTCATGTCTGAATTGGCAGTCAAAACATGTCCCAATTAACAGAAAAAAAATAAGAGAATTTCCGTATGATGTTCTTTGAAACCATTTTCGCATGAAAAAGTCCACTTTTCGGTTTCCCTGCAATCCTGCAACAAACCAAAAATCAGTGCCACTTTGATCGCTGTTTGACTGTCACGTTGCTTTTATAAACGCATTTGCCGACTGCTCTCATTTATCAACGCAAATCTTGCAGGGCTGCCGCAGTGTGACGTTTATGAACTCGGCCACATTCTGCAATGAAAGGTTCCTCGACTTGAATTCTAAACTTGAAGAAAATATCGTGTTAATAATGTTGAAAGCATTAAATGAGCTGAAAGTTCATTTAGCCCCTTAAATGCGCTTCTAAGAGAGAACTTGAAACAGCTCTTGGTAGATACATGCTACTGTAACTAAGTGTGCATTTACGTGTTTCCTTTTCGAATTCTTTAATGCATGCTTTTATCGTCTTTTTGAGTGTTTTGGTTTGCCCATTTTGTTACTTTTTCATGCTGCCACTTCTGTCTGCTTGGAGACTTTGTAGTCTTGTCCTTGTCTTGCACTCGAATCAATTGCACTTCCCCACGGCATTGTCTTGCAGTCTTGTGATTGAATCTGTTCACAACATTTGAGGTTTGCAACATGGCAAGTGAAAACATCGGAGGCCTGATTTCTGAAACAGAATATGAACGAATCGCATGAAAACGTTCGAAATGGTAGGCGGTTAGCTTTAGTCTGGTTCCAGTTTTTTTCTGGTCCAGTCACCATTTGCCATTTGGGTCAGATTTTACCTAGTGGAACTCGGTCGCATGGGTGAGCTATAGAGCCCAAATCTATGGAAGTTTTTCGATATCCGCCAAGGCCCTACAGGAACTGCGTGAGATGGTAGCTGTCGCTCCCGCGTGCTCTTAATGTCCAGACTTTAAACGCGGCTTCAAGCTGTTTGGTCCCATTTGGCTTGCCACCGTGGTGCAGATGCTGTCTTTCCTTCCTTCTTCATACAGCTCACCTCAATCTCTTAGCAAATTGCCGATCGCCGTAGGAAGACCCTTTGCTGGCAAGAATGTCAATAAGGACGGTACCCGCACTGACACAGGCTGCTTCATCCGAAATTGGTAGCGAACAGTTGATTGTCAGAGCCTGTCTGTTTACGAAAGCTGCTTTGCTGTCTTCTTGGCAGCGAGCGCCGCCGCCCAGACTGGGCCCAGACCGGGCCGAAGGTATAGAAGGAGAAAAGGAGAGGAGGTACCCGTGCACATTGGTCGGATTGTAGGCTGTGGGAAATATTAGGCTGAGCATTCCATATGCGTGTGGTGCGGCTGAAACACGAGTCTCTAAATTTAGCTGTGCGTCTGAAAGTAGGCTAACTGATGAGCATTCCTGGCGAGACGGGTATTGCGGGTGAATTCATGAGGAGAAGGCATTCAGTTGGATAGCTCACTTGAGCATTGTTTGTTAAAATAGCGATTAAATACGGACAAATAAGAGACGTTGGTACGTCGATGTTCGAGCGAGTCTAATGACTCTGCAATATTGTTGTCTCCTATAAGTTGTATCGCTCGCTTTTGGATTCTATCGAGTAGGTGCCGGGTGGTCTTGGGGCCACCAGACCAGATATGAGGGTTGTACTCAAGCTTGGGGCGGATATACGCCTGATGAATTAAAGCCAAATCAGAGGGGGTGAAGTATTTCTTGCATCGATTAAGGAAGCCTGAAAATTTGGCAGCATTTTATGTCATCGTTCCAACTAAGTGTTGGGCTTTAATTTGAATTTGAGTTTATTTCCAAGGACCGGTTAAGTCTGAGAAGCCTACAGAGGTTTAATTTAATATGTTGTCTTCGACACATGATTACACATCCTTGGTTTCACATCATTCCACCACAATGCTTAGTAAATTATGGTAGTACTGTCAACGAACGTGGAACTGTATTCTTCATCCGAATATTCGGTGTTCTGTCCTGTCTAATCGACTCAGTCGATTAGTGCCGCTTGAAATTTTGCTTGATGACTACTTTCCCCAGTCAATGCTAAAGCTCTGTAGCCCATAGTCTTAAGCGACTAAACGAATCAGTTGATTCACTGATCAGTTGAGTCCTTGAGACTCCCCTTATCGGACATCGCTTGCATCGACTTCCTTCCCAAAATCCAAGACTCTCCTCTTGAGCCACGGTTCCAACAATGTGCACAGACATCAATCAATCACCCCCAGCCGCAGGTCCGCCGATGGGAAATTGTTCCATTTCCCCTCCCCCTGAGCGGTGAGCCAGCCTAGCTAATAAGGAACTCAACCATTTTATGTTGCCATAATTCTCGCGAGCCTGTCGCAACTGGGAAGGAGGACAGAAACAAAAACCACCGTAATCATGCCGGGTTATCATAAAACTCTCCCTCATTGGCTGCAGTTTCCTGCGGTGGCCAATTTAAACATACCTACAGGCAGTCGTACACGAAACGAAGCGAGTGCAGGCGTTTAAATGTCAACCAACTTAAGATAAACTCGTGAATGCGCCCGATAAAAAGCGACGGTGGCGGAGCGAGGCACATCGCTGGACACGCCAACAACATGGGTCCTCCACCTAAGCGGCTTATCATAATTGCTTGAGATTAGCGTCGTCGGTCGGTCGTGCGGCGTTTTTATGCTCGCATTGTTAGAAACGGGAACACAATGCGCAATTAATTAACCCGTGCACGAGACACAATCGAATGAGACTTTGGGGTCACCGCACGCAATCCCCACCCACTGGGTCACGCCAGCATAGCGCCGGTGTCCGGAGTTCAGCTTTCGAAAGAAGTGCAGGCGGCGGGAATTAATCAAATTCCTGGTGGGCAATGAAAAGTGCCGGTGATTGGGAGCAATGAAAGTGTGTAAACCAGCTCGTCCTGCCTAAATGATTAATTGAGGCGTTGAACCTTGGTGGGGTGCTCGCTGAGGGGGGTGTGCGGTAAACGCCCGGTCGGGGATTCCATTGCTCAGAGGTATTCAATCTCTGTGCAAATGTGGCCGGAAGCCAAGGACTTTTGCATTGCTGTGACAACCCCCGGAAACCATGCAAGTGAGCTGCATACGCAGACCTCTCAGACGGCACGGAATTGCGACACAAAATTCCAACCGTCATCTGATCTAACTATGGCGTGTCCCGATTTTGCAAAACTATTCCACTAGCCACCGCGGGCGTTCTCTGTCCGTTGGGTGCTGCTAATTTCTTCGATCCCCAGGCGGTGCAATTTAGTTGGGCCAGCAAACATCCCTTCGGCAGGTTAGCTGCCGACGCCAGCGGAATGTGCTGGGCTCCCCGGCGAGACGTGTACTCCATTCCATCGGGGACTCGTCGTCCTTCGCCATCTGCACCTCCTGCTTCCTGTGTTTGTTTTCTGCTCTGACGAATTCATGACGTACACAGTTTTTCAACGTGGAATGCGGTTAAATTACCCGCGTGTACAATCAAAGCCAAAGGACAGGACATGTGTTCCGGGCAGCGAAGTTGGCCAGTCCCTGAGACGACGACGTCGACGACATCGACAGGGGTGCACTTGTGTGTGGGCTTAGTTGAGGCCCCGCTCACGCCCATTGCTGAGATGAGGTTATGTCACGCGATAACTCATGTCCACAGTCTCCGAAGTCCTTCGTTGGTCGCTGGTGGTGGTGGCGATGGCAAGAATGTCGGCTTGGGGGTGGAAATGGGACCGCTTCGGCGGAAGGAAATTTTGTGTCATGATTTATGATTCTTTGTCCAGGACAGCCTGCAGAATGGCCTGCATGAACCCACGGCCATGAAAGTGGTTTGCAGATGTCTGGGCAGAAGGACCGAATTTTTTCGCCGCTTAGAGGCGGTGCCTGTGGGCGGCGCTGTGGTTTTCCTGTTGGAGCAGCTGTATGCCCTTCTTTTCCGACTTCATCTCCACGGAGCTGCGGCTTCCGCCGCGCTGAAAATGAGTCGAAATTAATGAAAAGGATAAAATCTGCCGAGATTTAAGATGGCCCAAAAAAAAAAAAAAAATTGAATGGAGTCTGTGCTTTGTGCTCCTCCTAGAATGGTTTAGGCTTTCAGTCGTTGCGGACATGTACATGTAATTCCATGGCGCTGTGCGGTTGTCCGCCCGCGACGGTCTTGTTTATGGGAGGAAGTTTTGCTGCGGTTTACTGGCTTTCAGATTCAGACAGGAGTGGGTGGTGCAGCCGACTTGTAAGGCGCTTTAACGGAAGTGTATGAAATTTACTCGTTTTCGTCACTAGGCCTATTGGTAGTTTGAAGGGTTCATTTTAGTCGAGAACGTGATGAGAAACTTTATCGGGAGTGCGATTCGTTATGTAAGCGAGAAGAGGACTATCCGAACGACTATGGGGTGATGCCAATAGGATACGCCATTGCCACCGCGAGTAGGTCCATATCCTTGACCCACCAGGCCAGAACCACAATCTTGAGAGAACTAAAAATTCCCATACACCACCAAAAACGCCGATTGCAGATATATTTAAACTCAAATAGTCTTCAAGGACACGAGGTCTCGCGCAAACTAAGCGGCGGGAGCTTTATTGCCATCAGCGCCGGCTAAGCAAGCTCTTAATGTTTCGAAAGCTTCGCCGGTCTTGCTCTTAGTCTCGTCGACAACATTTGCGAGGCAAGTCTTCTCGTTCGATTCGATGTCCTTCATTCCATTCGTATGCTGGTCGACCAACTGCTGACAATTTTCTCGAATGGCTTTCATTAAGTCTGCGTTAGCGTCCACCTAGAACACAAGTCAGAGCCTGTGAGATAGAGACTACGTGACAAGAGAGTACTTACAGCAGTCTTAAGGCATTGGAAATACTCCAAGGGCAACGGTTTTAAGGCGCAAGTGAATAACGACTGAGTAAGATTGTTCACTCTGGGAACCATACTGCCGCGGTCCTGTTTCAACTTTTCAAGTGCACTGGCCTTCTGAAGCGCCGAGCTTTTGACGCAATCTTTCAACTTAACGTTGGCTGCTTCGGTGAGGTTGTTGATCGTCTTTGTCAGATCGGCGTAGCAGGCAGCGTGGTCCATGGCGGAGCGAGCCATTGGCAACTGAATCAATTGCTCGCGAATGTAATCAGCAACCCTGGCATTTGCGTGCTCGACCTTCTCCGACTCGGCAGCGAGAGTGACCTAATTGGAAGAGAGGTGAGAGCTGAGAGATTTGTCTTTACTCTGGCGTGCACCTACGCTCAGGGCGCAGGTGATGGCTGCGATAATCAGTGCGGACTTCATAATCGGTTTTCGATTGCGCGTGGAACTTCAAAGAGAAATTCTAATGGGAACTGAGCAATGCCGTGGCAAATAGGAGGCCTTTTATAGGACAAAGTCATGTGAAGTGGCGGCACTTGAGTGGCCCTTGAGAACAAGCCGCCGATAGGGATGTTGACTCAGTCGATACCGACTGATGGCCGATTGCTGATTTCTACAAATTGCAACTTGCGACGGTGAGAATCATCAAAGAGTCTCATCAAGTCCATACTTGATGTGGTAACAGAAGAACTCTGGCAAACCTTGAGATTCGGCGAGGCAAAGAATACTTGGCGGTGACTTGTGCGATCCATAATCTGTGCCAACTGTTGCTTCTTGGGGCTCAAGAAGCAACTGTCTAATGGAGCCGTCTGTGCAAGAACCAAGCTGGCTTTAATGGGACACTGGTCATCCCAGTGGTCATCCCAGAGACGCAGAGGCATGGAAATCTCGGATGAGGAAGTTCTTGGTCTCTTCGAGAGAAAAGTTCTGCTTGCCATCTTTGGCGGTATTTGCAGAAGAAGATTCAATCACGAACTGGACGGACTGGGCAGTGAAAAGAGCCTAGTCCTGCGTCTATGGATGACTGGGCGTATGGAGAACTTAGTTCCGTCCCGAAGAGTCTTTGACTCCGAACCTGTGGGACAAACGCAAGTGCGTTTTGTGGAGTGGGGGCGAATAGTAAGACAATCGTGTATCTTCTGGTGAAGAGTGTATAGAACGGATGATTTCGTTGAGGCGTCCAGTCTGATGAAGGCATTCTACAGAACGGCCCACACTTAAGTTCCCATGAACCTAAGCCTAGTCGTGACTCTTCAGTCTGTCGAGGTTCATTGTTAACTTAAAACTTTCCGCTTCCCAGAAACAAGCTATTTGATTGAAAGACAAAATACTGGCATCCCACGGCTACATCAACTCCAACGCACAAGGAGGTGTTATACGCGTCTCGCTTTTGCCTCGAGTATGCACTCGAAGTCGTCATGGTTAAATTTAAATTTTATTAATACCAACGTCGAGGTTCATTTAACTCAAGTTGCTCCAGGAGTTGTAATGGTGATGGAAGTTAGCTCACATGACTCCCTCGTTGCTAGTTGCCCTCAAGTCCCCCCAAAATGAGAAACATCACCCTCCGATGAAAAGTGCTTTCAATTCATAAAGAAGCCCCGTTTTCCGTCCCCCAGTCACACATCTGATCCTTAAGTGAGCACCACCATCCATCCACCCAACCGCCCTCTCGCAGAATAGCGGAGGAACTTTGAAAGAAATTTCGAACGCATTCTCCGGGGGGTGGAAATTTTCGCTTCATAAAGACAAAGCCAGGATGGATGTAGCTGGGTTTACGTGGAGCCAGCTAATAAGTGGTTTGATGTTTATGACATCTTCCACATATGAGGGAGTGCTCCAGCTCTGCTGCGGGGGCTTGCGGATTTAAATTGGATAGGAACCATTTAACGCCAACCCGGAATGCCGGCAGAGTGGGAAGGGGACAACCGATGGCTCTGTCAGAATGACGGAACAAAGTTGATTGCGTTAGTCGATTGGAATACTTTTTATCGGGGTTCTTCGGAGTGCCCAAGTGGAGGGAGTGAAATTGCTTAGTTTCGCAAACACATCTAACACTTGGGAAATAAGTGCCACTCGAGTGGGCGATGTTTGTGTGCCGTTAGTGATCTAAACTCAGTTGCGAAGGCTAGTTGACCTGTTCTAGAATTTCTGGAGAGGTTGACACGACCACTTTTTGGACACGCATGCCTTGTAAAAACAAAATGCCATTTCCAAGCAAAATGAAAAAGATGTGATCGTAAGATGGTGGTGGTACCAGTGGAACGACTCGACTCAACTTGATCAACAAACGTGATTGAAAATCTGTCAGAAATTGCTAAACACCTTCCATCCCTCGGTATGAATTCATTGATGCCTAAGCCAATGTGTACATCGCCCCTGACGGGCCCAAATGCCACAGATACGTCCTATTAAGCACAAGTGCCATCTACTCGTGAGCAATCCCCCAAATGCTCTGCGGAATGAATAAATATGTCATCCAGTTGAATTTAAAAGGCTTTTCCGTCCATTTTCCTTCCGCGCTTTAGCACTGTCTGCCTGCGTGTGCCTGAGTGAGTTAACCACCCATCTGCCTGCAATTTATCTCAGAGACCCGAAAGCCACTTGAAAGTGCCTTGAATCCCAAGGCGGCTGACATCGTGCCAAGTCAGTCGAACCCGCCCCAACAATGCTACCCGCCATCCGTCACAGTTGGCACTATCGCTTATCGTTAATTAAATTTCATTTTTCATTTAACTCGTTAACGTCTTGCTTGACTCCTTCGAGGATCCCATCTTGTCGTCTCGGAGCCTCGGCGAGGGTGCCCGACGACGACCGTAATCGGGTGCTTCACCCAAGGCATCCGTGTGTGTGTGGGTGGAGGCAAAGATTCATTTCTGCTGATTTGTGAGTGTAATGCGAATTTAAAGGACATTCACGGAGCTGGAGAATATGTGTGACAAGGAAACGCTTGTGTGCCGTGACGTTGGTACAAGTCAAGTGCATTAGGGGCGCGAGCCTGGTGCGCGTGAATTCATGAGGATGCACTAAAGGAATATTTTATATCTAAATTATGCACATAGGTTCCCTTTTTATTGCTCCCTTTCGGGGATCCTTTGGTTGTTTTCTGTGAATCGGTGGGGTTTGTCCTTTCGTTTGTTCTCGTGGTTTTATTTCTCCGTCTGCGCCTTTGGTGGTTCACATATTGCCAACACATCGCTGCTCGCAGACTGCTCGGGCTCTGGGGGGCCGGCTGGGGAGCGGGTTAGTTGTCGTCACACTTTTATCGCGTTATCCTTGTGTCAAGTGGAGTATGCAACGGGTAGGTGGATGGGTTCATTGCCAAGTTGTTTGCATATTGAGTTGAGTTGAATTTAATGAACGTTGATAGTTTCCACTTGTTTTTTCTGTCCTTTCCTCTTGTCTGCCGTCGGAGCTTTAATCGATCGACGAAGGGCACTTGGGGGGTGTTTATGAACTCTGCGGTGTTAGGAGGTACAAAATTTCGCAGCCCTCTGCTTGTTGCGAGTTCAGGGGTCTCTGGCGGAGATAGACTCTTTGGTCGCCATATGCTGGGTGCTTGGTGAAATAAGTCTTAAAGGGACGTTGAATTTGGGAACGGGTTGAAGGTTTGGTTTCCTCGTAGATTGGAGGTAAGAATTCAAGCGCTCATTGCATGGACCATGTGTATCGAGGTGAACATGGAGAAGGGTCCACTCGTCCAAAAAAACGACAACTAATGGGCCAAATAGTGCCAAATAGACAACTCAGCTATCAATGTAACAAGCAATGACGGAGACCAAGAAGCCGCCAAGGATCCTATGCCACTCGAAGAGCGAATTTGTAGCAATTAAGTTCAGGTTCATCTAAAACTGTATGGTCATGCGAGAATAATGAAAAGAAAAACGGTCTAATTTAAGTGTGTACTTAAAGCTTACCTGGCGCTAAGTGAAGAAGGGGACATCAATTGATTCGTGAACAGCTGCAAACCAGTGCCGCTCGTCTAGTGAACACTTGAAGAATCGCGCAGAACGTAAGGAGTGCAACCACTAGTTCTCGAAAACGACGTGTGCTTTGTGTGATAAAGAAGCAGATTGACTTGAGTGGGGCTTAAGTGCATACGAAAAGCCGAAGCATGCGACAGAGTCGTCATATTGAGGTGTGGGAACCCATCCGGTTACCCGGGTACACGCATACCCGAGTTCCCTCATACCCGGAGTTTACTCATTCACGAAAATACCAGGTACCCGTGTGGTTGTGGGTACCCGTAAATCTAGACGGCATTAATCTGTTGCTTACAATAAATTCAGAAAATAGACACTTTTGGTGGGTACTCCACCAATGACTTACGCTTTCATCGATGTTTTCCCTTTCTTCGCTGAGGTCTAATGCATATTCGCAAATAAATGTGTACTGTATTCATTTTTGTATTCGCGAACAATGCCGGGTACCCGCCAACATATCGTGTACCCGGGTACTCGGGTAATTATCCAAACGGATATTATATCGTGAAAGATCAAGTGCATTAATTTTTAGACAGCAAATCTTGATAAAATCAAATTGAATCAGAAAAACAGGGTATTTTTGAAGCTTCCATTTTTAGCCCTCGTTAGGTTGTTGTGTTTGAACAAACTGTGGGCCCCATGCATCGACATGAGTTTTTTTCTAGTGCGATCTCTGGCTAGTTGTTTAGCGGTTTCGCACAGCAAGTTGGTGGCGTTTTTATATACACGCGATGAAGCCAACTAAGACGGTGGCGTCCTCTGGGGTAGTCACGCCTGGTTTTATAGGGAAAAAGAGAGAAAGAGAGAGTGAGCGAGAGAGAGAGAGAGAGATATAGAGAGAGGGAGACAGAGATAGATATATATATATAGAGAGACAGAGAGAGAGAGAGAGCGAGCAAGAGAGAGATAGAGAGAGGGAGAGATATATATCAGGAGAGAGAGAGAGAATGAGAGAGAGTGAAACATCAGAAATGAAGTATGCTAGAGATGCTCAACTTCTTCCTCGTGCCCCTTACAATTTTTGACAACCATTTTTTTCTAAATTTACCAATCAGAGAACGGCATTTACGTTATTTCGTGAATAACTTTTAAAAAAGCGTCTTAAATTCGTCGATGGCCTAGGGCTCAATCAGCTGTGAGGTTGGACATCTCAATAATACTTCATTTCTGGTCATTTCTGGTGAAGTATAATGTGATAGGTGGTACCTCCCCATCTTGACATTCTGGGCAAGTGGTGGATTTTTGAGTTTTCTCGCAAAGTCAGCATGCACTGTTTTTCACCTTGTTTGGCTCAGCTTCATATTATTACTCATTGGACAAACAATGGAAAACTAGCTTAGATATCTAACAGTTCTTGAATTGTTCATAAATCTATCCTCGAGTACTTTAAGAAATTCTAATCTCAACGTATTATGCCTTTCCGCTCAAACTACATTTTCTGTTTTAAGTCCTTGTCCAAGAAAACGAAAAACGTTGCCTAGCAACACAATCATTGACGGCAATCTATGTCCTAGTCAATTCAACTTCATCCGCATGCTTTAGCACTTCCATGTTTCTTGTGTCTAGTGTGGGGCCAGTAAGTTCTGCTTATTTTGTCTGAAAAGACTGACATGTTCCAAAGACTTTGCAGACAAGACTGAGAGAGACATTACAAGCCGACGATGATGATTATTCCAGTTTCTTCTTGATCCACTGTCTATGTACCAGAATACCGGTAGCTGTTCGCTGAGCAAACGCAATATCAGATGCCTGGGTATTTCCTGCAAGGGTTCGTCAGCTAGTTTCCATATCTGTCAGTTTTAAAATATAATATAACGTAGATGGCGCAGAGGGCCAGGGCCTTGCATCTCAGCAGCTACTCGTGTTCTGCGTGCTATTGTACACAATTTACAGTGGACCTACAATCTTACGCCGACTCCAAACGGCCAATTTGAGGTGCTTTTCCTGGATAGTTATACTCTTTGGGCATTGTCAGTGACTCGAAAGAGATGGGACCGGGAATCGAACCCAGGCAGCGAGTATCAGTTGCGTAGGGGTCGACGCACATACCTGCAACGCCACGAGTGCCGCCATATCTGTCAGCTACCGATTTGCAATAATCAAGTCCTTTACTCTGTTTGATGTGTTAGGTTAGGTTTGGTGGGAGTGGCTGACTACCTTAAGGGTAGCCACACTTATTCCAAAGTTTGGTCCGTTGTGTTACCCCATGATCTAATAAATCATAATACGCTAACCTTCTGAAGATTTAAAAAAAGAGATTAGGTTGACTGATGCTAATTCTACTTAGTTCTGTCAAGTCGTAGAAATATGGGGCATCACAGTGGCTAAATCTTCGAGATGAGAGGGCACTACAATTTCAAATGAGTAGTGAAATGGTTTCATCTTCCTCTTCATTCCTGTAACTTCTGCAGAAGTCGATGCCTTGAGGCGTGAATTCACACAATGCCCGGTTGTAACGCCGATGAGGGCTCTAAGATTCGGCCTACTCATTGTGATGAGGTCGAGTGAACATTTTGGATCGATAGTAGGGCATAATTGCTTTGTGATGAGGCATCGAGTGCCAAAAGACCATCTAGTTTTCATGTGATTAAGCGTTTCAAGCTTTTGTAGATGTTTTGTAGCAGCATGGACGGCAGAGTGATAAGGTGATGTCCTTTCTAGCGAGTTCATCTTCTTCGCAATTCTCTGGAATGTCACCGTGTCCTGGCACCCACATGAGTTGGATGCTACAATACCTGGCCATCTCTCTCATCATAGGCGGCAATGGAGTTAAATATGACTGCATTTAAGGATTTGATCGCTGCCTTGCTGCCCGAACAGCAGACAATATCTGTAACTAATATATAACCCAAGACAGAGCTTCTTTAATCGCTATAGTCTCTGCTTAAATGGCAGTTGACGGTTGACAGTTGTTTGATGTGTTTGAAGTTTTCGCTTATTTTTTGTAGTTTTCCAGTTTCGGCCAGACAGCTATGATTCCAGGAAAGGCAGAAGTGGATAGGGTTTTGTTTGATGTTATATAGTCCAGCCAACTGCAACAAGGTACAGGTTGACGCTGTCCTAAGTGAAAGTGTTATCCACCCTAACTGACTCTGTGGGCAAGAGAACGGATCAATTGCGAGCTAATCCGAAGACCACACTTAACTGCTGCTCTTAGATAGTTCTTGCGGGTGTCCCCATATTTGAGCCTGTGCAGAGATCAAACGTACTCCCCACGACGGGTGTGGACATTGCATAGTCTCGAAGCCGATTGCATGGATATTTTGTTGGGCCAGCTCAAATATCCGGTCTCCGGTTTGTGGAAAGACTACGAGTGCGTTAACAAACTGCCTCCCCAGCAGCGTCCGATAATCCCGCTCCGCTCTGTCTAGTCTGCAAAAGAGAAAATTCGCTTCAACCGATAAGAAATCATTCCCCGAATAACCTTCAGAATTAATTTCGTCTCAGAAGCCCTCTCCACCTGAAGTGGTTCACTTGCGCGGCGGCCAGCTCACTAGAAAGCCACTTGTGGTAATTGCTGATAGCGTCTTGTCTTGTTTACAGTTTGCAGTCATTTCCGCCGTCGTCGTCGCCCGGCTACTGTGATGATGGTGTCACCGCCCACTTACTCCGCATTCCACGCATGAAAAACTTAACTCGACATGTGAGCTCGCCGAATCAGCTCTCCGCAAGGACACTCAATTGATCCTGCATGCAGCCGAGTACCTACTACCTTGTCATTCCCGTCCTCATTCGCATGTCGTTAGCTTTTAGTGGTTTGTTTGTTTGCAGAGAGTACCCTCTGACTCTTTACTTTCTGACAGGAAGTCCGTGCAGCCGAGGCGGGATATAGTCGTCAGGAGGAGAGTGCCTTCTGCAGTGTCAATAAAGTGCAGTCAGTCGGGTGGGATCTTGTAAAATCAACCGAAGAACGTGGAGCGTGGAAGGAAGCGAAGTTTCTCGTCTCTGTTCGCTTGCCATGCTGGATTGGGGGCAACTTTTATTTGACTAAAGCGAGACAATGTTTTAGTGAGGCGAAGGCGAAGGATTTTATGTTAATATCCTGTGCAGATGGAATATGGAAAGCATGCGAAGGAGGAACGAATAAAAATGTTATTGACATATTCAAAGGATGCTCATCCAAATGAGATGACAGCGTGACGGGTTCCGCGGCGGGTGGTAAGTCTTGTGATGTGCAATTGCGGACGACATACGGTGGCTGGTGGGGGGAGTCTGGGCGTGGGATTGTGGGCGCTGTGAGGTATCAATTTAAAATAATATTCAGTAGAGAATGGCTGAGTCAAATAAGAAAATAAGTCATTTTTGAGGGAGGTTGGGTGGCTGGGTGCTTATGAATTTAAAAAAATATGTCTTTTTAGAAGTAAACCAGGATCTGAATGTGGCAGCTGTGGACAGGAGCGGGGAGCAAGTAGACGTTAGGCAAGGTACGTACAAAGAGGGCCGAAGTGACTCAATAGCGCACTTAGGCCATACAGCAGCCAATTGTGCTGGAACATGAGTTACTTTAGAACAATCCAGGCCTCAAGGTGTCCTTCGTCAAAGCTGGTCGAGTGTACAGAAGATAGTAGCGGCTTTCGGTTTCCTTTCCATCAAACCTTCAGACAACTTCTGCCGAGGTAATTGGTGACGCTATCTAGCACGCGCTCCAATAAGGTGGTATCCACAGATGAAGCTGAGACTTCTTTTTGCTTGGAAGCAGATGAGAGGATGGAGTTTGAACGAGAATAGTCTTGAGTTGTTGCACGTCCACATACTGCGAAAATGTACATGCAGGGTGCTGTAATCTCGAGGAACAATGTAATTAAATGCCTGGTTTAAGCTCGTTCGGTTCACTGTCTATGAAATGTCCCTTGTACTAAACACAGGCGAGTGTTGAACCACCCAGCCATCTCCTCCAACGACCAGCAACAGCCAGATAGCCACATTGAGTCATTCCGAGATTTAACATTCCTGCCAAAAAAAAAAAACACGTTAGATGAAGGAGGATAATTTTCGCTGCACCATCAAAGGCGGTAACAAACCTTCAGCCCTTAGACAAAGTGACGAGCATTCTTAAACATCATCCTGGAGAAGGTCGCGCAGAACGCTGTTAATGAAGCGTTTGTCTGAATGTGGCAAGGATAAATAAAATCGATGTCTTGGCACGAGTACGACAACTTTGGCGCCAAGGAAGGTCACCGATATTTTGTAGAAGTCTTAAAAACTAGCATTTTTTACTATGGGAAGGAGATCCTGTGCTCCCCGTTTAGGAGTTAAATGTAATTTAAAAAAAAATGCATAAAATGGAAAGAAAAAATATTAAAAGACAAGGCTTACAATAATGTATCGTGCCGATTTTGAAAGCTAGAGATTTTTAATGAAAAATGTACATCAAATTACGCATGTGAACAGTTTTTGAATAACTCGCATTCAAACTCAAAATGTTGATGAAAAATGAGAACAGAAAAAGTTTAAATCAACATTTTTCAAAATTGTGAAATGATCTCATATTTTTGCTTTTTGCGGTCAATTCTTATCGACAATTCTGAATCGGAAACACAAAAACCCGAATGGCTTTATGTCATCTAGTTTTTGAGAAAAGCACAGTAGTACAGCGACATGCAACGCCTCAGGAGGCTTAGCCAGGCCACGTACAGCGTAAGGACAACTCAGCTCAGTCTTCGACTCCGAACCTGTGGGACAGCGCAACAGACAACGCCTCTCCTCTCCAAGATGGCGCACTCACGTAGAGAAGGACATCAACCAACAGGGCGTGCGACACTGGAGGCAGATAGCCCGAGATCGCAGTGGAAGGGCTTGTTGGTTGAGGCCCAGGCCACCAAGAATTGTGTCACAAAGAAAAAGAACATATAAAAATTATTAAAGGAAGGCAACCTAGAACATAAATCGAATAGATGAGCCAAGCAAGAGTTGTCTTTTTTAGGGTCTAGCGTCCTTGGTTATCTATGCCCAAAGCTCCCAAGTCAGGAATTAAATCGTTCACTCTTTCGGCTTGTCGGTCCAGCTAAATGGAGACGAAAGTCAGAAAAATACTGACAGCAGATATCTGTCAGTAGAAAAATTCTTTTAAATTTTAATTTTAATTAATTTTAATTGTTTTTTTATTTTTTTTTTTTTTCAAATAATTAATTTAAATTAAAAATTCAAATAATTATGTGAAGAAAATTGTTAAACCGTTGGCTCTAGGAAATTCCTAAAGTTGGTGTCGTAAGTCGATAGCTTCGCAGACCGCAGTGGGCCGACGTAATGTCGCAATAAGTGTGCCCACCTTCTGTCCTCCATTCTCTTTAAGACATAAGGCGTTGGATGACCCTCCCCAGGTATGCAGTCACGAGCAAGACAGTTGGCTTGGCTAATCAGAGTGTTCAGAACGATCAGACCGCAATCTGGGTCAAAATTCACAATCCACTTTTAGCTGGAGGTCTTCAAAAACGTTTAAAAGGCCCACGACGACTAGAACGATTTGTTTTCAACCAAATTGTGTCTACAGAGGTGACCTTGAGTGGGCAAATCATAGGCACCCTTGACCATCCTTGAGAAAGGACCCTAAACTCTTTCCGTCACTCAAATTTCTTTTCTTCTTTTCCCGTGATATCAAAATCCTGATTGATACGATAAACCATGGCAGAAACATGTCTTCGCTATTGCATCCTTCAATCGGGAAGCCATCACCACCCCACTCCCATCCCATCCCATCCCAAAGCTGCCGCAACCAACAAAGTCATCTAATTGCCGAGCACCACTCCCAACATCATATGAAGCCATGCATGTGTCCATGGAAACCACTTCTTCCGCAATGAATATTCAATCTTAAAGTCATCGCCTGCCGATGTACGAACTCCCATGCATTGGACTCCTGCCATAAGACCAACTGGGGCCCAAAGCTGCCGGTCAGACGGTCTATTGTGGAATTCACACCATCATCGCTCCCAGTGCCACACACGAGTGTGTACGTCCGCAGAGCAACTCAATCAATTGGTCAGGTTTGGTTTTATGCTCTCTCTCCACACACACACACACACACACACACACACACTTGCCCGGTTGTTCTCGGTCAAGGATCTTATTAAATTTACACACATGAGCGAATAAAAATGCGAGCCAGGATCAGGACTCTCGGCCGACCCCCCGTCCATCTGTCTTCATCAGTGGAATGATGATGAAATTTTATGACGCTCCAGGTCTTGACTCCCATAAATCGCCTAGACTCGAAATGGGAGATTTTTCCTCTTGTGCTCGTGTTTGGGTTCGGCGGGTCGGTGGCCCGTTGCCCATGCCCGTTGCCCATTCCCGTTTGAAAGAATTTTAAGTATGCAGCCATGGCAGTGGTCCGGCGGAATGAATGCGAAGCGAGAACTAACAAGGATTGACCCTGTGGCGCAGTAAAACTCTCGATGGTACATAAAAGTGTTAACCTTTCTGTTTTAGAGTTGCGCACTTCCATCATCGCCGAGTCAAGTGAATAGTTTTGAACTTTTGCGGATTCTTTTTCTCCCCTTCTCCTGCCGAACGGAATGATATGCGTTTCTCGTTTGAGTGCGGTGTATCCTCCTGCCCTTGCTGGGCAAGGGGTACAGACGTTTCTTTCATCCCAATTGGGCGGGAAAAAATTGCCAGCCACAGACGGGGGATAATTGAATGAGCAGTAGCAATCAGCAATCAAGCCTTTTGAGGGAATTCGTGGAGTTGGAGGCGGTCGGTGGCTTGTAGTTTTAAATTTTTAATATCCCTCGGGTTCTATCGTCGCTCATAAATCCCCAAAGTTTGCGTCTGCCCGGGTAATCCATCCTCCCATCGAAATGAGTGGAAATAAATTAGAGGGCGGCAAGTTAGGGCGAAGTTGTGTAAACGATCCACGGAGGTTATGGCCTGCCTTGGCATCAAAATTGTGACTTACTCAAGCGTGGTGTGGTGATTACGGTTAAGGTCCTTTTTTGGGAATCGAACACCGGTAAATTTAGGGCCGAGCAAATTTCCTCGCGTTTCGCTCAAAGTGGCCCACTTGTGATTGAATGAGCATCAGTCAACAAAGCTGCTGCATCACTTGGATGGTCTCGTTTATAGATTCTTCGACTCCCACTCGTGTTGTAACTTCTATCGTTCTCTTGTGAGTGGACAAGAGAAGACCTTCTTACAACGGTGAAGTTTGAGAAGCTTTACATAACAAATCAACTCTCAGAGTGACCAGAGAGAGGTGTTGCAGTCAAGTGCAGTTAGTCTGTGCAGAATCGCATCTATGTGTCGACTACCCTACGCCTCAACGGCCTCATCATCAAAGTCCATAAGACGCGGAAGCA
Source organism: Eristalis tenax (assembly GCA_905231855.2). Classification (NCBI taxonomy): domain Eukaryota; kingdom Metazoa; phylum Arthropoda; class Insecta; order Diptera; family Syrphidae; genus Eristalis; species Eristalis tenax. The sequence continues at coordinate 20,777,902 of HG993127.1, read as the reverse complement.
GTGATTTAATGGGGCCGGGTGGAGGTGTCCTTAGTCCTCGAAATCCCCCAATCCCTACCGATACATAAAAATTGGAATTTTAAAACTAGCTGAAAACAGAGAAACAAAATTATTGTGTTCCCACAAATATTGCAAAATTAAACTTATTTGAATGTGTGCTTTGTTGTGTTCCTCATTTTTCTTCCACCACAAAGTACCTCAGCGAAGCGTGTCAGGGTACAGGTAGCAATATAATAAAATGGGGGTCGTACAACAACCGCTCGAGCGTTGTCCATTCTATTGGTCTATGAGAATTTGTTAGGAGCAGTTTTGTGCCGACTCTAAACGTCTAAGTTATGCTCCTTGCTATTGTCACTGACTCGAAAGGTATGCAGCCGGGAATCATGAAAACTACTTGTCGAAACCGCAATTGAAGCAAGTCACAGTATATTCATGTAAGTGAGCGTCGAGTCAGCGCACTTACCCACTGACCTACCCACCCGCAGCACAATCGTTGGGAGCTCTGAATCTCTGAATCTCTAAATCTCCCTTGAAGCAACATAAACCATAACATCATGTGAAGGCCCGTCTACGGCGAGCCACAATCAACCACTCCCCCACTTACTATCGTTCTGAGCGAGTACACAGGGCACATTTATCGGCTACGTACAATTATGTATTTTTAGAGTTCAAGTTGCTCGGTCCTTCGAGCCGGATAAGCCTTGCGAACACAGGGTTCCAGAAAATTTGTGCGATCCTGTAATATATAGTTCTTGCAGAGTCAACGTTTTAAATAGTTTTCGTGAACCTCTACTAGCCGTCTACGGACTGACCGGCAAGTTGTTACGTGGGAAGGACGTGCAAGTCCAAAATTAGCCTCTAACTTCGAACTTGTACTTTCAACTGGCGGAAGATGTCCACACAGACGAAGAGGTGACAAGCTATATCGCCTTGTCTTAAAATTCACAGCGCTTTTTCTTGAGTTGGCAGATCCTTTAACCTTACGTCCCACAAAAGAAAAACCAAATTTCTTAGCATCTGCAAGACTCAGACTCGCTCTTTTCTTCTGCGATACGCAGTGTAGGGGAAATTCCCTACATGTAGGTATTTTTGATTCAAAAATGATAGCGTAGGGATAAAAGGACAGGTTTTTTTGAAAAATGAAATTGTGTGTAGAATTGCGGATATTATTAAATTGCACTAAAACAAACGAAGTTGGTTCGACAAACGATGGTTGGTTCGATGCCGAATATTTCAAAGGATAGTTAGCAAAAATAGAAGATGACGAGAAATTTGTAGGGGAAATTTTGGTCAAGTGTAGGTCAAGTGTAATTGGGATGTTTTCGATCGACTGTAGGTACATTTTTGATTTCGTGCTACCATCAGTGGCGATACGTACTTGCTAGAAATCTTGAAGAAAAAATCTTGGTCTTGTTGAGGTAAAGACAACTCACAACACATAGGAAAGCTTAATGCCGTACCATCTCCGTCTCTTTTTTGTCCGTCTTTTATCGCTATTTTAACAAATGATGCTCAAGTGAGCTAGCCAACTGCATTCCTTCTCCCCATGAATTCACTCGTAATACCCGTCTCGCCAGGAATGCTCATCAGTTTACCCTTAAATAAGCCTACTTTCAGACGCACGGTTAAATTTAGAGACTCGTGTTACAGGCGCAGATATTTAAAACCCGGGTACCTTCTCTCTCCTTCTCCCTCTATACCATCGGCCCGTGCTGTGTCTTGACGCCGGGCACTAAAGGGCATTAACAAAAAATGTACAAAAAAAGTACATGGGAAAAGTATATCCCACACCGGAACGCCATTTAGCATTTGAAAGTATCCTCCGTCCTTGTCTCAGCTTCATTTTTTCATTTCGTCTCTCTCAATAATACTTCATTTCTGGGTTTCATATACAATGACGATAGTGAACATGGCACGCTTAATCCTTGGCAAAATCACAGCAAACCAAGCTCACATTTGCATGTGACAAGATAATATCCTCACCTCATCAAGGAAGCTGCCACAAGCCCTGTATCCATCAGGAAGTGTTTCAGGAAATCTGGGACTTCCCAACAGCATCAGTGTTGACTTTCCTCCCCTGCAAACCATGACCCGTCCTCAGCCCTTGCTGTTTGTTTTGCCCTGTTTCAAGTTAGGTAAAAACTTTGGAAACTGTCAAGCTTGATAATCTTTGACAAGGTCCCACTGCGTACCCTTGACGAATTCACATGCCACTCAGGTTAATCGATCCTTTGTCAACAAACGGCGGATATTACACTCCGCTCTCGTCAAATACGAGAGTCGAACCGAAAACTACTAATAACAGGGATCTCCTGGCGCACCACCGACATCGCACACACTCAACACTTTTCCACTCCATTCAACAGCATCGAGCAACGGAACCCTTCCACACGGGGGCCAAAGGATTACAGCAGAGCATGGAGGAGGACAGCTCCTCCACCCCATGCCAGCGGGACTTAAACAACTTACACAACCAATATTTGCTTTCAGCAAAAGTTGGAATGTATCCTGTATCATAGTCGTGTCGTCTTAGCATGATGCTCGCAAGCAGCCAATCTCCTCTGTCGATGCTCCAATCGCTGCATCCAGTCGAGCGGCAGCGGTGGTGGGTCGGGGCATAAGTTGTACATATTTGTCCTTTGGTAATATTAATCCTCTGACATTGTTATCGATAAGTTTTTTGCTGTAGAATTCCACATCATCATCGCAGGCCGTGTAAACAGTCAGTTCCTGGTGGCTGCTGGATGGGATCAAATTTTTTCTCTGGTGTCCCTCCTTCTACTCCGGACACCCCCTCGGTTTGTCCTAATGACAGAGTGGCACAGCACACGATAAGACGGACGATGAAGTGGGGATGTCCTCTTGCAAGTTGAGAGTTAAATGAAAATGTTAAGTAGCATTCGGATATAGGGTCGATGGGTGCTGTTGTTGTTTCTGTTGTTCTTTTGTGTCTGTTGCATTGTTGATCCTGTGTACAGAGAAGGATAAACTGAAAACTCTGTGTAGTCGATGTCGGAGGAGGAGGGTCCTTGAAAGTTTCATTTTGAATTTTAAATTGTTTTGTCAGCATCACATTTTTCGTTTCTGTGAACAATTTTCTCTGCCGTCTGTCTGTCTGTGAGTTGATGATGGATGGGCATTAAAAGGTCATTGGACTAGATTTAGACGAGATTTGCTGCGTGAAAAAGTCTTGAGTATTTTCGACTGTGTTAAGGGAGGGAGAGACCCCCGTGCGGGCTCTTAAGTCAGGACAGTGTGGTCTGATCTGTTGCCCACAACTGAAGCCAACCCCCTCACAATGAATCGTTCAGCGAACTCTCTTCACAACGCGATCAATCAATGGGAAAAGCACTCGCCTCTGTCTGCATTTAAGCAGCCCCACCAACTAGGATGGGCCGCATTCCTCGTCAATGGTTGCGATAAAAGTTAATTATCCCCCGAAATGAAATTTGTTTTGTGGTCTGATTAAATCCCCAGCCAGGCCTGCAGACCTCAACGCCGTACGCGATTTCAGCGAACAATTCTCATGTGCACTGTGCGAAGCTGACTGCGGCTGAGGGTCTGCGCACCGGCCTCGTCCTCTCTGGGCCATTTCAATTTGCGAATGCTTCCATCTGTGGACTCAATTTTTAGCATTCCATTCCTGCATGCCGCCCAGTCTTTCTCTTGACAAGGTTTTCTCCGGACTCGTGTGCCCGCCCCGCGGACTAGACGAAATGCAAACAAACTCCCGATAGTGCATCGGTATGCCAATCGCCTTTTGTTTTGCCGCTTCATTTGGCTCCACCAACCATTCGCAATTAAAGCGAAAATTTATCGCCGCCACTCTCTCTCTCTCTCTCACTCACACACCCTCAGAGGATGTGCCGTTGCGAATCGGGGCTCGGATGGGTCTCGAAATTAATTTCGATTGTGCCTTGGGGGCAATGGGCATTGCTGGATTCAACGAAAACTGAAAACTGTCTAATCCGAGGCAATAAATGTCTAACCGTACGTGCGCGCCGTGAAATGCAAAGCCCATCACAGCGCATTCCACGCGGAGCATCCTTTGCGAATGTGAATTGAGTGTTCACAAGGTGGGGGGGCGGGGGTCTGACACCCCAAAAAACAACGGAACCGGATTCCTTTACGATCCTAGCACTCGCAATGTTGTGACAATAAACATCTCGCGTCCTTGCAGCACGGCAAGTGGCAGCGTCATCGCCACCTGGAAATCGTACGCGGTCTCTCACCCCCTTCGACAGCGCGCCGCTTCGTTTTGAATTTTATGGCCGCCGCCCGGTGGGGTCGGACTTGGAATTCCAAGACTCTGGTTGCTTCCTGCTTAATTGCTTCCATTAATTGCGTCATTTCGAGAGTTTTAAGTGTCATTAAACGAGGGAGTGGCTGGGCGTCGCTTCGTCATCTGAGTTTAGCAGTGGATGCGCGAAACATTATTGCCGTTGTTCACGCTGATGTCGAGAGTTGTTCTTTCGATTTAAGTTGCTACGCCTCTGAGGGGAATCGAAGCTAATTTTCGGAGCCGTTAATTCCTGAGGGCAATCAAAACTCGCTGCAAGACATCGACGTGCGGCGGGAATTGAGTCTGTTTTGGCACAAAGTACCAGATCGAGGACGAACGAAGGCGTCTGTGTGGATCCATCAATTACCGGCCAGTGACACCAGCAAGACGTGCAGTCGCACACTTCCCCAAAAGATAGCAAACTCCTTAATCGACTCCGGCCGATGGAGAACAACAATCCAATGGGCTGGCTGTCTGTACAAACAATTAACTTGGCTTTCAAACGGATGATTAATTAGCCGAGGCCAGTTTGTTCTATCGACATTTTCGCCATGGCGGCACGGCACGGCACGGGCCGGTGCCATAGACTGGGCCGGCGCGACAGAACTGGTTCGTCCTCGCTCGAACCCCACATGCAAATGCAAACTTCATGTTTGCGTTCACAAAAAACCCACCTAAGCGACGCCGCCGCCTCGACGGTGATTTGGATTTGGTTTGTTTTTGTGATTATGTGTGTGTGTGCGTTTTTTTTTCTTTTCAATTTGCACGCTTCAGAGTGGAACTGGTAAATTGGGCGCTAGATTGCGAACCTGTTATGGGCTAATTTTCGAACAACCAGCCGTGCATTCACGCTCACATGCAGCGGCGGCGATACGATTGTGACATAACCCTAGGACGATCGGAACGGAGATTGGCGGATGGCAGTATTTGTTCATCGTGCCTTGGACTGTCGGTAGGGTATGTTACGTGCAGTTGGACTAGAATGCGGGAATGTTTGCAATGTACTCTATTTTAGAACTTAACAAAAACCAGCTCGATTCAAATCGTCCAACTCATTCGGGAAGAGCTTGTCCAGAAGGTGTACTCTACGCTGACAACGTAGAGTACACCAACTACTCTAGCTTGACAACGTCATACAACGACAGCCATTTTTTTTGCCGGAGGTTTTTAACACTACTCTGGAGCACTCAGACTCAAAAACGTGCGCATTGTACTGCCAGACAGCAACTTATTTCTGCTGTAGTTTCATGGTCTTCTGAAGGAAGTGTTTCTGTGATGAGGAGCCTACATCATCCGTTCTCACCTCATCAGCACCAAAAGCCTGCCACCTGATCCGAGCAAAGGCGGGACAGTGACAGAGGTCTGCAGTGTCGTCGTCTTCTCCATTGGCATTGCAGAGAGTATCGTCGCTTAGGCCAAGCACACTTAGATGTTTGGCGAAGGTATAGTGTCGCGGTTGTAAGCCTGTAAGTCGTCTCCAGTTTTCTCTGCCAAGGGATAACAAGAATGCCGCGGATTTCTTATAGACGTTAGGGAGCTCGTGCTTGGTCTGTCTACATCCTGAAGAGTCATGCCCCCTCCGATTGTGTTCCAACCATCGATGGAAGCTCTAATCAAGGACTCAGATAGACCCAGCTCAGGTTCAGGTCCTGAGAATGACTCCTCTGATCCTTGCCACACCACGACCATTATCTTATCCTGGCGATGGAATCGTCACTTCGATCGAGTCAAGACAGCCGTGCTCGACACACTGATGGATCTCTTGCCGGGAGGTGCCTAAGCGACACATCATGCCGTGTGCCCTGGCTTGGTGGGTGAATGTACAACCGCGGCGACCGCTGAAGTCTGATCTCGTTAGCCAACTCGCCGTGCCACAAGAACCGCGAGCAGAAGTTTGTCTTGGACTCACTGCTGGTCTTCAACGCCTGCGCTTCTGTGAGAGTGCTCGATAATTTCTATTTAACAGTTGTGGGTGAATCCGTATTTGGGGACTTCCAAGAGGCCATATATCCAGGCGGTGGTCTAACCAAATACTATAACTTGCTGCAATTGTAAATTGCAACACTGTACTTATGTACTATATATTATATTAAAATCGGGCTGCTTGATTAACAGATGAATATGCAATGTTAAAACGACAATACGAAAAATTAAGAGAATTGTGTTGCTTTCTATACAATTGTGTACTCTTATCAGACTAAAAATAAGGAACCATGTTCATGTGTATTTTCAGAATTTATATTTTATCGACATTACATTATGAATTATATGAATTGTGACTGATTATTTATAATTTAAATTTGACAACAAAATCATATCAAACCCAACTATTTTTTAATATTTTAATGGCAAAATATTTAAATTCGCATGTAACGTATCAATGGTCAATGCATTCCAATATACTTCCAGTTAAATGAGTGTACCTTCTGAACACAGGCTGCTTTCTTAAGCTCCTCCTCCTTTTTGTGGTGAAACATAAACGCTTTGAAATAACGCTCCAATAACGAACACGTTTTTCAAATAAAGTTCACCTCATTATGTCGGAGGAGAAGACTCTCAGATCCTCTTTCTCTCACAGACGCTGCAAAAACAACAAGCTATCAAAATAATTTTAGGGGCAAAAGACGAAGAAGATGCATATCCCTAGTATATTATCTGTGGTATGGGTCCTAGAAGTTTTCCATTATTTAGTACTTATTTAGTATTTACTGTAGTGTATAGTGATGTGGTGTATTGGGTTTGCTAAGAGATGCCGTAACTTGTATTATTCCCTTGGAACATTCGTTGGAAAGCTACTGTCATTGTACGTCATTTCAGTATATGTCATTCATTTGAAGCGGGGAGGGGGGAAATTTCTTCTTCATTACTTTAATATGAAGAAAGCTGCTGCCGAATGTCATCGTATTTTGGTGGAAGTTTATGGTGAAAGTGCGCTAGCTAAGCGAATGTGCCAAAGCAGGCTTGGCCAAGCAGACAAATCAACGACAAATGCGAATATTCATTGCGCGAAGGTAATCCACTGTAATCCACTGTCCACTAAAACCGTTTGAAGCCATCAATGGACAACGCTACCGAACACAATTTCGTGTTCCGTTTGTAGAGAGCAGTAGCAGAAAAATGGCCGGAATATGCGACCAGAGACGAGGCAATAATTTTCCATCATGACAACGCTCGGCCCCATGTTGCTATTCCGGTTAAGAACTATTTGGAAAACAGTGGATGGGAAGTTTTACCCCACTCGCCTTATAGCCCAGACCTTGTCCCTTCTGACTACCATTTGTTCCGGTCGATGCAGAACGCCCTCACTGAAATACGGTTCACATCAGAGCAACATATAAAAAATTGGCTTGATTCATTCTTGGCTGCCAACCCGGCGCAGTTCTTTTGGGCTGGGATCCACAAATTGCCAGAAAGATGGGAAAAAGTCCTAGCTTCAGGTGGGCAGTACTTCGAATAATACTATTGTACATGTTTTTCTTAAATAAACGTTCAAATTTTGAAAACCCGCACGAAAAAATTTAATTATAGACCTCATAAATAGTGTCGGGGGTTATTAAGGGCTATCAAATTTGAGGGCAGGTCTTATTATCGGTTGAGTTCATAATTGCATCATTGTTGGCCCTGCACGGCACAAAATATTCTCCCAATACATTTATGAACAAGAAAACTGGCGCAAGTTTTCAGCAGTTAGGAATTGTCAAAAAATGCAACACAAGTAGGCGACACAAAAAGTGTTTGGTTGACATTATTAGGTTTAATGTTTGACGCATATAATAAACTGACCAACTTTCAAAAATTATTAAAGAAAGAAACAATAGCAATATACGCACCAAAAGGGCCATGCCATTAAATAAACTGAATTGGAAGTCAAAAATGTTCCAAATAACAAAAAATTTGATGTTTTTAAGAACCATTTTTGCATGGTCCACTTTTCGGTTTCCCTGCAATCCTGCAACAAACCAAAAATCACTGCGAATTTGATCGCAGTTTGACTGTCACATTGCTTTATGAACCCATTTGCCGACTGCTCTCATGCACAGTCACTGCAGTTCATTTACATTTATGAAAGCACATCTTGCAGGGCTGTCGCAGTGTGACGTTTATGAATTCGGCCATCCTTTCTTTATTCTAAAGGGTGATTTTTTAGCTATTTTCTTTTTGGCAACACTGGTTTAAACAGCTGACGCACGTTTCGTGTTTTGTTTCATTGTCAAACATCTTCAGTTTGGTCTATAATTTAACCATGAATCGTCTTACAAATGAACAACGCTTGCAAATTATTGAATTTTATTATCAAAATGCGTGCTCTGTTAAGAAAGTTCATCGCGCGCTTCTTCCATTTTATGGTCAGTTTAAGACGAAGCTCATTTTTGGCTCAATGGGTAATAAGCAGAATTGTCGATTTTGGAGTGAATATCAGCCAGAAGCATTGCAAGAGCTACCAATGCATCCAGAAAAAGTCACAGTTTTGTGCGGTTTATGGGCTGGTGGCATCATTGGACCGTACTTCTTCAAAGATGATGCGAATCGTAACGTAACTGTGTATGGTGAGCGCTACCGTGAGATGATATCCAACTGTTTTTTGCAAAAAAGGCAAGAGCTTGACTTGCATGACATGTGGTTGCCACATGCCACACAGCACGCGCAACAATGGACTTATTGCGAGGCGAGTTCGGTGAACATTTTATTTCACGTTCGGGACCTGTCAATTGGCCGCCTAGATCGTGCGCTTTAACGCCTTTAGCCTAAGATCATGTCTATACAGACTTCAATTGACGCATTGGAAGACAACATTGAAGCATTTATTCGTGAGATACCGGCCGAAATGTTGGAAAGAGTATGCCAAAACTGGACTAAGCGGGTGGACCATTTGAGGCGCAGTCAAGGTCAACATTTGCATGAAATAATCTTCAAACATTAAATTATATGGACCGTACTATCGATTCAAATAAAGATTTTTTTTGAAAAACTTTCCTATAGCTTTTAAAAAATCACCCTTTATAAACATTTTTCAGCTTCGAGGTGTATTTGTGATGTTTTTTTTTTTTAAATTTAGCCTAGCTGCTTGATAATTTATTTATTGTCCTTTAGCGGCGTTCACTACGATGCTTCCCAAACGAGCAACCTGGTCTCAAAATTACCTGGAGTCTGCTGTCGCAGCAGTTTAAACATTTATCAAGCTGCGTGCAGACCTTATAGCTACAAAAAAATAATGTCTTGCAAACAATGTAAATAAATTAATATTGCTTAATATTAATGTATTTACATTGTTTGCTCTTAATTACCAAAGGTATGAAGTATAGTCTGTCTTTTTAAAGACTAAGGACTTCTACCCGACCATAATTTAATATGGCCTATTGACAAGGTTTGTATGAATGCTGAATTTTGTTTTGCCAAGCGTTGTTATTTTTCTAAACTAATGGAATATTTTTGTTTTACTTCAAATCTCCCTTAGCTAGGCCCTATTACCCGCGCCTACCTTAATTCGAATGCGGCCCACTTAGTCCCGGTTTATTCCAGCTCACCTCGAGAATGCCTCGAATCAATAAAGGAGATTGGCGAGTCTGCTACCCTCTTGAAGGCGATCCTTTTCGCAGAGCGACCCAGAAGCTAGTATGACACTGAATCTTCTCCTCTCTTATGGCTGTCCCCACCCAACTCCTCCCACGCCAGCCAAAAACCGCATCGAACAGAGTGACGTCCATCCGTCATACAACTACGTCTAGCCCCATTGTGTGTGTTTTATGTCTAGAGAAATTGTTGTGCATGCCCAACGATAGCGGCGCATGTGTGTAGGATGTTCCGTGGCGCTTAGGCGATGATTTGTATCGGCGAAAACGTGACAGTCTTTTAATTCCCCAGTCTCCTTCGGTGCGCCGCAATTGAACCTGTCCAGGTGGTTGAGTGCCTGCCTGACTGCCTGGTGGGTTTTTGTTTCTTCTGGTTCATTTGTTTATGTCCTCGGTTAATGACGCCTGGAATTCGCTCAGCCGTTCGTAGGCCGACGCGTGCTGTTGAACGCAAATCACTGCACCCAGGCGAGTGGATGGGCTCGTTGCAGTTGAAACTGATCAATTTGCGGCGGGTGTCTGCTGTCTGTTCAAGTTAAAGGGTGTATTTTGGCGAATCAATCTCTGTCAGCCCGATGTGGGAGCTTCAGTGCTCGAGTGTCTTTACACCTCGGCGTCGTCGTCGGTATGCAGCCGAAACGGCTTAATTTCGGGCCACTTATGTCGACATCCGAATTCCACTTTGCTCAGGCACGTCCGGGCACCTTATGCAATCAAGATACGAACGAGGGTCTGTGGTCCCGTCTGAAGCAATAAATTGCTCATATGGTCCACGGAATTTTCTCCACAAGCACTTGCAAGTCGCAACGTGACGCCGGTGATTATCGATTGCCAAAGCAGCTTGGCAGACCCAATCTGATGCCGAGACATGAATTGATTGCCGGTGCCGCACACATGATGCCGGTGAAAAGACGCACTCCTCCCGGACCAGGACTGGCCTCCACTTGACTGTCACTTGAGCGGAGCGCTTGCCGGCACATGGAATGCAACCAACAGTTGACACCTTAAAGACTTCCTCCAGCCAGGTCCTGGCAAATGTTCAAAATGCAAATTTTTCATCCTCATCCTCGGGAGGAAGTTCCGAAGCGCAGGGATTCCATTGTGCACCCTCAAAATTCCAATAACCACCAAGCCGAAAAGAGTGAAAAACCAACAACAAGGACAACTGTTACAAGAGGAGTGTGTGTGTGAGTAATGTAACTACGGCAAGGAAACATCTCCACTAACGGAGTGTACACAGCAAGGCCGGGCTGGCGTGTAATTAAATTCTTCAGCAAGGCGTATAAATCACCTGTAAAAACGTCTAATTAAAACGGAGTTCCTTTCACTTAGGAGCCGGCCTTAACCCGAGACCTTCCGTATGGGTCTCCTTCATCATCCCGGCGTCGGCGGTAGGGCCGGGCCCATGAATATGGATGAGGGTTGTTGCAGCTGAAAGCGTAGCTGCCAGAATTCGAAAGCGCTTTACATTTTAACATGCAAGTCGGTGATGTTTCGGATCCTCGATATGTGCGGTGAGGCGGCTGTTTGCGCAAACCTGCACTCGGGCCAGGCAGTGCGGTGACAGATTTATTTTTTATGACTCACTTAAGGCCTGTCCTTCGTAGTGGAGTGAACCGTATTACTTGAAGTGAATGAGAGAGTAGGGGTGGTAAGGAGAGGATCTTTGAAGGCATGACATTTTCTTCATTTTCAGGTGGGGCTTCTCCATCTCTACTACCAACGTAAAGGTGGTGTATAGAAGCAGCTGATGGTACACAGAGGCTGTAATAAATATCAGCGACTACATTTCCGAAGTCGTTCAAGAATCTGTCCTGCCGACGGAAATTCGTAGAATGAACTGAGAGTCTTGAGTTGCTTTGGCGAGCGAACTTCTTGATGAGTTGCAAATTGTTGGCGATGTTCAATTTAAACGGAGGGACCTTGGTATATTTCTCGAGCCAACTGCGGGCTAGCCTAGACTAGGCTTGTGTAGTCCCCGAAAGAACTAGTTCAAAAAGGAGCTCTAACAAGTGAGCTGAGTGAACTAGCCTCATTTTAGCTCATTTTAGTTCAGTACTCAGGTATCAGTATCCCGGAACACCCGGACTTAATGCGACTAAAATGGGCCCAAGGAAAATATTCAAAAATGTTTGTTTGTTCTGTACAACTCTGGACCACAAACGAAGTCTTAATAGGATTAGGCCACGCATGCTCCATTTTAGGGGTCGTCGGCCCAAACCACGCACGAGTGATCTCCAGTCAACTCGATCCTCCGCCACCGACTCTAACTCATGAGAAGCTATGCCCAAGCTAAAACAGGCGAGTTTTGGGACTTGGTACAACCACCTCGTCCTGGGTCTGCCAAGCGGTCGCCTACCTGATGGAATCGCATCCAACGCCCGCCTCGGCAGTCGTGATGAAGGGGACATTCGTGCCACGTGACCAAACCACCGAGGCATAGCCCTCTCCAATCGAAGAAGCAGCTCCTCAATGTTGAGGTCCTAGCGCACTGCCGTGTTTCAGAGGAGGGTCAGAAGATGATGATGACGACCCTCTGATTTTGTTGTTTGCAGCCATAATGCTTTCTTCTGCCCCTTTGAGGCTCTTATTCAAGATTTATTCAGAAGTTGTGATCCGACAAATTTACTAGCTTCTTAGTTCTAGAACTCGTGTCAATAACCTTCCTTTTGACAGCCCTCTGAACTCTGTGTGATGAGGACTTTGATGAAATTGGGAAGCATTAAATGAAGCACGTGTCCTCCAAATTGTAAATTCTTTAGAGAAATGATTGCATTTGTCTTAAGGAGGCCCTTGTGATGTTTTCAAGAAAACAGTTTTGACAGTTCTTGTGATGCTCACAAGTTGTTTCTTTTTGCTCAGAATACGAAAACCCCACAGTTCCTGACTCACTATGAGGCAGGTGTGACTAGTGACACATCACACACGTATCACAGAATATAAAATGAAAAATTCGAATTCGCACTTAAGAATTCAAAAAAGCCCTGTTTTAGGGCCCTGCAAGGCCTGCTACAATTGCTCTTTAATTTGGCATCACGGGAGAAAATTTCATCGCGAATAAATGAAATCTTGAGTATTTAGACCGGGTTTGGAAGGGGATCAGTGCAAAGTAAGAACTCGATTTTCGCAACCCTCGGTTAGCTTAAATCCGCAATTTTCGTAAAACGCGAATATCTTATTCATTTTTATTTTGTTTTCATAATCTGACGTTTATTTAAAAAAAAAACACGTACAATAGTATTGGTCAAGGCATTACCCATCTGAAGCTATGACTTTTTCCCATCTTTCTGGCAATTTGTGGATCCCATCCCAAAGGAACTGCGCCGGCTTGGCAGCCAAAAATGAATCAAGCCAATTTTTGATATGCTGCCTTGGTGGGAACCGTATTTCAGTGAGGGCGTACTGCATCGACCTTAACCAGTGGTAGTCGGAAGGGGCAAGATCTGGGCTATAAGGCGGGTGGGGTAAAACTTCCCATCCACTGTTTTCCAAATAATTCTAGCAACGTGGGGCCGAGCGTTGTCATGATGAAAAATTATTGCCTCGTGTCTGGTCGCATATTCCGGGCGTTTTTCGGCTAATGCTCTCTTCAAACGGATTAATTGTGTTCGGTAGCGTTGTCCATTGATTGTTTCACCTGGTTTTAGCAGCTCATAATACAGCACACCCCTCTGATCCCACCAAATACAAAGCACAACCTTCGCGCCATGGATATTCGGCTTTGCCGTTGATTAGCCTTTATGGCCGAGCCAAAATCACCACTTTTAAACCATGCATACCACTTGTGGCACGTTCGCTCAGCTAGCGCATGTTCACCATAAACTTCCACCAAAATACGATGACATTCGGCAGCAGTTTTCTTCATATTAAAGTAATGAAGAGGAACTCCCCGCAAAAACACTTTTTCAGGCACAAAGTTCGACATATTTGAGTAAAAAAGGAACTATTGTTGTTTACGCTTCAAATGAATGACATATACTAGCTTTCCAACGCATGTTCCAATGGAATAATACAAGTTACGCCATCTCTTAGCAAACCGCACGAATTAAGTTCTAGACCCCATATTTTATTTAATTTTAATTTCTTTGAAAAAGTTTTTCTGTATGTTCTTAAGTTCAATTTAATTTTATTTTAATTCTGCGGAAGTTGTTTTAAGTAATTTAGCCAGTCTAGTTGCTTCCCCTTTGTAAGGTTGCCGCAAAAGTGACAGATATGACACGTGATCAGAGGAACTTCTACCTCTCTTGCCCCTTAAAATTTGTGTAAACCATTTTTTATAACCTTATCTAAAGCCAAATTGACCAATCAGAAAACGGCATTTACATTATTTAGTGAATAACTGTCAAAAACCTTCTGAAATTCGTCGATGGACTAGGGGTCAATCAGCTCTGAAGTTGGGCATCTCTACCATTCTTTATTTCTGATCGTCAACTTCTTCGTTTCATATCGTTAAGTTCGGCTCTCCACAGTCAAGTGGCGCTGTCGTCGCCCACATTGTTGTTCGTGGCACAATGTGTGCAGACATGGATATTACAACTTTATACACTCCAACTCGGCCAATCTGAACTTTTGATCGCCCCAGATCGACCGAGTGCAGACACATTAAGTACTAATTTCTATACCACAGTTCTAAAATTTAGACGTTTGGCTATCTTTTCTCATATAAACACTGGTAAGTGCAACAAACTCCGTCTAGGCAACTGCCTTAATTTCTATTAGTTCCGTAAATCGAGTTTGTACTTCAAGAAGCTTGTTAAACAACTGACACATACAATGTGGATGCGGCCAAAATATTTTTCCTAACAAAGGAGGAGCGTATTTAAAAGTTTGAAAAACACTGTAGCTCTGCACAGACCTGTCTTTCATGCGGGATTCGGAGGTGAATGATGGTGGAGCTGTGTCAAGACCAAGACCAAGAAATCAGCTGCTTTACTGGGTGCAACTGTGTCAGAAAGATCCACTCCGCATGTTACCATCGCTACAGTCGGTCGAACAACATAAGGACATTTTAGTACAAACTGTTTTTTATTATTTCATTGGCATTGCTTCTCTTTCGAAGCCCGAGGTATTCTGTTCTTCATACGAATAGAGCGCCTCTATATTTCATTGCTTTCATTACAATCACATTTGCTGCAGAATGTACAGAAATCGCTACTTATAGGGTCCATAGTCTGTGTCGTGTGTGTTCATGTGGCAGGTACGCAGTGACCTTCTGCGTGAATTTAATTGTTTTGGATTTTCCATAGTCTGCAGCGACGTGTCTGTGTCGTGCCATGTAAAGTGAATTTTGCACAGCCCAGGGGGAAAATTCCTATCGTAATGACAATTTTTGTATCCAGTTCTTGGAAACACTCATTGCACCAAATTCCTTTGCTTTTCTTTGATCTCTCTTCTTTTTTTTTAAATGTCAAAGCAATGATTACGGACTAATGCCGACATAAATCAAAAGCGTCTGTAATTTTTCGGACCCGACGACCACGACGAAACGATACAAACTAATGTCTGTGCAGATTGTCTGAACCGTGTGTGGCGTTGTTTGCACAGACTTAAGGCTTGCAACGACGTCTCTGTGTCGTGTAAGGGCCCCTTTTAGTGAACGCAAGTCCAGAGTGTGACGCATTTTATCGTGTGGCG
This sequence comes from Eristalis tenax, assembly GCA_905231855.2. Classification (NCBI taxonomy): domain Eukaryota; kingdom Metazoa; phylum Arthropoda; class Insecta; order Diptera; family Syrphidae; genus Eristalis; species Eristalis tenax. The sequence continues at coordinate 20,762,416 of HG993127.1, read as the reverse complement.
CGTCAGGAACCGGGTCTGCTTTGAAAGCCGGTAGTCAGTTCCCATATGTGTGTACTGCACGTCGATGATGTTGCATACAATCAATTAGTCCAAGCTGCGATGCAAAATGTGTCCATACAAGCCGTCATCCTCGAGAGTTAGATTTGCCATCCATTCACTTGTTAGCCAGGTCCAGCCCCTCCCCCCCACACCTTGGGTAAACTCTGAAGTACTTCTGTTCCAACAGAGCCTGATTTCGTTCCACAAAAAAGCACCCAGAGCAAACGTCTTAATGACTCGTCAAATGATACCAGTGAATCGCTCTCATCTCTTTCGCCATGATGCACAACACAATCATTCAACAAGCACAACGGAATTGGGATAATTAAATGATAGTGTCCTCCCACCCCCAGCCAACCACGATTTGCCTCCTTTTCGTGCAATCTCAAGGAGGCCGCTGTAGCGGCACTCACCAATTAGGGAAAGAACAGTCATCAATTCGAGGACATCATCTTGACAAACTCCCCGACACTCAGTATCCCGGCACATGTCCTCATCATCATCCGCATCTCATTTGTTTAGTTAGGATTGATTGCGGCGGCAGAAGGGGGCACGGTGCAGGATGTGAGGCGGAGCAACAGCCCCGCGCTTCATACCATCACCGTTTAACTAATACTTGATGGAGTATCCTATCGTGTCGTTGTCGCTCATTAAGCTGTTTGCTTATCATTAGACAGAAGGACGACAGCTGGGATTACCGACTGACGGCTCCTAGCAACTTAGTATCGTTTTTCCTCCATTTTTGTACTTCCTCGTGTTTTTTTCTTCGCGTTCATTTCGGTTGTCATCCACTTTCCTCGCAGTGTGCGATTCCTTCCTGTCTTCCTGCCGTCTTGAGCGTGAGCAAATGAGGCGTCACTGGGCGGGTGGGGGGCTTATAATTGAAGTGTACGAGGGAGTGATGGGGAGCAGCACTTCCCTCGGAAAAGGATACAACAGAGTAAATATCATCATTTAGAGAAGCTTAAAAAGGATTTCACAACAATAATTTGTGCTCGGCTCCTTCCTGCTTTTCGTATCAAGCATTTTTAAAAAGGAACACTCCCGATGGCTTGTACTGCTTGCTAGTTGCCTCCCGACAGACAGTGTGCTTGTGTCGAGTGCCGAGTGAGTGGGGGTTGAGGTGAACTTTGAATTTAGTTATTTCTGCGCCCCTGTGCCAGCGGAAGGATACCCGGCGGCGGCAGCGGTGAGGGCGCTCTATTCATTGTGTCATTCCTGAAAGCAAACGATGATGATAAGCATCTGAAGATGATGATTTCCACTCACACACGAGCACACTGCGCACACAAGAGAGGATATCGTTACGATTAACAAAACCGTTAGTGGCAACAATGAGGTGCGGGGCGTGTGTACTCTTGTTGAAGCTGTTGTAATGCCTTGTTACTTATCATCATTAAGGCATCATTTTGACTTGTGCCTTAATTGGCTGCCTCACTTAGTGAAATGTGAAGTGAAGACGTTGAGAGATGGTCTGTGCAGTGGCTGACAGCTTGCAATGATGAACCGTGTTAGGGCTGGGACTGTGAGATGATAAACAAATGAAGAATGAGCTGCAGTTGGGCTTGCTGTATGTTGTTCACAAAAAGGGTGGCTCTTCGGGGAAGTGCCCGATTAATGAGAACTGCGGCAGTGAATGAACTATTGTCTGGGAATGATGTTGCGTTGATTTTAAGGAGCACGCAACTGATGTTGTCGGTTTGGAAGGTAAGGCTCTTGGGTGGGCCTACAGGCAAAATTTAGCTTTTACGCAACTAATCGCGCTGTTTCTTCCAAAGGGTCTATCGAATGGGTGAAAATATCGCACAAAAGACTGCCGGTATGAAGAATCTGGAAAAATCTTCCACTTCTGTAGACTGCTTAAGGAACAACGAAGACACCAATACCGCTGTCATAATGTTCCACTCCGCAAATGCTGCTGGTGCAGACGACAGTCCGTCAGAACTCTAAGGCAGCTAGAGAATGGCTGGTAGGGACATGCACGCATCAGTGCAGTTTTAGGAAAGAGGAGGTCACCATCGACCGCACTACGATAGATCCCAGAAAAGACTCGACACATCCAAATCGTTCCACTCCGCAAATGCTGCTGGCAAATGCCCACCGCTGACTCGTCGATTTGAAGACCGCTTATGACTGCGCGCATAGCGAAGAGCTATTCAACGTCAAATCTAGCTTTGACATTCCAACCAAACTCTGTTCAGGATGACGATGTTGCTGCTCCATCAAGATCAATGTCAAAAAGGTGTTAAACAAGGTAGGCCATTGACAGAGCGCATCGAGCCGTCAATGAGGCCTCTGCTGGCATCTAGACCGAAGCGGCTTAAATGGGTCCAGCGGTGAATGAGCGCGAAACGAAGTAAATTCTGTCCTCAAGAAAGGACATACAATATCGACGTCTTAGCCGAATCGTCACAATGGGCAGCTATAATGTCCCTCTTTTAAGGAGTTCGTCTAACTCGCCTTCAAAGTAAGCACTACAGCCAAACACCAACAGCGACAAAACGCAACGTCATTCTTGAGACCGCTGTTTCAATGGGCTCAAAAATAGAGCCGTCTCTCGAAGGAGCAAGCTGACTAAACCCCACATCATTCCAGTACGGACCAGAGGCATGGCTTCTTCGAGGGAAAAGTTCTGCATGCGATCTGTAGTCCTGTTGATGGGTTCTTGAGGAGAAGATTCAACCCCGACCTGTACGGGAACCGACATGATTCCTCTAGGGGCTAGGCATGGACAACACTGCTCCAGCCCGAAGAGTCTTCGGCTCCGAAGCAGTGGGAAAACACAACAGACGACGCCTACGAAACCGTTGGAACACGCACAAGGGGAGAAGGACCTCAATCAACTTGGAGTGCGAAACTGGAGGTAGTTGGCTAAACATCGTGTCAGCGGGTAGGCTTGTTGGCTAAGGCCCGGACCCACCCCGGAATGTAGCGCCAGAAGAAGAAAAAGAAGAATGATCGCGTTGGCGTTAACTTTAGCAAAAGTTGGAAATTTTGTCTTCTACAGTCCGAAACTAGACCTCGGCGTAGCAGTGTCCTGAATGACACTTCCGTGGAGCTTTGTGGAATTCGTCGTACTCTACTCAATCATTTGCTTTGTCATCGCATCAAGTTTCTTCAACGTTCACAAACAGAACACGTTCAGCCGCGAGCTCACAAACATCTTGTTAAGACCTAGGAATCACTTCAGAAAGGATTAATCAGGCAACTTGATGAGCTCAAGTTCACATTCAGCACGACACTCCAGTTACTACCCAATTCGACTTCAACGTTCACAAACAGAACACGTTCAGCCGCGAGCTCACAAACATCTTGTTAAGACCTAGGAATCACTTCAGAAAGGATTAATCAGGCAACTTGATGAGCTCAAGTTCACATTCAGCACGACACTCCAGTTACTACCCAATTCGACTTCGAAGGACATGCTCCCTTCTCAAACATCTTTCCCTTCCACCGTGTCTCGCTGTTCGCAAGCGCGCCATTTAACTTCTTCTGAAAATCGGCTCCCCACTCCGCTTTTCCCTGCAGCGCTCTCACTTCTCCACTTTCTCCCACCTCGCTGTTCGTGACATCTGACAAATGCGTCCAGCTCCAACAGAGATTGCCTCGGCAAATTAAATCCGGCTAAACGCCCCACTTTTGCAGCACTCGCTCCTCGCGGTGCATACGATAATTCTTCACACTTTCATCGCAACGTAATCGCCATCTCGTTATGCACTGTTGGCCTTTTATCGTCCTCTCAGCTTATCTTCATTGGCTTGATGTTATTTATGATCAATTTACAGTTATTAAGCATAATCATTTCCCCCCCTCCCCTGCCACCCTTTGCATCAGACAGAAAAGTGCCATCGTGCATGTGCAGCCCATGCGGTTGACATTTGGACGCACAGTGCAATCTTCAAAGAGCTGCACTTGCGCGTCACTCTTGCGCACACACGCGCGCCTGTGGATTATGATAATTGTCATCGATCACAGGCAGCCTTCCTTTTGGTGCGGCCGGGATGAGTGCTGCCCTCGCATTTGGTGCACATCTCGTCTGAGCCGCATTCCGCCGGGAACATGTGGCGGTGTCCCAGAGAGAACGCAAGAGCGGGTCATGTCTTTGTCGCATCAGCAGCTCAACGAACGGATGCAGTGTTTACGCGAGATGATCTGGAATTTAATCCTTCAGATGGAATTAATGGAACTTTGTTGTTTGGGATTTGTTTATGTACGAGATGTTCGTGGAAGCAGCTGTCGCGCAAACATAATCTAAACAAATTGCAGACGTTGTAGGATCGCAAGATTAACCATATTTCATGTTCCCTGCGAGGGGATGGGGAGTGTCGCCGCTGCGTTGTCGTCGTGATCGTGTCCCGGCAGTCTGTGCGTCAGTGCGCGACAGCTGACAAGGGGACAAGGGAATTTTGTAAATACAAATTGTTGAAATATTCTTTTTGAATTGGGCATGACGGCGTGATGGGATGGAACTCCTGGAATGGGATGTTAATGGTGGTGGATCTGTGAATGTTTTCTCAAGGAGCTTGTCATTATTTCGCACAAGTTTCAGCTTTCATAAGCCTCGCACAGCTTAGCGGTATTTTCTTAGGTGTTCAGTTGAAGCTCACACACATTTGGGTACGGCTGGCCATTTATTGGGCTCAGCAAAGTGAGAGCTCAAGGGTAGTTTGATAAGTCTGAGACTTCCTGATTTTCCCGTAGAGTCTTGCCTTCAAGTCTTGGATGAGCTGCGTCGTCTAGTGTGTGCTTCACATTCGTTGAGAGCATACAACCTCGTGAATTTTAAAGAAAATGAAAACAAGTCGATGCCGTGCATTGACTAGGCATTCTATTTGGCGCTAAGCAGAACATCAGCGAAGCCAAGGAGAAGCTTGCTTAACATTATTCTGTTGTCTTTAGTCACTAGTGACGACGTTCAGCTGTCTTGCGTCCTCGAAAACTTGGTTAATATACCTTCGGATGTCCGATCGTCCTGTCCTGGTCTCCTGAGCCTCCTGGTCTCAGTTTCAAGGACACTCTTTGTTGGAGCATTGGTGTCCACGCGTTCGAGTTGGCCCAAGTGTCAGTAAGAGAAGTATCAACTGTACGCAGCTCGAAAACAAATATGACAACAATCGAGAGGCTGCTCTTACGTTTTGTGTCTTTCCTCTGATTTCTCTTATTCTCTAACAAACGTAAAGAAACGCAGTGTTTTGGACATGGTCTTTGAATTACTTCTCTTGGCAGAAGACGCGCGGTCGAAGCTCCGCAGTATTGTGTTTCGGGCATCACAGTGTGTGCGGTAGGAGAGGCGGTATATCCCAACAATGCTATCCGAGCGATTGCTCACACTTGACCATAGGTGCAACCACGTGACCGTGTTCAGCCGCAAGCCAACGAGTTCTTGCTCCGCGCCGTTTCGTTGCCATGGAGGCACCATGCCAAGACAGTGGGTTTCTCCGGGTGAACGTACAGCAAACAAGGGCAATGTGGAGCTGTCGGCCAACAATGTCGAGGCCACACTTTTCCGGCATGCAAGCGGTATCATTTGCAAAGACGTTTGAAAAACCGATCACGGGCGATTACAGACTCGCTATTGACTTGAAGCAGAGGCGACCACATTTGGCGAGCAAAAAAGAGCTGTGTCATCAACTCTATGCACGTGTCCAAACCATTGCACAAATCCCAAAATTGAGCTGCATCCTGCACATTCCCTTGTGCAAAATGTGCTCGCCCTCACAGCGAGATACGACCGACACCGAATGGGTACACAGACTCAGGAATGGTGAATGGGGCAACGGAATTACCACCTCTACCAATGAGGACGGCTTTATCTTCACCGTCCGCATTCAACAGGAATAAAACTAATTGCCACCCTGCCACAATTTTGAAAAGATGCTTCCCCCTGCCCCCGCCGACAGCCACTCATTAAAAAAATAAAGATCTGCACATAGACTGCCATCGTCTGCCAAGCTACTACCGAAACATTCTCAAACAATAAACATTGTCGTCCTCAATCGTCTTCAGAGTGTGCTCCCGTCAAGTCTTCCCTTGAACCGAATTCATCTTGATGTCTCCAACTTCGCAACCGCATTATCCTCCCTCAATCGTTCGAAAAGCGTCTTTATTTCTTATTTGCCAAATTTGCCATCAGACATACGGAATCCTTTTACGACTTCCTCTGCATCACGAAACCACCACTTTCCACATCCTCAACTGAATGTGTTTCCTCCGGCGGCGCACACATGCACTCGCGTCGAGCACACGAAATTAGCATCCATCTCCTGTCACACACAGACAGGGCGCAGCAGAGCAGAGAGAGCGGAAAAGAAAAATGTATGTCGCTTCAAATATTTACAAGGACATTTGTGCAGAACTTCGATTGTCTCAATTTCCGTCAGATATCCTGACGTACTCCGGCGTAATGAACTTCCTTGGAGCCCCTTGCCACAGTCAACTTGTTCACGGCCTGCAGACGTGCATGCACACAACGCATCGCAGCCATGCAGACACACTCACTTAACGATCTGCGAAGATGGGAGATTAGGTTACGACAGAGAAGTTGCGGTGGACCCCTTAAGCCGTAACTAGTTTGCATGTATGATCAGCGAGCTGTGTACCTAAGCTTCGGAAACATCCCTAATCCGATTGGAGAGCACACACTCCCGCCGCGGCCGTGTCTCATCGCAGTGCCCATCCCCTTGCGGTAATTATCCATCTTCACACGTCTTCCACGAGCGAAAACCAATCACGGGATCCACTCTGCCGGGTGGAGACAGCGCGGAGTGCTGCATAAGTGTGCCCAGCCCCCGGAAGCGGGACAAAACTTTCCGACGATTTAATTAAACTCCTCGCCTCTAATTGGATTATCATGCTGGTAGCTCCCGCTTGCTGGTGGGCTGGCAGACTGAACTTTTCCGCAACGGGGGAGTTGTTCATACGTCGGCGGCCTCACTCCTCCCAGTCCGATGTGACCACATATCGAAAGCCGCAAATTACACAGGTGGTGACGATGCTGCCGATAGTCCCTCCCGTGACGGAGCAAGACCTCGCAGGGAACGCCAATTTGCAAAGTTTTCCCTCCCCAACTCGCAACTTATGCGCCAACGACGAGGGGACACATAAATCCGACTCCATTCGATATGTCAGTTATTGAAAGTAAAAAGTTAATGCTCACCTTTTTGGGCGGACTCGAGGGAGGGTGGGTGGCTTTGATGGGTAGAAGATACACGGAACAATGACAGAAATAAAATGTTCTTCTTCGAGGAACATGACGTGTAACATATCCTTGGAGGGATCGACTCCAAAACGAGATGGCAAGCAATTTCCCCTCGTTTTCCGCTCATGCCAGCAGACGGCTGGGATTACTCCGATTCCATTGTTTAGAGAGTTTTCAGAGCACAGCAGACAAGTTGCGAGACCCCAGGTTCAATGGCCTGTGTGAATTTGAGTTATTCTGTGCGGAAACGGGCCAACACGAAAGCGGAGTTAAACGAAGTGAAAGCAGGGGACGTACATGTGATGCTGCTTGCAGGGCGATGCTAAAGGTTGTTGGTGATTGATGGTCTTTAAACATTTCTAAGAGAAATTTGACACGCATCAATCATGGCAGCACCTATTGAACAAAGCTGGTCCTGGCGACGCACGGGGCGACGTCTTGACAGTCTGACATGGTTCAATGCATTACTGGGCTTTGCAAAGTGCTTTATATTCTCCAAGGAACTTTAATCTGATAGCCGAATGTAGGAACTAAAAGAAAGAGTTCTTCTTGCAGTCTTTTGAAGGTCAAACTGGGTGCAACGGCTTGTCAAAAGTTTGACAAGTGAGAATATTCCTTCAATGAAGTTTTCGAATGACTTCTCAGTCTGCACCACAGCAGCAATTTGGCGACGAATTCACAACGACTGTGGCCACCTGAAGAAAAGCCACAAGTGCATGCACCAAGTCTGAGTAGAGCCTTTGTCGAAAAGAGATCCCCGAAAGGGAGATTAGTCTGTAGGACTCGTGAGTGAATATGAGAGATAATATTAGTAGGCACGCCCAGATCATGGGAGCAAAAATAACAGTGAAAAGAAACCTGCAGGTAGCCCATGGAGGATTCGGCTGTTCATTATTTCGAGTAGATTATGTCGAAGCCATAGGAAAGTAAAACCTAACGAAACTTAACGAAACTTAACAAAACTTAACGAAACTGAACTGGACGCGGAACCTTCAAAACTAACAAGTAATTGCAATTTTGAAAATGAAAAAATCATCCAACTCTGAATTTCAAAAAAAAGCAGAGCCAATACGAGTCTTAAAAAATTAAACAGATCTTATTTTGATTCCCATGTGTCAGCCCTCTCAATGTGAAACTGATTTATTATTTTCATTTTGTCCTTTTATTTAAGGTGGATGGTCTCCTTCAAATTCAGAGATCTTAAAAATGTTAGTCCTACGCTAGCTCAGACGGCCATGGCAACCCTAACGTCAACACCTACTTGCGCTCCTGGAGACCGCTCCCAGATTATGACCTTAAATTTGTGATTACCGAAATTAAATAAAAAAACAATAAATAGAATTGTTGTTACTGCTCTTAAGCTTAGTTTTCAATTCTCCAAAAGCCTATCGATTAATTCTTAAAATGCAGTCATTGTGAAGACTGCCGCACCTGTGGAGAGAGACTACCTATAGAAGGACTCAACAGAATATTATGAGGTGCAACGAAGCCCGATAAAAGGAATCTGTTACTGAAGAGGAATGCTGGTCTGAATAACGCCACCAAGCTGCTTACATAAGACTTCTGGAAAACCAACATGGATCCCGTATTCACAATAACGATGTCGATGAGGGCATATAAAGCAGCTCCCATTCGGAACATAGGGACAATGGACAATGCCCATTATTTGGAAACTGCGTTCACACCGACAGAAGTTATAACCATTCACGAACAACCAACGAATCTCTCTTCGGAGCAAAGAAGGATTCCACAGGCCAGCGGTAGCCAACAGAATAACCGATTGACTGCACATCTCCAGCTAAGTCATAAGCCATGTATACCACTTGAATTCATTGTACTTTACTGCACACCTTTGCTAAGATTGTATACCTCTTAACCTAGGACCACTTGAAGTTTCTGTAAGCTCTTCCATTCGATCGCCGATAGCAGGCGGACAACATCTAATAAAATGAACGAGATGAAACAGAATGATGAAAGCTTCGTTTTCGTCATCACTCACACAACATCCATTGACAGAAGGGTTAATTGGATGCTGCGTGACAGCAGAGGACTGTCATTGGTCTAATTTCACTTTTTGAGAAGGACTGGCGTTTCGCCATCAGTTTCCTTTAATCAAACCTTTCGTGAATGCATTTCAACGGATGTCATTCAAAAGCTTTACCTACGCACAATTATTCCAATCTTGTGCGCTTCAAAGCCGAGCAACTAGATCCCTAGACAAAGACTCAGCACTTCATCCTCAAACAATGCAACCCCTTGAAAGCGCTACAAGATCTATTCGCAAGAAAAAAAAAAACAATGTTTTCCAACGAAATCAAATTCCCTTCTCGACTCTCAGTTGTCCAACACGACTGCAGAATCCCCCGATTCATCTCGTTCCCATCGCAACAACAAGACATCCTTTGTCTCCCGAGAGAAGCGACAACGAAGCTCACTGCAATTGGCAAGAAGCTCAGCAGGATACACACAATCCAGGGGAGACCTGTTCATGTTCCTTCCTTCCTCGATCACACACACATTGCGCTGTGCACTGCCCTTTTTCCGTCCTTGTTTCATTACGCTGACGACAATCGCAAGCAGTACAACCAGAAAGTTCTCCCTCCTCCAAGTACCACACATAACCAACTGAAATGCGGCCACCCAGCCGAGAGCGAAACCACCCCCCGAACATATTGACATGACTTTGGAATTTTCTTTATCTTCTCGTAATCGAATTGAAAATTGGATTTTGTTCCAACTAGACAAACGGGAGCCCTTGCGTGGCATGTCCTTTTCCATTTCACTCTGAAGTTTCTGCGAAGTCCCTCACGGAGGAGGACGATTGCGTTTGACACGTTACAACACGACAGCGAGGACGGAAAAAGGACGGCGCAGCGCGGCGTGGCGCACAGACGTAGAGCATGAACCAGTGAATGGAATCGCAATTATAAGGATTTTCGCGAAATTGACCGATTTGCGATGTGCTCTGAGATTGTTAAATTGTCCTTGTGACATAAAAATCAATTCCGCCCCCACAGTCCCGGATGCCAACTGCGGACTAATTCCATATTTAAACGGGCCCTTTCAATGGAACGACCGACGACGCTGCAAGATTCCCATTAGATAATTAGCCTTGTGCACATCATTCTTCTGCCGACGGGCAACTGCGTCGCGCCGACTAATGACGATGGTAATGCCACGCATCAGGATAATGCGGTAAATTATCCGAAAATGACGATTAAATTAGTGCTTAGGTGCTAAGCAGACGGGAAGTAACTAGAAGTCTTTCCGGCGTTGCTAGGATTTTTATTTTGTCTTCCGCGCGGATTTGCCTCGCCTTCGGGGTACAACGAGGATGAGCTTCACTCGTGGTTTTTCCTTCGCCTGGCTAATTACACCTCGGGGATGGATTCCCCTGCTCCAAGCGGGTCGGGGAATATCATAACTTCCGAGTCATTGAATCGTCTGGCCGAGAGGCGACTGTGGTGCGCGCAGTGCCTGCCATCGAAGCGAACCGAGCAAAAATGACGGATTATCCGCTCCTGCTGGGGCCCAGATCTAGTCACGGGCGCTCGCCGAGTGGTTCACCACGTGCCTGCAGGAGGGGGTGCGCTTTATTTGAGTTGCAGACATGAATCCGTTTTCGGGTTCTGGGATTTTTTCTGTTCGCCTGCGACGGTGGCTCGCCTCGCCAGTCGAGGTGGATCAACTCAAGGATAACAGTGTATTTGCACTTAATGACAGTAACAAAGAGTTGATGATTAATTCTTATCTCATAAGGGCGGTGAGCTGTGGCAGGGGTGGGGCGGTGGTGGTGCGAGTGATAAATTAGAATCTGAGAACGCGAGTCGGGGTTCATTTGCACACTGCCAGGAGCCAAGTTATTTATTTCTTTTAAGCTGTCGGATGTCATCCAAGGATCGGGAGCAATGTTTCCTGTCACGATGGCGGAGTGGATGTTTATTGAGTTGGCTTTCGTCGAGAGCGGGGACGGGGCAAACGCGTGTGAAGACTTGGCAGTCACTTATCTATGCACGAAGGAGTGATGTCGATGAACTTCCGTTTTCCAACTGCAACTGCAACGTTATTCCTCTTCAAATAGTTGCTGTGGCATGGATGTGGTTGCGGGTGGTGGGTGGGATGGCTGGGACTGACTTTGGCCATCTGACTGCGACGAGAAGATGTGATGGCTTGAGTGAGATGAAAATCTGTATGAGGGGAGTAAATAATGTTTTAATCCACTTAAGGGAGAACCGATTTGATACCCCTTATAGTGGCTTGGCGATGGTTACGGTGCCAAAGTTTAAGAGTCTCAACCAAGCTTACTTTTAATGTTTTCCATGTCGTCAGCGTGGAACACGAATTAGACAGCAGTTTCATAACTTAATGGAGGCTTAGAGGTCTAGGTTCCATACTAAGTCCCGACGAAACTGCAGATGTCGCAGTGTGCGACATCGATTGGGATATCGTCTGGTGCCACAAACGCCGTGCAACCACTAACCCTTTGAATCTTAAAAGACCTAAAAACACTAGCCACATGCTAGGATTTGCAGAATCTCCTCCGACAACAAGTACACAGCTTTAACCGGGAATTTCTTCCGTGCCCTGAGGTGCTGGGTATTTGAGAGAGCATCAACTCTGTGGGGCGCCAGTTGAGAGTAGGAAGTAAAGTAAAGCATTGAATGAACTCCTCCACCGCCGCGACATGATATGACTTGTAATGAGACCATATTCAATTTCATATCTCGTCTAGTCTCGAAAACAATAAAACCGATGCCCCCAAGGCACCACCAAATCGACGAAGCGCCAACGCACTGCACTCCACGCCACCCTACTTAGGCTCAAATTAATTAACAATAACTCTCCCAACAGCCCGCGGTTAGATATTTTAGCTCACAGATTGCAACTGTCGTAAATCGCAGAATCCGCACGGCGAACGGCTGCCACTGCAGCGGTATTTGCAGTTAATTTGCCCCATCCACCAAGTCGAGATATTTTTTTTTGTTTTTCTTTATTTTTTTGTTGCTCAGTGCCACCGCCGATGTTGCAATTAATTGAATTACCGTCGCACACGTAAGGGAAATTAATTTGTCGCAGTTTTATTCACAGCAGCGACACCCGTTCCTTGTCACATTGCACATTCATGGCTGGACAGGGGTGGCACACACCACCCACCTGCCCAGCGTTTTATGCAGCGGAAAATTATATTTCAACGAATTTATAACAATAACTGGTGAGTGTAGCTCACGGCATTCGGATGGTATCCTTACGCATCGGCATTGTGGGGCTCGCTAGAAAAATGCGGCACCTTTCGGGAGGGGCGTGTGTCCCACCCGTCCGTGATCGTAATGAGATTATATAGCCATTATGCGAGAAGGTAATGACGTCTACGTGCAGGTGGTGGCGGACGTGAGGGCGGGGGCCAGCACGTACAGGGGTTGCCATTGCTGCGCAGCTAATTATCATTATTCATTAAGTTAATTTTGTCGACGCACAGGGTGTTCGAGTGCAGATAAGAGAAGGGTACAATGGCGCGCATCCTTTGGTTTGTGCTCTCTGTAGGCAGAGTGTCGACGGTAGGTGCCGCGGGGCGCTCTGATAATTAGGAATTATTTTAACGTTCCTATTTTAATTACGAGCAACGATTGCTTTCGCTTTTATCAGCGGGCGTTAATGATGAACTGTTCGCTGCTGTTGACGCTTTGTGTTGTGCTGTCGAAAAGCGAACTACGGAGTCTGCTTTGTTTGCAATAGCATTTTGGCAGCAGAACAACTTTGTAGTCAGTTGGAGCTGCGGATTTCACATTGTGTGGCCGTGCTGGAGGGCCTTGATCGGCAAGCGCGCTCCTCTGTGTAATTAATTTTGAAACATTTTTGAATTCAAAGAGGGAATAACATCAGGAACTAGTTTTACAGCGATTGGATGTGAGCACAACACATTGACAGGAATTCATGCTGATGCGCGAGGGAAATGTGGAAGAGTGCAGAAGAAAGTTTTTCGCGTTGTCCTCGCTGATTGTACGGAAACAAAATGTCAGCGTTGTCAAGGCTGGATATCAGCATCACTCAGGCTCTGACAGCCAATAAGAGAAAAAAGTTGAACACAATCTGAGAACATGTGAACACACAAGGAAAGTCTTGCAAAGATTATCTTCCTCTTGTCCGCATGAAGGTACAGCTTCACATGATTCAAGGCCATGAACTGTAGGACTCACCCGTCCTACAGTTTTCGTCGTCCTTCACGTGGAGAGTCGAAGACGTTTCTCGCTGGATTCTTACTCGTCAAACCTGAAATGAGCTGTACAACGATTATTGAATCATGTCGAAGTCATCATTTTAGCGTTTGCTTTTTAATTGTAAGAAAAATCGCAAAAGTTATAAAACAGTTTACAAATCTTATTTTAGGCTATAGACCAATACATGCCATTTAGTTTACAAATGTGGACCACGGCTGCATTTTAAGTGGTTCATATGAAGAGTCTAATTTTCGACAAATTTGTTCGTGGTTATTGGCTGGCATCTCTCTAAGAACACTTATGACGCTGGCTTACCGGTAGAGCGGAAAGATTTGACGTATCCCCATAAACCCGTTTCCGCGGGGAGTTAAATTGATAACTTTGTAGCAGCGAGGGCGTTGTGGGTATGTGCGTCAACCCCTACGCAACTGAACTGAACCTCGCGGTTCGCTTCCCGGCCATTACGACCAACAAATAGATTTCACAGCTCCACCTCTTTCGAGTCACTGACAATGCTTAAAGAGTATAACTGTCTAGACAAAGCTAATCAAATTGGCCGTTCGGAGTCGGTATAAAACTGTGGGTCCTTTCCAATCGTGAAGGGACAATAGCACGCACAACACGACTGCTTTCTGAGAAGCTAGGCGATGGCCACCTACGGGCTGTAGCTCCACCCATTCCACTTAGGCAACCAGAACTGGCATTAAAGGCTTTCTTACTCCTTTAGTTGAGAATGCAATTGTTTGGTCGCGAGGGTAAACCACGCACGGGAGCTCTCCAGGCAACTCGATCCTCCGCCACAACAGCACGAAGACATCTCATCTCAGCGGCTTGTAGTCGCAATCTTATTCTTTCGGTCATTACCCAAATTTCATGACCATTGGTCAGAGTTGGAACAAATACTGGGTTGAAGACCGCTAATGGGACTTCACCAACAAGTAGAGTGCACTGAACATGCGTTCTTGAGATGACCATAACTTCCTCCATAACCAACACCTTCTCAGAAGTATATGCGGAATACAATCCGGGCCAGCGCATTTGTGCATGACGACTGATCTTTAAGTACTCGTGCAACTGTACAAGTGTGGAAGTGGATCTGGTGGAGACATATGGAATCTGGCAGTGTTGAGCTGGCTGCAAAATGCGCCGCAGCTTAGAGGGCCAGTAAGTTAGATCTAATAAGTTAGCTAAGCTAGTTTTTTTTTTTTTGTCATTTTAGTCTAGTTAAAAAAAGGAATAAATAAAAATCATCGGCATACTTGTGAATAAATTAAGAACGCCTCAGAAGCAAGCGCCTTGTAATTTTCATTCAATTAATTTATCGATTACGAAGTATGTGCAATATGCACTGAATTGCTAGCAATTATTTTATAATTATATCTGCGGGAGCTTCGCGTCATCCGTCATGCGGGAGTCAGCTACAAGTCTTCAACTGGAAGCGGCTGCGGGTTGCTTTTTTCCTGTACAAATACGTGGCAATCAGCAAAATGATCACTAGCACAACCGAGGCGATGGTCACTGGTACCAAAGTTTGCGAACCATCGGTAGAACGAGGAGGAATGCCCATTTCCCCTTCTGGGTCGACCATTGAACTCTCTTCCTCCGTGGGCTGAGCCGTCGATGTTGACGATGAAGAGTCTGGTGAAAGTGTGGAAGGCGTGGACGATGAGGGCGCTGTCGAGGATAACGTAGATGAGCTCGATGAAGACGTTGACGACGATGTGGACGGTATGGAAGAAGGGGACGATGAGGCCGATGTAGTGGAGGCCGTGATTGGGGAAGATGTGGAAGAAGGAGACGCCATTAAAGAGATACAGCAGCAATCAGACCCCGTTGCAAGGCATTCCTTATACTCGGCGAAAGCTTGATCGGACTCGAGTTTGCTTTTCCGAACAACTTCCACCAGACAATCCGTCTCCTCCTTGTCGATCGCACTCAACTCGACGGCGTGGTGAGCGATTAACTTGGTTGAGTTCTTGACAATTTCGTCCAGAGTTTCCCGCACCTCATCCATCTAGACAGATTCAAGATCAATGTCATCAGTAAGTCAGCAACGACTAGAGCATACTTACAGTATTCTGCAAACAACGAAAGAAGAGCAGAGGGTCGCTGTTCAAACCACATTTCATCAGACGCTGCTGAGTGCTCCTGACGGCGGATACGATCTCAGACTGTCCTTCTGCAAGCAGGGAAGTGCGTTTACTGTCCGCTGCACTGTAGCACTCCTTGGAAAGCTTGCTGGCTTCGTCAGACAGCGAGTCCAGGCACACGGATGAGCAGCTCACTGCGGAAGTATTGTCTGCACCGCCTGCTGAGGCAACCACGCCCAGTCCCAGGATTGAGGTGAAAATGAAAATCCACGCGTTCGGGCTGCACCTCATTGTCACTTGATTTAGTGTAATGAAGATCTGCTTGCGGCTGAGGAAGCATATTTATACGCAGTGCAGAGCGGGTGGGAGTGTTTGCTTTCAGCTGAAGTGGGCGGCAGATAGGCTTGTTTACCGAGCGATGATGGAGCTAATGTGCTTACGTTGATTTCAGCTGAATAGGTTTACCGCAGTAATTGACCATATCACACGAACACGACTTCACACTCAGCGATGAACTTGAGATGCACTTCGGCACCGCGTCACCTCGCTGGCTAATGGAGGCTATATCAGCACTCAGCATCTTGATAGGGAATCAGCTTGTTGAATCATTGGATTGGTTGGGAATTGGCGTGCTGTCAGACTGGGGGTACTACGAAGTGCCGTACCAAGCTGAGGCATGACGATGAAACAGGTTGCAGACCATGCACTTTGTTGAGATCTACCGAGAGAGAGAGAGAGAGAGAGACTACCGTGTACGGGATTAGCGAAGCAATTCTCTTGAACACCTGGGAACAGAGGACTGCCTCTACTTGGACTTTAAATTCAACTTGTCACAATGCGAGTCTAAATGCTCCCAACGATCTGCTTCAAGAAGTTCATGTTTACACGTCCTACACGAAGGACAGCAGGAAGCCGCAACTGGTGCGAAGTGAAGATTTCGATCATGACGCCCCAGCAACCGACACAAACTGAACCTGGTGAAATAAACCTCGAACAAGTTGCCTCAAAAGTGTCAAGATTAAAGGCACGCAAACATTTGAATCATCTTCAAGCGACATTGCGAAAGTAAGCCGCTGACTGTAAGTCCTAGCCGCCCATGCGGCAGTACACTTAACTTCACGAAAATCCACTCACAGCAGGATGCACTTAAGTTTCTGCTGTTCCACATCGGGTTTGCACACACAATGCAGCGCGGAAAAATGCAAAGCAGAGCAATCTCATTTGGGCGCCGAGATGCGAGAGACGAAGCGAAAAAGAAATGAAACTCCTCAGCACAGTACTGCTGCAGTAATTTAACCACTCAAGAGGATCGAAGCCTACTAGGGCATTCGCTCCTTGTGTGTCCCATTGTGTGTGTCCCATTCACTGGCGTAGTCCTGCACTCGGATGGTCGGATGGGCCCGGGAACAACACAACTCAGAAATCAATACCCTCACTGGCTGTAACCCAGTTCCTCCAGGAGCCAGGCGAATCATCGCAACAATGGCGAACTGTATCAATGGCTGGAGTTGGAACAAATTGCAATCCTGTCCTACAGTCTACCAGCCCGTTGTGCAATGTAAGACAGATAGATTTCCAATTACGCGGCACGGTGGAGCATCAAGCGCACAGGTGCATGGCCCAAACAATCCGCTGGAGGAGGCGGTAATTCATTTTCAGACCCATTTCCCAGCCCCCGACTTCGGCGACTATGAAATGGGTCAACACTGGCAAATCCCCCAAGGAGGCAGCGTCGATGGCGCGCCACTTTTATTTAGCCCCGCTAAGTGAGTTTATTAAAACTAAAGCCCCTTGATGTGAGGAAGTCTCTGCATTCAAATGGGATCTCTAAGTGAATCCATTCACTGCGGGAATTGCATTTTTTGCGCGCTTAAGTTGTTTTGCACTGGGCTGGTGTGCGATGCCAGTAAACAGGATGCACGACGGAGGGGGCCTGATTGAAGGCAGACATGTGGTGTCCTGAGTGTGAGGCTTCTTCCAATCGAGACCTGCATCGCTGAGCATTGTAAGTGGAAATCTAATGCAGTCAATGCTCTGGTCCTTGACAGGATGATGGCCCGAATGGAAGTTAATTCATTCGCTTTATCTTCGCGGAGTGCCTCGAACAGAGTTTTGGAGAATGTCGCCCTGGCAATGAAATGGAAGAGAGGCGGATGAGTTGGCTGGCCCCGCAACATTCAACTGAATCTTGGTTATGCCCGCGAAGGGTGAGTGTCTCGGATAAGTCGTGGATTTGAACGTGCTTGACCTGCTGAATCCCTCCCACTTAAATAGTTAATTACCCAGGGGATATAAGTCGCTTTAAAGAGCAAGATTAGTGAAACCACGTTCTCCCTTCATGGAGTGCTGCTCACCAACATCAGATCAAACACGAGGACATTGACTCAAGCGATTTCTTTTCAACTCTCACAAGGATAAGCCCCCCTTCTATCTGCTCATGATATGATCAAGTACAACAAAGTGTCCCCATCCTGCAGCCATGCAAGCAACAGTTTGGTTTCTCTCAAAGCAAAGAACTAAGTCATTCTTAGCGACTTCTTGCGGCACACCTCCACGCCCATTGAGTGCGGCAGTAATCCGTACGGTTGATGAACATCCTGCGGCTGTTCCCGCACAACAATTCTTTCATTTTTTCACCGCAAAGTACAACAACTTTGGCACTTTTGTGCAATAATTTTGCACAACAGCTTTTTAACAGCAACATTATTTCGCCGAGCTCGACACAAAAGGATTTCCACTTGAGCTGCGTGAGGGATGCCTCGCCCGTTGTGTCCATGGCATTGTGTTACAATCCACAGGTGGATACAGGGAAATGATGCTCGTGAGGTGCTCCACGGTGTGCTGGAGCTGTTGAGTGAGTGTGCCTCACGGCGTCTGTCGGGATATAGTGTCGCATCCATCTGCACACGAGAACATTGTGAAATGAATGTGATTAACCGGGCTCCTATAACATCCGGAACCAGGGAAACGCTCTATCCTGCCGGTCGGAAGGATCCCTTCTGCTCGAGTGGACACGCTTTCAAGTGAGACATAGCCTTTACGTCTTGAATAATTAATATCGATTTCAATAAATGCAATTATCCTTGATGTCCTATTCGGGCAGAGGATGTGAATGTCTTGCACATACGCTGGCACTCAATCACCCCGGCCATGTCGTCACAGGAATTATGATGAGGAGCCGGAAGTGCGCATGCCGCCGCACACAGCCACACACCGTTACGCTGGGGAAATCAAGAGTCCAATTGCATGTTTAAGTAAATAATGACCTAGGAATTAGATAAATCGTGTGTGGCAGTCGGGATGTCCTTGGGCCCGTGTCCTTTGACCGCGCTCCGCCGTCGAAGTGCTTTCGGAGAGATGGGATGTGCTCCAAAGTTTCTGCCATGAATTCCTAATTAATTTCACAGACGACGATATGAATATTGATTGCGTTGTCCTTTCGACTGCCGAACGGGTGCTAGGCGTCCGCACAAAATCGATGCTAGGACATGGCGAATTTGATTTCGACTGAGTGAACTTCTGGTGATTTACTGCGACAAACTTAAGATTTGAAATGTAGTTTGCCTTATTTAATTGGAGCTCTTTAAGTTGACAGTTTCCAGGACTTCGATTCGAAGGATGTCTGGCAAGACACATTGTTGATGAGGTTCCTGGTTTGGGGCGTGAAATCCAGTATTTCTCTGGACTAACTGACATTTTTGGACCTCAACGGCTTCATACCACTTTACAGTGTTGTGCATTCTGTTCAATCGAAGTTATCCCTTCGCGTTAAATTCCTTCAACCGCGAGGGAAAGATTCCAGAGACTGTCGACTTTTTGTCTGAATGGAAGCCATTGTTTGGATAACTTCTTAACATCCGTCCAAAATGCGGTTGATTTTGCCCAAAGCTTTTAGACAATTTCTATGCATTTCCTGCTATTCTCTGCGAAATATAAAGATTCTCATACACTTACACATTCGTTGTTTAAACATTTATATTGCTCGTAGTCCAGGCTGCGGACCAAAGGTGTGGCAAGTGTCCTCACATCGCAGTTTCTCTGGTCTACGCTACCATTCTGCAGTGGGTCCCGGATCCCGAATAAGTGGACCAGTGGACCAGCACCACCACTGTGCTCCCTTGATGAACTAGCGCCGTCGACCGCATGGCCAGTGTAAGGTATAAGCCGAAAGTAGTCACTCGCTTCATCCTGGGAGGCTGAGACTCAAAATCGCAGACAGATACTCTCGTTCGAGATGTACTTGATCAGTGATGAGAATTAGAAAACCACGTAAGCCCCAGGATAAGAATTTCAGCACCCTTTCTCTCAGAGGAGCAGAGATGTAAAGGAATACTGCTAAGCATGTAACGGAATACTGCTCTTTCAAGTCCATTTCGCACAGCTTCCCCTGGACAGGAACCATCCCCGGTTTGTGAACATGTGGTAATTATGATCCTTGAAAAGATTCGGTGAATGCCTAAGGATCCATGGCCATATTAGCATCGGAGAATATTGACTTTTCGACATGGCATGAGCGGTGCCGTGACATTGGGCCAAACGACATTATGCCAAATTGGTGCAATGAGGGTTCTGAACTCTATAAAATGACAGGATCAGATAGCGTTTCCTCAGGATAGTTTCAAACGGCTGCGGACCTCATCTCTACTTTCAATTCAACAATTAAGACATGTCTTTTATAGTGCTAAGTTTTACAGATGCAACGTAATTTAGACCGACTGCGAGGTCGGGCTGAACTTTGACTGAAACCTCAATATGCCGTTTCCACTGAGCTTGAAGTGGGGTCGCTCTCAATTTTCAAGTCACTCGCACTCACTTAATAAGTGCCCGCCAAAAGAAATGTCACTCGCTCTAAATTTTTAAATGGCCGGCAGAACAGCTGTTTTTTTGACAGGACATATTTGGTCTATAACTTATTCGCGGTTTGCTAAGAGATGGCGTAACTTGTATTATTCCATTGGGACATGCGTTGGAAAGCTACTGTAATGGTACGTCATTCATTTGAAGCGTAAACAACAATATTTTTTCTTTCACTCAAATATGCCAGTGTTTTTGCGGGGAGTTCTTCTTCCTTACTGGTGAACATGCGCTACCTGAACGCACGTGCCAAAAGTGGTATGCACGATTGGCTTGGCCAGTCTAAATGGTTCGAGGATGGAGTTCCCTCGCTCGCCAGCCACCACAACTTTCGTTGTTGCATAGCAACATCCCGCACATCCCGCCTTGATATCGCCGTACTGAACAGGAGGAAACCTTCCTCAGCTCGTTGTGCGACGAAGCCGCCGTGGTTGAGTCGCCCATCCACAGTTGGTCCGGCGATGTGATAGATGAGCGGTAGCGCATGGATGTCTTGTATCAAACCGTGCTTATCCAAATGGAGGAATTCTTTTTGGGGGACGAATCCGTTTTGACGAACCCTCTCGTGGTATTGAGGTTTGGGGTATTAAGTCCCCGAGATCAAGTTATTGACCGAGTTCATCGCTCTGGCAGTATGACCTGGTATCAACTTCACTAGGAAATTGTCCACTCTTATCAGGTTTGCCCTGTTGTATACGACCTCATTGGAATAGAATTTTCTGTACTGGGACTCTGGATTTCTATAAAGGCCTAAGCCCTGTCGAACAAACGAATCTTTTCCATTAAGCTTGCACTCACGTTGAGCCACACGGGGCAACCATAGGTGAGCACTGGCCGGAGGAGGGCCATGTAGCAGATTACCTTGACCCTCGCATCGAGTTGGCTGTTGTAAGACAGTCTCTTTGAAAGAGCGCCTCGGGCCCTGGCCAGAGGCCACGTACATAGTGACTACAGCTTTATTTTAAGCAGCAATTTCTTTATTTATTTATTTTCTACAAGTTACAAGTACGAACAGATTATTAAAATTATAAATTAAAAAGTAATATGTGACAAATTAGGATTCCAGGAGTCTAACCGTACACAGATAATAAAGCGAATGGATCTATGAAGCCTTTTGTGGTGCGCTTAATGAGGACGATTCACTTTCGAAGGATAAGTCCAATGGAGTAGTTCAATTCAATGAGAAAGGCTGATTGAGTGAATGAGATTGAAACACATTTCTTAAAATAAATAATTAGACTGTTATTACTTATTATTACTCCGCCATATTATCTTTATCAGATTGAAGTAATAAGCAAACATTAACGTCTTTCATAAGTT
The DNA here is from genome assembly GCA_905231855.2 of Eristalis tenax. Lineage (NCBI taxonomy): Eukaryota > Metazoa > Arthropoda > Insecta > Diptera > Syrphidae > Eristalis > Eristalis tenax. The sequence goes on along the minus strand of HG993127.1, from coordinate 20,740,700 downwards.
CGTATATTTTCATATCATCAGCGAATAGGACGCATTTACTGCGTTTAAGTGAACAAATATTGTCGTTAATGAAGAAGTAAAGGGCCTAAACGACTCCCCTGCGGAACCCCTGAGAAACATTGCAGGTTCTTCTACAGATTCAAGATTCCGATTTATGAATTGGAACTTGGAAATACTCTTTTCCATTCATCAGGAAAAACCCCTCTCCTAGAGAACGGTTGAAAATAAGTAACTTGTACTATGTTTTAAATGTGATTAAGATCGTTGCATGGCTTTATTTCTAACTCTCCCATACAGTGGGACTAGTGTGCGCCGTCTTGGCATTTACTCGCAGGTGAGGGGAGCCAGCCTTTCAATTATTGCACCCAGTTCTTAGACCAATCAGCAATTTGTTTTTCTTATCTTAAAATGTTTATGCTAATTATTCGTTTATGGAGGACTGAATATTGTCTTTTTCTCTTTTACTAGCTCGTTCCAAAGGCTTTACTCTCCTTAAACCCCTGTTAAGATTGTTAGTTTTTAACAGCCTCACCACTTCCGAGTTGACGTTATTGAGATGATTGACGTGATCACTGCACATCGTGGCAATCTGCATATTAGTGTTGTGTGAATGCTTCGCACTCTCGCAAACGGGGCGAAGTTCCCCAAAGCGTCGTCTCGAAGATCAGGTAGACACACTTCGTGGGAACATCGAAATTCACTTGTAACACGGTCAGTGCGAAACTCGATGTGCACACTGCGTAAAAATGCAAGCGATGCATTTGTCTGCCGTAAAGAATCTCACGTAAAGTATTTTGGGGATACTAGTACGTAGACGACACTTTACACCACATCAGAGGTCAAAAATTAATTACATGCTTTCATTTTATATCAACTTCTTGTTTTATTTTTTCACTTTTTGTATACACTGCACTCGGAACCAGGTCACAAAATAAAAGGATCACCATCTTTTGTTTTAAAGAACTTTCCGTGGAAGGCATGGTTGCTTAACAGGAATAATGTTCATACAGACATCAGCGGTTTGGAAATTTATAAAAAAATCAAAGGACAACGCTGGTTGATTTTCTGAAAGTGAGACCATCTTAGTCTGGATGTTTCGTGAATCTTTGTAAACGTCTAAGGGAAATAACTAGTCACTTCTTGACCAAGTCTACACTCTCTCTGATCTTAAAGTAGACAAAAACTCATGTTTTCGTTTTTCTGATCTTGTGAGTTGTTGTTTAATTAATTCATTCTAAATGTCTGATAACAAAAATTCTAACGCAACGCTTCCTTCACATCCACACTCGTACTCCTCTCCACCTAGGAAACGACGTGAGCGAAAGACCTGCCCTTTGATTGTAAGCTGTGAGTACTTCCACCAATTAGACTCGCAGTCAGTTCAACAAATCGCATACGTCTCAGCCTCAGACGCGTTTCCAACACATCGTCACCTTTGCGGTATGTGCCAGTTCTTTGATCCTGATTGATTGCAAAAAAGGAACAAATTCCACGAAAAGACTTAGCGCCCCATCAAATGAATACGAATGCGAATCCCCATAAGTACGCACGGCCCCCATATCAATATCAGACGTGTCTCATCGCTGTTAAATTAAAAAAAAGAGAGAACCGTGCACCCCCAGTGGGAATAGAAATGTGCCCCGATTGCTTAGCACTCCGTACGTACGTCATAAGGACTTCAAAATGATTAATCCTCTTAAGGAATCCAGTTTACCTTGCCAACAAAACCGAATTTCATTAATGCATTCACCGCTCGCATTCTCGCATTTTCTTTCAATAGCCATGACAACTAGAGGAAAGCGAACACCACCCGACACGACCTCCTCCCCAATGCGGGCAATAACTCAACCATTCATATTCCAAAGGATACGCTCTGTCTTTTGTAAGCGGATTATCTTTTCGTTAGTGAGCGCGTAGGTGGGAAGCATCCCATTAGCAATGATGCCCCCCGCCCGCGTTTGGTTGGTCTGTGGAATCCCTCTTTTATGCTGCGCGCATCCACCACTAATTATTTAAAAAGCATACATTTTTAATTTGAATTTTTTAAAAGTAATTTCTGCGTTTTGTCTCGTCCTTCTTCAACTGCCTGGTTTCCCTCTTCGTCTCCGCGTCGCCTTGGCTTCATTATACGATTTCTGCCTGTCGTCCTTTTTGCCTTGTCGGGTTTTGTCGTGTCCGATCCGTGCAAGTAGGTGAAAATCTCTTCATCTTTTATGCATCTGCTAGAGCCGACGACGCAACGTGGAAGTGACGGAATCTCCCCTGCTGGGTGAGCGAGTGTGAGAGAGGGGCGAATGATATTTTTCTGTTTCCTCTGTGCTTTGTTGTTCTGTTTTGATTACTTTTCTCGCATTTTTCTTTCCCCAACTGTTTTTTTTTTTGTTCTTTCTCTCTTTGTTCACATTTGGTTTTGCCTCTAAATTAAGGAAATATTTACCCTTGCTGTTGTGTATTTAATTTAAATAATCTAGCGGGCTACGCCAACAGCGGCCATACGCTTATCCTTTTCCCACCCATGGGCTTTCCTTCGCCACCCGTAGACCCCACCGCCGCTGCCTGGGAAGATGTCAGCGCTGGAATCGCGGATGATGTTCAGGACACACCGATGGTTGGAGATTTAATGAGGCTGTTGTGGAGGAGATGCCTTTAGCATTTTTAATGAAAGTGTTTGTTTCGAGGCGGAACAGGGATGTGCTTAGGTGTGTGTGTGGCGTAGGGGATGTCCTTCTCGAGCTGGAGAGTGTTTGCATTTTAAAGCAAGAATTACTGCGGGAAGAGCTTAAACATGGTAAACAAGTCCGGACAATGCCCCAACGACGACGATGGTTAAGGTCACCCTTGACGAGCTTGCTACAAAAACAAAAAATAATGACGACGATTTCACGGACGAGGATTTGCTTTAAAATGCAAGCTTCATGCAATTCGCTCGGAAGGCTTGGTCTCATTCAAAACGCAGAGTTCCCTTTTCGATTGCTTCCTAGCAACCCGCCCACTGCCGACCCAACATTCCGCCCATCGCCATGGTTCCCGTCGCTTCGAATTGTTTATCAAAAACTAACAACACGAGGGTGTGCAGCCGTCACAAGGAACGTCCTCATTCAACATCTGCAACCAGCAGGACTTGGTCACCCCGTAATTAGTCCCATCTTCTTAATTAGTGAATCCGAGAAGAAATCTCCCAAGCAAAAAAATGGGTAAGAAAAGTAAATCCAAGAATAAACTCTCCAAAATGTCCGAGGAGGAGCGGGCAAGGTACCTTCAGCTGCGTGCTGACATTGAGGAGGAGGCTCGACGTCGGAAGCAGCATCTGATATCGCTCTACATGAAGGTAAGTGAACCTTTCCAGTTAACCTTTCCCCGCATTCAATTCCACTCCCCTTCCGGCAGAACAAACTGAAACGTGAAGATGCCTTCTCGCGATTGAATCTGGCGAAAATCAACCAGGAATGGCGTTCTATTCTTCGTCAAATCAAGTGCCAAGACCTGAAGCACGAGATGATTGAAGTGGAGAAGTTCTTTCGGATTGCCTTGGACCGAAAGGATCGGATTATTCATCAGCTTCTGAGTGAATTGGACATCGCCGAGGATATGTACGCCACTCTGCAGCAGTCGCAAATGGAAACAATTGGAAAAATGATTTGTGAGTAAGTTTCTTTTGATTTGGAATGTCTGAGCATGTTGAATTTATTCAATGATATGGCCTGAATGGATGTAAGCATGCTTAGAGTTATGACCAAGAACCACGAAGAATAAGGCCAATAAATGTGAAACCTGATCGCAGTCTACTTTAAGATCAATTTACGAGTTTACACAAACTCACGACACAACCAGACTAAGATGGTCTCACTCTCAGAAAATAAACCAGCTTTGTCCTTTTCCCTTTTTGTTTGTTGCGACAGTCCTGTAGGAATCTGAGCATCGATCACCAATCTCTGCATCCTGCTGAGCATACAAAGTGTGTTGAGGTCCTTCTCTATTTGTGTTCCCCAATTTCAAGCGGCTGTCCTCTGCCACTTGTTGTCCTCGGAATCGTAGGAACTGTCATGTTTTTGTTCCAACTTTTGTGCACCAACTTAAGTGTAAATAGTCAATAATTTAAGAACACCAAGCACTGTTTACGTTCGATAAGTTTCGTTAAATTTTGAAAAGTTAGTAAGTGGGTATCTGAGGCCCAAAACAATCGATTCTAATAAGAGATTTTCATGTAGGTTTCCAGACGTAATTTCGGGGATCTTTGAATCTTGACGATGCTTCTGGTTCATTTCACTCTATTCTGACATGAGACCCTTGGAATGGTTCAAAACTCAGAAAATCTTTGATCGCCTTTCCTGGTTTGTGTAAATCTTAGATCATAAACTAACCTAAGATGATTCACTGACCATAATAAGCACTTCGTTAACTTTCGTTAAGTTTCTTCTCAGCACGTCGAAGCCCATGATAGTTGCTGTTGGGCCACATATGATACTGCGAACATAATAAACACTTCGTTAACTTTCGTTAAGTTTCGTTCAAATCTGGTAACTTATGTATATGGGACCCAAATCAATCGGTCTCTCCTCAGCCCATGACAGTTGCTGTTGGGCTACATATGATACTGCGAACATAATAAACACTTCGATAACTTTCGTTAAGTTTCGTTCAATTCTGGAAACTTAGGTATATGGGGCCCAAATCAATCGGTCTCTCTTCAGCACGTGACAGTTGCTGTTGGGCCACATATGATACTGTGGCCATAATAAGCACTTCATTAACTCCTATTGTGTTCCACAAGCTTGGAAGTGAAGACTCTTTGTGTTCTTTTCCAGCCTTCTTAAGCGTTAGGTCCGTAGAAGCCTGAATAGACTGATGTCGCTGTACATAAGTATGTACGCATACTTCTTCTTGTGGCGTTACAGTCTGGGGTTGACCTACACTTCAACCAACAAGTCTCTCCAGCTAGTACGATCCTTAGCCAGTTGCCTTCAATTTCGCACTCCAAGTTCGTTGAGGACTTTCTCGACTGTGAGCCACCCCTTTCATATGCGTCCTCTATTGCTTTGTTACACTAGTTCGGCCTGGAGCAAAATTGTCCATGCGTTCTACGTGCTCTAGCCATCGTATGCTTTGAATCCATAGACGCCTGGCTAGGCTCATGTCGGTGTACATATCCCAGATCATGGTTGAATTTTCTTCTCCAAAAACCCTCACTGCAAACAGGACCAAAGATTGAGCACAGAACTTTTCTCTTGAAAAGATCAAAGACTTCTTCATCTACTTTTGACATTGTCTAGGCTACAGCGCCATACAGCAGGACAGGGATGATCAAGGTCTTATTTAATGTGAGCTTGGTCCTTCGAGAGAGGGCTCTACTTCACAATTTCCTGAGCCCAGATAACAGCCATTATCAAGAGTTATTCGGCGTTTTCTCGGCACTGGTGTTGTGCGTACTGTGTACTTCTGAGCCGAGGTAGACGAAGTCCTTCACTGCATCGATGTTATAGCTGCCAATGGTGACATTCCGGCGGAGTCGTCGTTGTTGTGCAACCTTTTTCGGTCACCACTCGTTTGGCCGCCTCTGCTTCAATGTCAGCAAACGCTTGTTCGACCAATCACGCCAATGACGTCTGCGTATGCTAGAAATTGTACGGACTTTTACAAGATCGTGCGACTTATGTTAACGAGTTAGTTCTGTACGACCTTCTCAAGAATGATGTTAAAAAAGTCACATGACAGCGCTTAGCCGTGTCTCAAACCTCTTTTGACATTGAAGGTCTCGGTGAGTTCGTTACCGACCTTGATGGAGCAGCGAGAGTTCTCCATCGTCATCCTGTACAACCTGACGAGTTTGGCAGGAATGTCAAAACCAGACATGGCGTTGTGTAGCTCGTCTTTATGCACGCTGTCATAGGTGGCTTTGAAATTGACGAATAGGTTGTGGATGTCGATCTGCATCTTTTGGGTTTTTTCTAGGATCTGCCGAAGAGTGAAGAATTGGTCGACGGTGGACTTCCCCGTCCTGAAACCGCACTGATAAGGCCCTGTCAGGTTATTGACGAGTGGATTCAGGCTCTCACACACAACGGCGGAGAAGATCTTATAAGCGTCTGATTTCTTGTGGATCGTACGTTACTGTCGGTAATTCCTTGGTTGGGTCTTCTCCTTCATATGATATCAGCGCAAATGGGGCCAAAGATCGCACCCAGAACATTTCTATCGAATGAACCAATGACTTCTTCATCCGGTTTGAAAATGTCCATGCCTCTGCGGTAGGACTGGAACGCCTTCCAGAAACGACTCTATTACTTAATTCCCTCATGCAACCATAAAATGGCTGTTGCCAATGGTTACCGTGTCAAACATTTATCCCGATCGTTTCTGACACTCCTCTTCCTTTCCAGACACGCACAACTGCCGAATGGAGTTCTTCAAGCAGCAGTATGGCAAGGAGAAGTTCCTCATCCTGCGTGAATGTGACGACGCCTTCAAGACCAACAAGGGCAATCGGCACAAAGCGCAAGTCCAGTTGGAATGCATTGTGTACTGCATGCAGGACAAGGCCCATGCAGACCTGAAGCAACAGCACGAAGACCACCAAAACCGCATGGATGACGTAAGAAGCAGTGTAAGTACACAGTTTATTCAACAAAAAGAAGTCCACTCCAGCTTAGGTAAAGATCAAGGTGCGGTCGTCCCAATCGTCACAGTTCGCTCGGGCGTACTGTGTCATGCAATTGATCAGCACCTTCGAGAACTGGCACTTGTCCTTGCGGCGCTGCATCTCCAGGTAGCTGAAGCATTCCTGGATGCTGTCGTTGTAGAATGTCCTCAGCTCTCGCTCCCGAATGTCCCGCGTGAGGATCTGTATGACCTTGTGCTTATCCGGGTAGTCTTCGTCGTTCAGCTGAAATTCGGAGTCTTTAATCGTGTTCGCCAAGGCGTTCCATACACTCACCATGTTCATTTCCTCGAAGAAGCAGTGCACCACACAGGCTCCGTCGTGCTCCTGCTGCATGTCCCGCAGCTGGCGATCACTGCGGGAACTGTTGTTGCTCGAGACTGTGCCACTGCCATTGGCCTTGCTGCGCTGATTCTGTTGCTGGTTCCGAGAGGGGCTGGAAGACCTGCTCATCCGCCCGCTGCGCCCTTGGAAACGATCGCGACTTGCTGGACGAAATCTGTCCTCGTCGCGATTGTACGAATCGTAGTCGTGGTCGTTGTAGGAGGTGTAGAAACTTCTGCTTTGGTTCTGTTGAGAGCGGCTAATGGACTCGCCAACTTTACGCATGCAGGACCGGGTTATTCGCTTAAGATCCTCTTCCGACGGTCCATTTGTGCGGCATTGCAGAGCGGCCGAACTGGCGATGAGAACGCAGATCAGAGTACACTGGAGCGTGTTCATGGTAGCACTGCATGAGTGGGCACAACGTCTGTCTCGTTTAAATAGCGCCAGCACAGACCACCAGTTGAACGTTGAGGATATGCCAGTCATCGTCACTGCACTCATGACACTCGCCAAATTATGTTGTCACGTTGAACAACTGATTCATCTCTTCAAATCAGAATGGATCGCCAGACAATGGAGCGCTCTGACATTGCAGCGTGCAGTGCTGAGCATACCTAGTCACCGTGAAAAGTGTCACATTGTAACGCGGTAATGAGCGATGATACGAGATGTTAACTTGACGTTGGCGAAGTCTTGCGTGTTCCCTGGCCGATTAAGTGATCAAGTCGCACGCATATCTTGGTGAAGGTTTCTGGCAGTCGCTTGGAGAAGTTCGCCACGTCTCAGTTGGACTCTTATGACACACAGTTATGTACTTTCCAATCTAATCTCAAAGTGAGAGCACTGCAAAGGCTGCCCCAGAATGAGGAATTGTGTGACTCCAATAAGACGAATTTTTACACAACATCTCCAGAACTGGACTACAAACCCCAGGCATTTTTGGAGACATACTTACTTTTCAAACAGGCGACACGTGGAGGACCTGAGCCTGAGCCTAAGCCTGAGCAATCGATGCCTTCCCTCGCTGACGGCCATGACGACGCTGCGATGACTTGGGTCTTATACCGGAGATTTGGTCTTACTCTGCTTCTCTAACCCGGAAGGTTGGACCGAAAGACACTCTTCACTGGAGTGTTGCTCTCCATGCACTCTATGTGACCGAGTCAGTGCAATTGTCGAATTTTTGCCTACCGGACACGTCTTGGCATAGCTCGTAGAGTTCCCGGTTATGTCTTCTCCCCCATTCACCTTTCTCGCGTATGCTCGACGTAGAATTTTTCTTTCGAAGGCACCAAGACTTCGTCTGAAGGCATAGCTGCCCATAATCTGGGAGATTCGCCAAGGGAAAGCCACGAATTGGTTTGTGATCTCTTTGATCAACACTCTAATCGTTACGTTTAAGAACCACGTAAGAGAAAGGCTATGGGTTATTAGACGAGATGGATTAGTTGGACACACTACAAAGGCAAGCTTGAATCAGAATAATGGGAGTCACACAACTTGTACAGAAGTTCCAGATGTATTCCCAGTGCGACCCCTAGAGAGATAGGTAGAGATAGAAGTCATGTAGCGGTAGAGATTGAGATATCACCGATTTTTTTCAAAGGCCTTTCAATAGCTTTTTGACGACCTTCAAATGGAAGCCATGTTTTCACTGGATGGCGCCCCAACGATGTCAAATGATTTATTGACATCCACAAGAGGATAACGTTTGCTGAAGATGGTTATTTTTTGCCCCACTCCCAGCTACTACACACTCTGTGGTGGTTTTCACTTGACTCCTTTCGGTTGGAGCATGGATGGCTGATGTCTATATCATGACAGGCAAATCGTAGAGGATGCATCACTGCGACACAGTAATGGCCTACACTCCATCCGAGCCGATCACGCAACTTGACCAGAATAAGTAGGTCAAAGCTGAGAACACTTATCGGCGCCATCACTGAGCACGGCGCCATTGTAACGCAAGCTTTAAGATGAGGCCTGCGGACAGAGACTACAAGGGAAGGTGTAGGAACTGCGCCATTGTAACTTAAGCTTTAAGATAGTGCCTGCCCACAGAGACTACAGCAGAAGGTGCAGAAACGAGGAGAAGGAGAGGATCTCTGGTGCACCTTCACTTCAATTGCAGCGACCTATCCTCCGGAGGGGGATGTTACTCAGGGACTTTCTTCTTTGAAAAACCTAGTAGAACTAGGCAGCCTTAGCTTTATTAAAGCACCAACTGGTTGTGGAATAAGATCGACTGGATACGCGTGGTAATACAACGCTTCATGCTAGCTGTTAGACACCCTAACCTAATCTAGATGCAGATGTGGATTTAATCCTGACCAAAATTGGAAAAATCAATGGCCCAGTTTTTGAATTTTTGTCGAAAATGCGTGCCTGTGGAATCATTCTCTGTGAATTTGCTCTTCTAAATAGTTTCCCTGCTGTGTACACGTGTTCTTAAATATGACACCCGTCGAATTAGAAATTACATTTCAAACGATTCAGCACAGCTTGTTTGGTGATCGGTTAAAGCCTGATATCCAACGAATGATCGCTGGTGTCCCTCAAGGTTCTGTGCTGTCTCCGACACTCTTTCTCATTTTTTTTTTAAATTTAATCTCATTCCCTGTCTGCTACTTCAAGTGCAATTCATACCTTCACTGATGACATGACTGTATTCTCTTAGAGATAGATGTGTGTGGAGGAAGACAAAGCGGTGGCGTAGCGTGGGTTGGGGCCAACCGGGTCGGACCCAATTTATGCCGGCAAACTTAGACCACCACGGGTCCACTGTGCAATCACGCGGATCTAGGAATACCTTTTGCGCAGGTCCGTTACTGCTTTTAATAAACCGAAGAAGATGACTCATTCTTATGCTCCTCAGTTCAGCCAGGGTATCGAAATAATAAGCTCCCACAAGTCTATATCTACGGGATGAGAGAGCATTGCAGCTGCATAGCCAGTGTACAATGGTTTCTTTCTTATCCTCGTCTCTGCAGCTTCTGTAGACGTCGTTTTAGGGGAGGCCTGTGCGTCTATTTCTGTTCAGGCACAGCAGCATTTGTATTTCCAAAGAAGGGCGTGCTGGAATGCTCACATATACGAGGTCGCCAAGAATGCTGCGAAATGTCTAGGCTTTCTCAGTCGACGCAAGAAATAATTCACTTCCTCTTGGCTTCGTTTTATAAGGCCTCCATGCGATAGTGTAACACCCCAAGGAAGTGTGTCGGAAGGTGATCCAATACGGCGCTGCAAAACCTCCGCAAAACCCTCATTTGAGTGCATTCTATTGCGAAGTGAAAATGTAACAGTGACCGCCTGTAGTCACGTTAATTTCCGAATACTTTCGAGTTTAAGCTGCCAAACCACGGACCGTACTTTACGAAGACTGTTGTTTGCCCGAAAATTGGATAATCCAGCGAAAACCGAATCACCGAACGACAGTCCATGCTTCGGTAGTTAAAATGCGAAACTACTAGTTCCTGTAGGGGACCACTTGGTGACCAAGTTGGCGTACGCATCGCACTTGCTTTACGGAGAAAGGATGGCCAATGAAGAGCTGCCGTAAAATAAGGCAAAGAGTGGATGCTGTGAAATGTTAATTGTTAATAGAGTTTGGGGTCATCCCTGATTTGATTTTGTTGGTTTATTGACATTTACCTCGAGTTGGTGGTGAGGGCGATACTTTTTATGAGCACCGGCTTATGTGGGAGCTTTGTGACTTCTTTTAAAAAGTTATTTAGAAACGACTCGCGTCAGAAGTTAAGTGAAATTAGGATCTCAGTTCCTTCCCCTTTGGGTCCGAGGATAACCAGATGCCGACATGGGCCAGCAACCGCACGGCATGTGCCTCCCACAAGCGTCGGGCTCATAACGGAAGACTTCTACTAAATATTAGCACAGTGCACACAGAAGTGTGAGCACTCAGAGTCTTGAATGCATCCGAAAGAGTCAATGGGTTCCACAAGTTCCTTCAAAGTCCCCCGTCATTCCATGCAAATTTATAAACCGACTTTTCAGCTTTCACACTCACTAACATGCATCCATTCTCACTTAGATGACAATACAACTGGAAGAGATCACCAGGGAACGCGAACAGAAACTCGAACAGCTGTGGACCAAGTACCAGGATGTCCTCAACGACTACATTAAGCACACGGAGAGCTTCTACGCGGAGTACATGAGCTTGAAGGAGCAGGACGAGCAGAGCAGCAACATAATCCGCGATCAGTGCCATGAAATCGAGCGGGCCACCGATCAAATAGCTCATCTGAAAATTGCGGCCGAGAACGCCGAGGAGGAGGCCGCCGCGGAGACGCTGTATCTCGAGAAGACGCGCAACAAGCTGGCCGAGCAGTTCGCCCATATGAAGAAGGACTTTAGCGAGCGCATGAACTGCGAGAAGAACGAGTTCAAGATCATGGGAGTGGCCAGTCATATGACACTGAAGGTACCTTTGCTTGCACTTTCTCTGAGGAACTCAGTTGACAGTTGGAGGCATTGCAGGGTTTGAAGAAGACACTGCAGGAGGGCGAGTCACTGCTGCAGTTGGCTACTGTGTGCCGACGCCTGGAGACCGAGAGAGAGAAGATCCTCCCGTTTGGTCTGCCGAAGAAAACCCTCTGTGGCGACACCGAAGAAGACTGCTCCCAGCCACCGGAGGAGGTTATGCAGGTTTGACTATCGCACATTTGAGTTAACAGTCGGCGTGATGTTTTTCTTTTTGCAGCACAACCTCTTGGGCCGGACGAGTATGGAGAAATTCTGGCGTCGGGTCAACAAGGCTCGCATGGACGTGTCTCTGATGAGGCGGGACAAAATCCGACTGGAAGCCGAGAACGCCAAGCTGAAGGCACAAATCAAGGACTGCTTGGTGGACCTGAACCTAATCTCCGGCTGCAACACGCACGTGAACGATTACGTGGCCCAGCGTCCCAAGAGTATGATGGTGGAGAGGACGGCTGGTTTTGAGCTTGGGGCAGACAAGGTACACGGGTACAGGCCCCTGCGCCGGCCATACACGTGCGTCGAAGCCAACCTCTCGAATGCAGTGCGCTCGAGACTTCTGGTTTCGGGGAAGCCGACAACTGCAAGAGTCACAGCCATTGTTCGAGGCAGGTTTTAGATTGGTTTCAGGTTTTTGTGGTGAAATAAAGTAGCTAACCTGGGTGAAGTTTGTTTTCTTGTGTGCTTAAAAAGAAAAGCGTACTAAGACCAATCTAGTTAGGACATGCGTGTCTGGGCTTGGAAGACGATGGAGCGATCTCTCGAGGGACAAAGATATTTCAATGCAAGACTTCGACGGTCAGAATCATGCTGTAAGGCGCAGAAGCATGGACACTAACTAAAGGCTTGGTTGCTGAGAGACGATAGTCCTTCGTATAATCGTTGCTCACGTATGTGCTGATGGTGCTTCGAGGAGGAGACTGAATGGGCTGTGACATGAATCCGGTTAAACGAGTTTGTCGGCGCAGATGGCTTAGCCATATGAGGCGGAAAGTCTTGACCTCCAACCCTGAGGGACAGCGCTATAAAGGAAGACCAAGGCTACGGTGGCTTATGCAGCTGGAAGGGGACCGCCATCAGCTGAATGCGCGTAAATGGGAGCAACTAAGACAAGATGGTGCTGGATGGAGAGGCATGTGAGCTGTCGCAGGTCCACCTCGGGCTGTAGAGCCAGTCAAAGAAGAAGAAGTGGCTGTGGAAGTATCGGAAGATCGATAGATAGGCGAGGGGCCAAGAGATGGTGGACGATTTTGATATCCTCCTCTTTAGCACGTATTGCCTGCCGCTCATCTGTTATTGGTTCATCGTTTATTCCGGCAATCGTTAGCTTCACATTTTCCATTCCATAGAGCCTCTAGTGCACTGCCTCCAAAACTAGCATCTGCTTAACTTTTTACTCGTTATTTTCCCGTTTGTTCTTTGGTAAAAAATCAGTTGCCCTAGAGAGGTAATCATTCGGAACGGAAACATTTCCGCAACACATGCCCCATCGTACAATGCTCCGCGATAAATTCTTTAGAGTATCGGACAAATTTGACGTTTGGCTGACACGAATGTTTTTCAAAAAACCGAAATTGAAAACGTAGCAAGGCAGTATACTGGGTTGCTTTACAAATGTTCCGATCAGCTGTTCGGAATGTAACTGCAAAGCAAAAATGCTCTTCCGAACGGTTACTTCGCTGGAGCAGCAGGATTTCGTACAAATGTCGTATGGTGTAATGCACCGGACACCGACTGTCAAGCAAGACGAGCCAATTTTAGAAGCGCGTCTGAAGGATTTTTTCGAAATGGGGCACTTACGCAGCTTGGCACTGGAAGAGTCAGACTTTTCCAAGCAGCCACCAGACGGCCACATCGTGTTACAGAATGGGTCGCTTATCGACGACGTACAACCATGAAGCAAGGTGTGCTTGACAACCACCATTTTTGTGTACAGCGGTCTTGTCGATGTGAAGCGCCAATAAGGATTCCTCGTTCTTTCCTTCCAACCATCACATGATAACCATCTGTTTGGCCTCGAATACCTACGCTTCCAGGCTTAATTGTCTACTGTCTGTTTCCATGTCTTTCCGAATCATCGACTTTATTCCACTGATTCGATAACTCTTCCGGCCCGATCCCTGTTTTTTCTTTGCCTACGAGTGCTTCGCTCGCTTTAGGCGAAGTACGAGCGACGGATGTGCGTCAGCCATTGATGCTCAAGCTTGAAAGGTCATTTGGCTCCACTGCAGGTGTATGCGCCAAATCTAGAGTCAGAGTTAGAGCTTGATAGGGTAGCGGAAATGGATTCCTATATCCTGCTGGGTGATTTCAATGCTCACGTGGGTGTGGATGTATCGAGATGGGACAGTATGATTGGGAGGAATGGTGATCCTCACCAGAACGCGAGCGGAGAGAAGTTGTTAAACTTTTGCTGTACAAATGACATGTCCATAATGAACACCTTCTTTCCACACAAACGCTGTACCTCACTGATTAAATACCTCTTCTGCCAAGGCGGAAACCAAGAGCGGTTACGCGCATAAGGTGGGAGAAACTACAGAACAGTGCGATGCGGCTAAATCTTGCACGGTGCATATCTGAAAGGTTCGAGCGACTTCCAACTGTTTCATCACGTGTAGAGGAAGAATGACGACTGTTTTCAGCAGCCTCTGCACGGGATGTTTGTGGAGTTAAGCGGTTCGGAGTGGCGGCAGGTGGTGAGAAAACAACGGCGTGGTTCAAAACTCCCGGGGTTCAAGAAGAAGAAGACCAACAGAGACTGGATTCACTTGGGGGGCTCTGCTTCTCGTGACCGGTACGCTGAGGCGTGAACTTGCAAATTGGCTGTGCGAGCAGATAAAGAGCAGTCTTGGAAGGAGTTCGCCGAGAAGTTAGAAAGCTACCAAAGATCTGCGAAAAAGTTATCCTGGCAAGCCATTTGCCGACTCGGAGGAAATAAATTGAACATCATGGAAGGAGTCAAATCCAAAGATGGAGTGTTGCTTTCCAATGAGGTGGACATCTGGCGCAGATGGAGCGAGCACTTTTCGGAGCTACTCGAATAGGGCCCTAAGAAAAGCAGACCTGTAGTCCAACGGTGGAGGAAGTCATTTTGGCGATTGAATCGTTAAAAGTTGGCGAAACAAGAAATGCTAAAGGCAATGGGTAAAGAGGGGATTCTCTCGTGTCATTAAAGTGGCCTGGGAACGTGGTGAGATACCTGGCGATTGGCAAACTAAGGTGATTGTCCCACTTTTCAAAAAGGGGGGCAAAAGAGATTTCTCCAACTTCAAGGGCATATCTCTAAAGTTTAAGCTAAGGTGTTGGAAGGGCGTTCTAGAGTTAAGGTCGACCCCAGTATGGGGAGTGAACAGTGCGGCTTTCGTCCCGGTAGAAGTATAAACGACCAGCTCTTAACTCTAAGAATGGTACTTAACGTCGCTCACTCGCTCGTCTTTCGACCATTCAGTTTCCAGTCGCTCATTGTAGGACTCCCTAGGTTCCTACAATTTCTGCGACTTCGGAGAATTAACTATGAGAAGCCGCACAAGGGGAAACGCTTATTCACACTCTCGCATGTTCCATGGAGATACACGTGGCAGCACAATGGACCTCCGCTGGTGGTCATAGTGCGTCTCATCCTGACCGCCACTGCTTACCATTTCCTCGGTCATTTCAGTGGTTGCATTGCACAGAGACCTTAGGCTGTCCTTAGGTTTGAAAGTCATTGCGGCGATCTGCCGAAAGTCCTATAAATCTGATCTAAGTGTCAACAAACTCCATTTCCACCTCATTTCAGCGTCAGTTAAATCCACTGCAGTCAGTGATTCTGATTCAGTGAACGAAAGCTAAGGCGACCATCCACTGGATTACTTCAATCGGGGCACCCCCAGCCCATGGAAACCAGTGAACTTACCAGCAGATGAAGTGAATCTCAGCCCAGCCTTCCAATTGGAAACAATCACTTACCAAAGCACATCCGGAATTGACCCGAATTACCAAATGCATCCGAATTAACTTCAGCTTCCACATTCGCATCCTCCAGTTGAACGCATTCGCTCGCAGGAAGTGCCAGCCACTGGCACAGTGCTCAGTGCAAATTGTATTCCTCACTCCTCGGCATTATCGTCCTGTTTTTAGTCGGTTTCCTATTTCTCCTTGTTACATTACAACATGGTAATAAAATCGAATGGAATTTTATTGTGGCGGCGGAATTGAGTTCTTCCTTTCCGACCCCCCTTTCGGGAATGCCATGAACACACCAGCAACAGAAGAGAAACAACAACAATCGGAGCAGAACATACGATCCTGGAGTGTCTAAGCGACGATTGCACGCTGAGGTCTTCTCTGGCTGGTCTTGTACATCCTCTCAAGCTGTAGCAACAACCAGGCAAAAAAGGAGAAAAACTGAAAATTTAACAAGGCGAAGATTTTCCATTTGAGACGTTCAATTTGCTCTAATGGATGGAAATGTCTTTTCGAATTCAGTTTGGGTCAGGATTCGCCCTCCTTTTCCTGGTGGCAGCAGAGAAAAAAATATGGGGAGAAGAAAATCTTAAGAAAAATCTGTTTTTCTCAGTCCCGGGACCGTGCTCGTTCCTCCCGCTTGTTGTTGTTTTGCAGATTTGCCCTCTTTTTGCTGTTGTCGCTGTCGTTGTTGTGTGCGAGAACACAAAAGGATTCCAGCTTTCAACTCCCACCGATCGGTTTAACAACAAGGATATGGCACAATTCAATTGCCGCGTATGTCTGTGCTTCACACGCCAGCGTGCACGCAGAGATTTTGGCTTTCATTCGAAGGAGATTCCGAATTTTAGAGCACACCAGGAGCAAGGTGTTCCCCGCATTGTGAATTTACAAACTGGCAACGGCATTGATTTCCAATGTGCTCGTCGCAGCACTGAGGGACTTTTTCCGCCTCCTCAAAAAACTTAATGATTTAGGTTAATGGCAAGCACTCGCAAGTGTGGCCGGGGGTGCCTCTGTGAACTAAATGATGTGTGAAATGAATTCGCCAAAGGAGGAGACCACACAAAAAGGAGAAAGGACTCCATGCATGGGTGGAGGCAAGAAAGGAAAAAAAATGATTGGTTGATGTCCTTTGGTGGTACGGCGGTGGGGCATTTAATATCCTCCTCAACGCTGGAGGGGGGTTGGGGCGGGATGAAATCACAAATTTATCAAATAAAAACCGGGGGATAGGGGCCCGCTGGGATATTGATGAGCGACCTCACCGTCGATGGTGTGCTTTTGATAAATGACACGAGATGAGGAGGGAGGTCTAACTTAGAGGGCTTACAGCTAGGCACTGGGCGTTGCGCATTCATGGCCACCTCATGTTTTATTTAGTGTTTCGTTGATGGATTTGCTTCGCACCAGTGAGACAGATATACATAATGTCCGAATAACTCGAAAGGATGTGGCTAATAATCATAAGAGATTTCCAATGATAGTCATCAGGGCCACATCTCGAGGATGTGAGTGATGGCCGGTGAAAGATGGTTTATTCAAATGTGAGTGATGTGGTTTTTTTCTTCTGACACGTAGTTTTTTGTGTGTTTTTAATTTGGTCGCTGTGGCATAGTGGTCGACGAGGCGTGCTGAATTGATGGTCAATGGTCCAATTCGGAAAAAAAGGAGGCACGTATTTCGAGGTACAGTGGGATCTCGATAATGTGAACTATCCATACTGTAAAATGCGAACTGTTGACCACTTTCTGCTATTCGAAAATGTGAATAATTTTCCATTGAAAATGATTATATTATTTTAAAATAAAAAATAAAAAAATTTAAAAATTTTAAAACTGAAAATGTGTCCAACAATTTGTAACACACCGTCTCCACAGGGCATACTTCTGTCCAACATCACAACCACAGTCTGAACAGCCATCCGCGCTCTTTTCATTCGAGGGCAAGATATTCCATGTCGCTTCAATTCAACGTTGGCTGCGAGAGCGTCAAAAATCAACATCACGAAGCGGGCAACCAATATCCAATCAACAAAGTAGACGCCAAAGGCCAAAAAATGATATTCACAATTCAATCACTCCGATTACGAAAGTCGTTTAACGCCTTGTGTCGAAACGCCTCTCTGATGTCGGCATTACAATTGTCGTGAAAGTGGTGTCGTTTACGCCATAAAACGACATCTGGCGATAAGCTTATGTGGAACATATTTTTTTTTTTGAGAAACTTGTCGTGTATCGGTGTTCTGAAAATCGGGTTGAATCGGAAGTCGTTTTGTGAACGCCTCAAATGGTAGAGCAAGTAAAATCATGAGTTTTCTTTGGCTGCTTAAATGGAATGGTGTAAGAAATGTATTTTTTATTTAGAACTTATTTCGTAAGTATTAAAATTTCGAGTCCAAAACAAATAAATCGACTGATGGAAGAAACATGAATTTATCAACGAATTCCAAAGGAGGTGTTCCTCAAACCCAAGCAACCAAAAAATGGTTGGAAGGAGGTCGGAGTAATTCTGAATGGTTTATGGATTTATTGCTGATCGTGAACAGATCAGGCAAAAAGATCGAGGGCATCACTACTCTCGCGCAGAGTGCCTTCGATTCTTTCATGAGATATTGCGATGACTGGAAGCGAGATAATGCAGGCAGAGATGTGCCACTTATACGTTTCTTGCCCCGCAGATTGAAGTTCCAACACGATGTTGTAGCTGCGCTGAACAATGACGAAGTCCGGTTGCCTGCGGTCTGGATTGAGGGACTCATCTACAAGCTGAACCAGATGGGATGGAGGGGATCCAACGATCAAAGCTGGGACCGTGGCTTTCAGCTTGTAAGTCTAGTTGTCAATTGTAAAAATAATTCCTTTCAAATAAAATTTTTAATCGCTTTTTTTAATCGTTCGCATTTTATCGCGTCCTTGCTATACTTCCCAAATTGTCTGTATTCAATGACAGCCCAAGAAAAAGGATAATGTTCAAAAATTTGATTTCTGGGTGCGACGGGAATTGCCCTCTATTAAGGCGACCAGACACTCAAATTGCTGTTTTCTTGTTATTTTACCACTAAACGTGAACATATTAATCAACTATTATTCAATATCATATACAACATTTCTATCAATACAAAATTTGGGTTGAAACTTACAAATTTATCCTACGTCATTGGGCGTCACCCACAAAAATGCAAGCCACAAAATCCCTCTTATTCTGTCTCACTTTCTCATGAAATGTAACTAAGTGACACATATCTTTGGGTAACATGACTAAGAGAATAAGGGCTGTTAGTTGATAAATATATACATATTATATAATTTACATTTTACATAAATTTTGTATTTAATTATAAATAAAACTATTTTATTTTATTATAAACTCGAGTAAAGCCTGCGCTTCATTGATTAATGGAATTGAATCTTTTACTTTCTTAAATTAACTGCGCTAAATTATTAATTTGAAACGTCTCTCATGAACCAATTCCAACATGGCGGAAGATCGGCCGGTTGAAATGCACGCACGTAACCGAAAAGTCCCTTATGTGCTCACTTTTTATATAAGGATTCGAAGAAAAAGGGGCTGTATCCAATAACAGACAATTTTTACAAAACTGAGAACTGACATCCTATGACGTTCGCTAGGTAATCTCCATTTTAAAAGAGCTTTCCGACGTTAAAATAGGTTTTAAATAAAATATTTGTTAGAAGAGCCGGGAGGTTGCATGTGGAAATAAAAATAATCAAATAAACTGTTCCTAGTCTAGCCACGAGGAACTAAGTGAAAACCGGGTAATTTTCGCACTAGTTTAAGTTCCATCGCTATTTTTCGGAACCTATCGATAAATTTAACGAATTGAATTACTAACTTTTGTTTGGGGCGCTGCTGCTGAGAACGAGCGGTTGGTTTTCGCCGGCTATGACCTTCATTTTATTCATGTATGAAAATACTTCTAGTTTTTTTAAGTTTAAAAATCACTTTTGGTAAAAATCTTTTTTTATTTTTTTTCTAGGTGTCGCCGCTCTAAAAAAAAACACAATTTCGTACAAAGAGTATAGTAGGAACCCGGAAGAGATATAACAGCGTTCTTTCATAAAAGTCACCAAGACAAACGACAAATCTGCCATCGCTTCATGTGCATGTCCACATTGCTTTGAACGTTGAAAAAAAAAAAAAACAGTGTTATAAGATGCCTTAGTTCTGAATATTTTCTCTTCATCAACTGAAGAGACTGCAAGACATCCTTCAATTGCCTGCAAATGCCATCCACTCACTCATGTCCCAAGCACATCCTCTAAAATGGAAGACATTTAAGTATTTCTTAGAAAATTATTTACAAACAAATTCATGGACTTTCGTATTTCTTTTTTTTTTTTTCTTTTTTGTTGGATTTTTCTTTCTTTGTTTTAAGCTATTAAGCTTCCTGCCTGCTGGAGAATCCTTCACAGAACAAACAGGGAAAGGCAAAGGAGCTTGAAAATGTTTGCCTCCAACATGTAAAGCTAGATGGAAAAAAGGAAAACGGAAAGAAATATTTTTTGTTTCTCCTTTCGGTCTTAAAGCTTCGCAGGATGTACAGCGAGTAGTCCTACAAGTGCGCTGTAACGCACAGAGGGTAATTAAGAAGCAGCGAAAGATAAACATAATTTCCTTGAGAGCGAAACGGGTAAATATACATATATTTTTTTATTAATGATTGCGTCGGGATAGGTTCGCTTCGGAGCACCCTGGGCCAGGCACTGAAATTGGTTGGCAAATAAATATTAATGACAGATTATAAACATTTGTTTGAGCTAACTTTTAAGTCGATGACTTGAAGCACTTAAGTTGTCTGTGATAAATCAACGTCTGGAATTGTTGATGATTCAGCGAATCGGGAGCAGACTTGTCAATACGTGGAATTAACTGGAAGGACTTTGTTAGCAGTAAGGGCAGAGCGAAGTAATACTTATAGCGAATGTAACTGATGTCTGACACACAATTTCAACGCAATCTGTGACAGGGTCACTTGAGAAGTCGATGACTCTTTGAAATTTTTGATCTTCTCAAATTGTTCACTGAAATGGAAAAAGTGAAGTGAATTAAAAGTGAGTAAACATAACATGTTACAGCGCAGCCGAGGCGGGGGATGTTTTACATTGGAAGAGTTGAGGGGAGTCGTCTACTTTTTGCTGATGACTAAGTTATCCGCACATCATCACTGGTTTGAAGGTTAACGTGGACAAATAAGAGGTTGTGGTAATTGCCAGGACGCATGTTCAATGCAATCTACGTGCTAGTGGAGTCTTATTGAGGCAGGTGGAGAAGTTGGAGGAGCAATGCTGAGCTAGGATTGAGTCAATTTCGAAACAGCTTCACTGACAATGCTCAAGGAGTATAACTCTCTAGGAAAAGCTTGTCAAATTGCTCCGTTCGGAGTTGGCACAACTGTAGGTACGTCCCAGGCCCTCTGCGGGCTGTAGCGCCACCCATATTATTATTATTATGAAAGAAAAGCTTGATAGTCTACTTTAGGAGTGGTTTTCACAGTTCCTTTGTGGTCGTACAAGTGCAAGTGAAGCCGAACTTTCAGATGATCCCGTCGTGACAGGTGACGGTCGATAAAATAGATGAAATGATGCTGGACGGAATATATAATGGATATGCGAGAAGGATCCAGCTTTCCAGAGTGCTAAGCTCAATCATTGTTTAAGTATGGCGCGGGAGCTCTCGCCACCAAGGCGACAGTAAAGAAGATTTCATCAATACTGCAATAAGAACAATCAGCGGTTTCCGCGGGTATGGTCCATATCCACATTCTTGCCAACGAAATGCAAAGGGTATGCCTCGAGTACCAAAGGGAATCCCCCCCCCCCCCAAGCAGAATCCAGCGCAAGATGCCTGAAGAAAGAAGAAAGGAAAACATCAATGACACTGGCAAGCTAGATGGGACACCACAGCAAACGGTAGATGGGCCAATAAACTGAATCCCGCGATAGAAGTCTGGACATCGAGAGCTCACGGGAACTGCAACTACCATATCACGCAGTTCTTGTTGGGCCATGGAGGTGACAAAGATTTCGTCACGATAGCACACCGTCCTGACGCAGAACACGCAATATTCTGTTGCAGGCGCTTTGCAGTGGCGAGAACGAATCTACCAACTCCCGAGCACCTAGTTAGCCATATGACAGAGTCAGCAGACAAATGGTGGAAGATTTGCTACTTTACAACGAGCGTGCAGAACGAGCTAAGGCGGCTCGAAGGAGAAAGTAAAGTTAAATTGGCAAATTTGGAGCTCATGGCGTAATATGCTAACCAGCCCCGCGAATTATTACCTATCGGCAGTTCCGCGGGGAGAGTGTTAGAAGTGGGCAGAGGTGTGGCTTAGGGCGTAGGCGAGAGGACAAAGGAGAATATTCTCCCGCGAATCTATCATGCTGGTAGCACGGGTTACCAGTATCTTGAAAAAGATTCCTCATCCATTGGCGCAAGTCACGAAAAAAGATTAAAAACGAAAACCTTACCACATCGCCAAGCTCTTCTGTCTTGCCTTACAGATTACAATTTCTATTGACGTGGGCATTAGTTGACCAGACCCCGCACAACCATTGTTGCTCAATGAGCAGAATGAGCGACTGTGCATCGTCGTCCATCATGAATGAATCCTTTCATGTAGTTTATCACAAGGCTGCTAAACAGCCAACTACCCTACATAGTAAGACACTCAGAATTTCTGCCCAACCGTCATACATTTCCGCGCGAATCCGAAGGGAAAGGTCTAGCCGCAGCTCCTAATGTGACCCTACACGTGTCATCATTGCTGGTCGAGATCTGAAGACAAATGATGGCGTGCGCAAAGATTATCCCTCATAGACATTCCCTCGTATAGAAGAAGACCTACTTCCGTTCAAAGACGTGTGCATCCAGCATTCGCGTCGAAAAGTCACTGATGTGGTGTCGGATTAAGACCAAGTCTGCCTGCAAAGAGAGAACATGTTTGGGAAGGCAACATGTAGGCCTTCCTTTCACCTGTCATACGCACATATTGGCTCGCAGGATCAGATGACCACCACCAGTTGCTCAGCAAAACAGTCGAGTCCGCAGGTCTTCGTCTGCGTGGCATATCACGAAATGTGTCGTATGGTAGGTTGACCGTGTTCTATTCGTCTTCAGAAAATGTTGGAGCATCTCGAAAACGTTGCCGATGTCCTTGATAAAGCCGAAATACGTGCAAAAGCGAAGGGCACTGTAAAACTCACTTGTGACGCGCTTCAAACGGTGAATCCAAAAGTAGATTGCGAGCAGTCTGTCGATCTATCGTCAAGATTTGCTGACACTTGTGGGCGACAAAAACGTGTTCATTTTCAGTATGAGTGATGTCAAGTGGCTCCATTAGGACAACTCCAAGCAGAGTGCTGATGTCCCCCATTGCCAGATAAGTGAAGGTTGGCAATACATCGAGGTACATTCGTATCAGAGAAAGACCCATTTTCACCCAGTACAGGATCTGGAAAGCAGCCGTGAAGTAGATCCCTTTTTCGGTAAATCGCCGAATCATCCCATAGACCTTGAGTATTTCATTGAGGGTCGGAATGAAGGTATGCCCTTGCTGTAGGTAGTATGTGCTAATGGATGCTAGCACACTAAACGCCAATAGATTTGATCAAAAAGTTCTACATCATGGAGAATGTTACACTTCATACCGAAAGAAATTGATGAACATACCTGTCGATAGCGTGAGTATCAAAATCCCGCTAACGACTTGGGTAACTTTCAGAATCACCCGCGACACGCAGTTGAGGGTCCGCGAATGTTCAGTCCTCCCAGTTGAGGGGTTGTATCTGAAGTGCCCGAATCTGAAAAATCGGTCCAACTTCAGGAGTGTATCAGTTCAAGTTCTGGCACAGGTCGATGTTTGCTTGCATTTTAAGTGAAGCACCGATGTGAACTGGGAGTGGAACTCGCATCGATTGGCTTGTGTTCGAGATGGGAGGGTACTCAGAAAACCTGTCCCATCGGCATAACCACTCGAAGTGCATCGGGCTTATTAAATGTGTGCCTAGCTCACGAAGGTCAGTGGCACTCTAATTGGTTACTTGTTGGTCTAGACCGGTCGCCAGCGGGGCCTGTGGTGCTTGTAGAGTCGATTTGTACTCACCGAGGGCATCAGGGAAAACAACTTGGATTTGCCATATTTTTAAATCGTATATAATTTTTTCTCTGAGGGAGATTTGACATCAGAGTCCTTACTCAAGAGAACATAAACTGAAGTTATACCATCCTTCAATCGGCTTGCACAAGCTTATTAGCTTCCAGGCTGCGTGGGTCCGGCTTCCATTGTGCACTGGCTTATATGTGTTATTGTAAAATTGTCTTTCAACCACTTTCTTCTTATACCATCAGGGCCAACAAAAGGATTGTCAGGATCGCTGTGGTTCGCTTTATATGAATGTAACACATTAGCACTGAAACTATCGTTCACCTTGCAGCAAACGGTGCGAATAATCACAAAAATTGTATTTATAGGTTTTAGCCTCAAAGAAGAAAATATTCCTTGTCAGCAAAGGCTCAAAATTCGAAGTTTAATTCAACACCTACATTAAAAAATAAATATTCTGTCCTTTACCTTTAACCTTTATTCTGTACGATTTGAGTGATTCTTCTCGGCACAGAGTTGAACAGCTTCTGGCATATCTCAAAAAGAATAGATTTCCATGGCGACTGCCCTTCCTGCCAAAGTCCAGGCCAGCTTACTTATTTACCCTGCCATGCATCCGCGATTACTTGGTCTTTATACCGGAGATTCGGTCTTCCTCTCCTTTAAGAACCAGAAGGCTCTGATTCGATGCCTCTCTAAATCCACTTCCTGAAACAGCTCGAAGAGTTCGCGGATGTGTCTTCTCCTTCATTCACCTTCAACGTCCAGGCTTATTGTTGGGTGTTGTAGACGCAATGCGATTGATGACCGGCTATTGAGCAGAGTACTCCATATGTTCAACCCTTTTAGAGGCAAACCAATCCTTCGTCTTGGGTCGTTGCCTTGTGAAATCATCATCATCGGCATGTCCTTTTCAGCAAATGTTAACATTTGGACATGCGAATCTGAAAACAGCTAGCCAAAGATCGGGTCAGTTCGAGAGGCTTGTTGGTTGAGGAACAGGATCACCAGAACACACAACACACAAAAGGAAGAACCTTGACGAAGCTAGGGATTTTATTTAATGGCTAGGGAGTCCCAGACTGTTCCAGAGTTCTACCAAACCATCAGTTGGTGCCCCATCATTCGTTTCCGAATCAACCATTGATCGCCGCTCCGGTGCCTGCTCAGATAAGCTCTCAAAGCTGTTTTGTGGTTGAATAATTTCCAAGCCTTGAACTGATATAAAAATGATTTGATTTGAAACCTTGACCGAAGTAGATCAACTGCGACAGATTAACTGCCTTCATTTCGTCTTTCTTAACGATGAAGCACTTAAAGTAGACTTTGCGGCGTTTAAGTGCTCCCCTCGATCCACTCACTTCACTCCATCCGCGTCCATCTTTGCAACAACAACAGTCAACTACTCAACTTTAGCAACTAAACTTTTCAAATTGTTCCCCAAACATGAAGACCAAATCTGACGTGAGAGAAAGAAGACACACACACAGGCACAGACACGAACAGGACATGAACCAACTTGACCAACTTACACTGTAACAGCTGTTTTATTGCCCAGAATAGTTCATCGTGCCAGCCTTCGGCTGCTGTGGCATCGCACAGCCGCTTCTCGCCACCAGCTGGCCCTGTTTCCTTGGAGGATGCTGTAAAGTGCGGAAAATGGCTAAGAAGTGCACACAGAAACGAAAGTAGCAATAATTTTTGCGAAAGAACTTCTTTTTTGCCGTAATGATTCCCACACGAAGGGGATAGTTTATGAACTCCGTCGAAGGAATTTTCGGTCGTTCGCCAAGGAGCTGAGGACGGTGTCGCACGACCGTGAGGAATTTCAGCTTTATGGCGGGAATATTCGCGCGATTATTACAACGTCTGACGGTGAAAGTTTTCGGCCATAAATTCTAGCAATTTATTTGATGCACTACCGCCGACCGGAATACGAAAGCCACTCGCCCACGAAGCCACTGTTTCGAAGGCATCTTCCTGACAGCAATAAAAATCCTTTTTTACTACAAAATTTATGCTTCAGGTATCCTAATTATAATGAGACTCTTCAGAAAGTGATTCGCCGCTTTGTGTCTGATTGAATTTAGGGGCTGTTCCAGAAGGTGTGTGGCATGGCTCAAGACACGCATTCGAACAAGGAACAAGGAACGCGGAGCACTCAGCCAGTCAGTTAAGCGATTACAGACCTTCTCAAAGGCACTGGCAATTAGGGGTCCGTCTCAGCCCCTTGAAACGGAGCTAATCCGATTAGTTTTAATTGATTTTCCTTTTTGATGAGCCAGGGGGACGGGCTGACGGATATCCCGTCATATTGTCGCCGGATGAAATTGATATTCTGTCAAGGACAATGGCATGGCGTGGCGTGGCGTGCGCCTGCTGTTTGTTTTGTTTTGTTTTACATCCAACAGGGGGGTTGCTTTTTCTACAGCGCCGGCGGGTGGGTGTGTTCGCCGTGTTCGTTGTTCTCCTTTGTTATACTTTGGTTAGCACTTAATTTGCTTTGCATAAGTAATTTGGCATTTGTTAGTGTGCGCAGGGGCTTAGAGTATGGAAATGAGGCTTAGTAATCAGTTATATTTCATGAAGGTGTTGTTGAAGGTGCCATTTGCATAGTCCTTCATTGGATAGATTTCAAGGATGGTTCTGTTCTGGCGGGTGTCGATATGTTTTTTTGAATAAGTAGCAAAGTTGCCACAAGCGGGAGATGATTACAATATTCTGACGTTGAAGCTCAAAGTTGCGTGAAATGGTTGCTGTCAGAGTTCGGGGAGATCAAATATTTTTACGACAGACAGTGGAAGTCATTAAAGGACAGAGCAACCTAACGGTCTCCTTTCTGAATTAATGTACATTGAATGAGAACTGAAGCTCGTGCTGATGGATAGCCGGGCAAGGGTCCTGGCCGCATAAATATGTTTTAATGGATGCATTGTTTCTGAATTTGCACGTCTGTCTTGCTGTTGTGTTGCTCTAAGCAGTCCGAGCTTCTTTCGTGAACGTTTTGGAAGAAGTCTCTGATGAAGGTGGAGCACTCCACCACCACTCATTCGCCACTTTTAAGCCGTGTCTTGCCAAAGAGTTTGTTAGAAGATAATGATAATACTATTTGTGGCGCCAGTAGAGGGACAGGCCCCAGCTTCTGAGCAAACCACTCGTATCGTGCGTGCTATTGTTCTCTTACGAGTGGAAGAGACCTGTTTTATCCCGACTCCGAATGGCCACTTTGAGAAGATTTTTCTAGACAGTTGTAAATCCTTGAACACTGTCAGTATCCATCCGTACCGAGGACCGAACTTGGGCGGACGCACCAACCCACAACGGCACGGTGGCCAAGAAGTTTGTTAATCCCTTTTTCGCCAAAGCCAAGCCCAAGCCGATGTGAAGGATGTGCTCAAGTCATGAGAAATTTAAGACAAATGAGCATGTGTCCAAAAATGGATTCTGGTCCGGCTCTTGGTGCCTGGCTGATGACCATTGAGTTCTCGAACAGCTGTCAAGATTGCACACATAAATTCACACAAGGACATGTCAAATGCAATCTCGATAACCACATGTGTACCGTTTTGTCCCAAGGCTTCTGGGACGAGTGAGTTGACGTATTCCCACAAGATCTAGTCTAAAGGCGACAAATCACACGATCTAGACCAGAGATGAGAGATGTCCAACTTCGGCTATTTTTACCCCTTGTCCATGTCGGCATTGAGCCGTACAGAATAGGAGTGTAGTGGAATTCCCTCATCGCAACACCGTATAAAAAACGCTGTCAGACAAAATCAAGGGGAAAGGGAGGTAGTGGTTGGATATCTCACCGAATTCACTTCTCAATTGGTGCATCGAATTGCGTGCTGTGTGGCAGAAGTAAGAGAGCATGGTGATGTCCATGGTCACGAACAATGAAAGTGCTCGGATAGAGAAGAGTTTCTGCTGTTCACAACAACTCACACGTATTCACAGACATCTCAAAATCGAGCCTCAAATGTTTGTCGCCGATTGACGCCTCAAGGCATTTACCGACTTCAACCAAACTTTCTCACATTTTTCGTATTAGCCTATACACGGTTTGTGTAAAGTTTGGTTAAAATCGGGATACATACTCGTATGTTTGTGTTGTGCATGCGTGAAAAAGTACATGAATTTTAGTACGTTAAGGGTTTTTCTACACATTAGCCGTGTTTTGCGTCATTATATGTACAGATTAGTCACAATTTTTCAAAAAAGCGATTCGCAGCGAAGCAGGCCCCGGGTCCCCTAGTATCGTATGAAATAAAGGGACAGGGGGCTCTAGCGCCGCCCTGTTGCTGAAGCTGTCGTTCTCATTCAGCTCGTCTACTTTGGGCAGAAACTATTGTCAAATCATTGAACAACAGCGAATGCCACTGGCGGCAAATTTGTTCTCACGGTCCACACGGGCCACTTGTCAAAACAGCAGCAAATAGTACATTTCCGCCTCTCAGTCCCACTCACTCGAAATGATGAGGCTGAGGCAGTGATCCGTGATGAAATTGCAATGCCAACTGAGATCCGAAATCGAGTAAATTGGATGAATTCTTGCTGAGACCTCAATCGGACGTTTTCCACCAAGTTGAAAGCGAAGTGTGAAAAATGTAATACTAAAAAAACAAAGAGGATCGGTCTGATGCTGCGATCACAATCATCCAGTATTTTGCCATTTTCGGTCTTGCTAACTAAGGTCCCTCTTGGAACGGTTGACAGACATCTGCGTTAGGGATCAGCTAGGCAAAAGCATCTTCTCTAAATAGCAGCATGCCTACTTGATGGGCAGGTCGTTGGAAACCGCACTACACCAAGTAGTGTCCACCGTTGAAAAATCGTTGTATCATAAGGAATATACCCTAAGCGCGTTCCTCGATATTGTTCAACAACGTAAGCAACGATGCAATTCAGACGAGCCTCCATAAAGCAGAAGTCAATGTGGGACTATGTGAGTGGATCGGTCTGATGCTGTGATCACGACTGATTAAGTCATGCCCATGTGACCCATGCTGCACTAGGAAGGTGAATAGGGGGCACCTGAAGGTGGAGTCCTCTCGCCTCTCCTAGTACTTGATGAAATCATAAAGACATTGGACAACGAAGGGTTCGTAGTACCTGCCTACGCGGACGATGTGGCCATCCCCGTATCAGGAAATTTTCCCTCGACTCTTAGCGAGTGTCTAAGGCATGGTCTCGTGTCTGGACGCATGCCCGGGACTGAACGTCAACTGAACAGAGTTGCTGCTCTTTACCAGCAAAAGAGTTATTCCTGAGTTTATCTGTCCAAAATTGGAGTTAAACTCAAACTCTCACAGGCAGCAAAATATATAGGGGGGTCATACCCGATTACAAACTTATCTGGAAGGCTTACATTAAGGACCGTATAAACACAAAGAAGGTATGTGGAGTTTGGTTAAACGTGGGGTCTCAAAGCTCGGGTGATAAACAAGCTATAGAGCACGGCTGTAAGACCTATCCGAAAAGACGAACCTGTATGTCTGGTATGGTGGAGAATAAATATCTTCTAAAGCAACTCACTAAAGCACAAGGATCGACATGCCTAGATATAAGGTTGTGTCGGAACAACACCGAAAAGACCTTCCACCTTCGTTTCCCAACTGATAGCAGCAACAGGGTATTCTCCCTATACACCAACAGCTCAAAAACAGGCGCATGGGTCTTCTGTGACCTATCCCTGGCATTACGAGACAACTGCACCGTCCTCCAGGCTGATGTGGCTGTGATACACGAAGCAGCACTCGTGCTGAGGGAACATTTTCTCTATTTTCTCCGACAGCCAAGCGACAATAAAAGCCATAGCATCGGACATCTAGACATCGAAAGTTGTCAGATTATGCAGATATACCGTCTGAGATATTTCCTTGGTGAACACGGTGACCCTATGTTGGCTGCCATGGCATATTGGCGTCCAATAAAACGAGAAAGTTGAGCTTGGAGAATCTGGGGCAATTCCTTACGCGCTCATGCCGCTTAGCTGTGTACAAAGAAAACTGTAAGCCGAAGCCCCGAATATACAGTCTGGATATTGGAGCAACTCCTCCTCATAGACCACCTAGGTCCTGTCCTCGTTCAAATATTCGGTTCATGTTCTTAGTAAATCTTGACGCAAAATTCAAAAGTTATCTTCTATTAAAATGCTGCTTCTACTTTTATCCTCGCTGACTGCACAAGGATCCCAGTCCTTCGTGCATTCTCGTACATTATCATTTCCATGGACCCCGTAGCAGTAGTTTCTGCACTCGACTTGGGACGGTCCGCTTTTCATATTACATTTCGTCGCCTGAGGCAATGCACATCTGGGATGAGTTCGCTTGGACTTTGGCATGCATGACCAGTCATTCAAACAATGTCTTGAAAGTCTCAATAAACTTGGGTGAACTCTCCTGCGTCGCCCGTCAAGCCCTTAACCCCGAATGACTCACTCTTCACTGACCCTCAATGGGTCATCTGGCGCTTTTCCATCGCATTATCCTCATGAAACTCAAATCCATGGCGCGCCACAGCACTGCAGCAGCAAAACATTCTCTTAATCCTAGTCCAAATTCTCGCTAAGGATATGTTTACACTTTAGCGAATAAAATCCAGTCGCACCGCCATCCGCCCGAAAACACAAATAATATCCCCGATTCCGCCACGAAATCCTGCTCCATCCGCCGCCCCGGATCCCGGTTAAGTTACAACGCACTCTGGCAGAATGAGACAAGGACCAACGGCCACCTGCGCCGGTTCCCATCGTAAACACCGACCAGAAGAACAAAAGTGCAAAATTTCGAGGAAAACTCTCGGCAAAGTAGCATTTCAACGGGATAATGGAAGACAACTTTAGTCCTTGTGGTTAATTTATTGGACAGTACATTCTATTTGAGTACACTCCGAAACGGGGTGCATGTGTGTGCATTCAGTGGGCTAATAAATTTCCGCCACCCACTGCAACAGGAAGCCGGCAAATAGACCGATTTATCAAGTCGGCAAAGCTCAGGCAGTAAAGCAGTAAGCGGCGAAGAAAGGATAATGGATGGATGTCCTCGGTAGTTGGTAGTTCATTCGATTACAGCCGGCAGTACCAGGAGTCAGTCATTGATGGGCACTCCACCGGTGTGCACGCAGTGATCGCCGCAGAGTGGTGGTGCCCACATGACAGCTACGTGCCAAGCGTGCTTGATAAGTGTGTTCTTCTTGTTTTGCCTTCGTCTTACGTTGTCAACAATTCAGTGGAAAAAATACGGCATCCTCCAGCAACTAGGACCTGCTTGAACCCAGTGCACTTTGCGCGACGCTTCACATCCGTGTGTAGCTTCGCTCTACGTGACAGGATTTCTTCCTGTCAGAATGGATTCCGTTCGCTTATTACACAACCATAAAAGACCACCCCCTGGGTGACAGCAACAAGGGCGAAGAGCAAAAAAAAATCTCTGGATGTGCCAATTGATAAATTATTATCCTCGCCGAGCGGAGGCCGGGGGTTGAAATGTTCCGCTTGGATGGCAACACACACGCCTTGTGTGTGGCGGGGTGCGGGTGATGCAGATAACGCTCCATCGTCTAGTGAGAATGAGATATTAGCCGATTCTGGAGGATACGCGACCCGCTCTGCACCGTGCCGTGTCGTTCCGTTCTCGTGTTCTGCTTGTTTTCCCGTTTTCCGTTGATGTCGATGTCGACGTCGAGTTGCTTCGGAGGCGGATCATCGTCCCGGGATATTTATTGGATGTAATTTTTTGACGACAGAACGTGCGACAATGCCGTTGTACCTGTTCATGTGAAAGACATTTCTGATTTGAAATGAAGATATCGGTGGCCTGGCGGCGAGGGTGTCGATGCTGCAGATGTCGAATGAAAAGTTCACCCTTTCATCGGTTGCGAAGTGAAGTCGCACACTGCATCGCGCGAAACTTTATAAGACACGAGCAATGAACAGCAGAACATTTTAGAATGCTGTTTGTGTTCGGAACGAGATGTGACTCTGAAACAGCTTAGAGCTGAAAGCGTGGGGTGTGAAGTGAGCATGGCGAAGTTTTGTGCAGAAGGCTTGATTTGTGTCGACATAGACTGAATTATCTCCCTTGGCTGGGCGCATGAGCTGGATAATCTTTGAAATGTGATCGGATATAGACGTGGGACCATTTTCGCTTTTCACTTCTTGACATCGACCTCTTTATTCGGTCATCCCACAAGTCAATAATGCTGACAGAAGAACTACACCGCATGAGAGTGTCCGTGTTGTAGAGGATTGACCCTTGAAGTACGCACTTTCTGCACAGAAGGTGGCACCTTTAGCCACTACCCCACGGCGCCCATCGCCGGGTGTCCTAGAAAAATTCACACTCACCAACATCAACGACCACGTCCTTCCATTCCTCCTGCAGACAAATTTCATCACCCACTGCAATCAGTACTAACGCCAGCACGCACTCGCAAAGAGGACCGAAATGCATCACCTTTAAGCAAATTTCACCCGCATCCAATTTGCTGTTTAGCGAACCAATCAGACTGCGGTCATCAACGCCCATGATCCATCGGTAATTAACCAGAGCCCGCGCATTGAGTTCCCTCAAATTTCTGCAGCTTTTGGGAAAACTAATTTTTCACAAACTCCACTGGGCACACGGCCCAGTGCAAAAAGCAATGAATACATCCGACAGCAGTCCATCAGAGCATGCCATTTCCGCTAAATGTGTGAATCCCTCGCCCAAATCGTTCCATTCAATGATTCCATTAGCTCATCGCATTGGCTTCCCCTCCCAACCAGCTGCATTCGAATGCAGTCTGCACTCGAGAGCCGGAACCCTTCACGTCAATCACTTTATTCTAATTTCGAATTTGGTCAACACTGTCAAATGCATTTTTAACCAAATCAATGGCAAGCGACCTCGCCCCGAGCCAATAAATCAAATACACGCCGTCGCCCGCAAATTTAATCTGCAAAAATTTGGTTGTCCTAAGTAGGCAAAGGCAAGCGGGATTGCAGCGATGAAACGCTATTATCTCGGAACAGTCCGACGGGCGGTGGCCCGGCGGGAAGGGAACTGTTGCCGGATTTCTATTATCCAAACGCGATAACTAATCCCACATCCGCTTCCCTTGTCCTGAGGGTAGTTGAATCCCAGAGCGCCGCGCCGGCGGGGCCCAACCCGTTCGACCCCGTCTACAGCGAACTTTACCATATTTCAGATTTTCTATTTCCTGGGGCATCTAAATTTTTGATTTATCACAAGGTCCATCAGGAAGAGCGGTGGGATGGTCTAAATGGACGGCCGAGTGGTGTACACAAAATCGCACCACGGAACAACATCATGTGGCTCGCATGACAATAATAAATCGAAAAATAAATCGATGGTAATTGATAAAATGTCAACGAGGGGCGGGGAGTGTGGATGCAACGTGCACGGGGTGGGCCGGCACCGGAAATAGCCCACAAGAAGGTTCACATGCAAATGATGGTGGTCTGTAATTGATTGGTCAAGTGTCGGAGTCAGGGGACAGTGTGATTGGAAGGGAAGCGGGCGCAAATAAAAGAGCTCCCACTAAAGGGGAACAAATTGAGCCTGTTTTACGTGCTCGCCAGTGGGGGGGACTAAGTCAGCATAAATCGTGGTTCTATACTTAAATCGATGGACTTATTGAACGCGGAATTTTTAAGTCGATAAATCCGTCGAATGTTTGGAGAATAGTGTTCATCGCCTGCATGATGTTACGACTGACCAGAATGCCTGGCTGCTGAGGATGTCAAATGGGCAAACATGAAACCACGTTCGGGGACAACACGGTGCGAAAAATACTTAAAACTGCGCCAACGGCCCAACTTCTGTACTTTAATGAAAAATTACAGGTCTGGCTGAGTTGTATGTAAATGGAAACAGCCGAACGCGGAACACTGTAATAAATGATCCTTAATGCTGAAATGTCGCAAAAGCAGTGTGTCACATGGAAACAGAAGAACACGGAACACCATCATCACCTCATCGGGCACCGTCGGAAATCGGACATCGTCGGGTAGCAGGCAATAAGACATGGGTAACCTCGTGACTCACACTTTCGCACAACACTGTAAACCTTTATCTGAGATCAAACACAAAAGCAATTCCACCGCACTTGTAAATATTCAAAACATTTGCCGTTTTGTAAATTTTTCAATTTCAAACCGCACCCGAAGCTGATTGGCAATTCCCTGGAAGTCATAAACCAGCCTCGACCGAATCTATTGTGTCCCCTTCGACGGCGGAAAGGAAAAACAGCATTGCCCCGCTTATCTCGGAGCAGAATCAATGCAAATTAGATGCCATCCACATGGGAAAGTAGGGGGGTGGCTCCCCGACACTGGATGTGACACGAGAGTCACAGTCGGCGACAGCAACGCGTGTCCATTCATGTGCGAGTACTTCGGTGACGATCTTCATTAAATTTCATCACCCTGTTCGACTTCCATCCGCAATTGCAGGTCAAGACGTTTGAGGTTAAACTAGATGACATCCACGCCGGAAGGGCCACACGAGGGAGTTTCTGTTCCGGCCACACGCACACACCCACACAGCCATGAACATGGCCACGGTGGTGCTCAGCCATTGGCGAGTAAATTATCCGGCAGGACTTTGCAATTCTGAGTGAATCAATAATAATTACACGATTGGCTGGAAGCGATTAACATAATGCTGCAAACGGACTTGCGGATGCGGAAAGGATAACAAGATAAATGTTACCGACTAATGGATGGCGATGCCGAGATACGAAATTACGGTGTGGACATAATTATCGAGTGCGTTCGGGTGTCCTGGGCGCGCTACCTGGTGCAGCAGATTGCCAGGATTTATGTCATGTCGTCGTGTTTAATGAAAGATGACATTGCCAAGGCGAACGGCATAGATTAATGTGGGACTTGGATTCGGATGCGAAGATATGTACACATTAATGGATAATTCAATTGGGAGCAGTGATATCGGGGGGGCGGTGGGGCGGTGCACGGTGTGAATCACAGTCACTGTGGAGGTTGAAGTGAACATTTAACATTTACGTCTGCAGGCAGTGAATTAGGATGCAAATTGATGGAGTGATCGCTGATTGTGCTCTGAAGGAAGGGCCTGATTGCGAAAGAACTAAGAGTATGTGGGTGGGAGGTGGACTTGGACCCAGATTTTACAGCAACCACTCGGCTTGTGCGTGTAATTGTTTCCTCACGAGTAAAGAGGTCCTTCGGTTTGGTTTCGAAAAAGGCGAAGAAGTGTGACGCTTTTTCCACTGACCACCCACAGTGGAAAAATCATATCTTGATGCATGACCGCGATCGCTGTTACGTTAGATCTAATAGTAAAGTGAGCACATGAGTATCCTCTCCTGCATGACGAGACTGGCATCTTAAAAGACTTTTATCGTTCATAGCATGGAACTTGTTAAGATCCCTTATATATGGCAGTCGAATTAGTTGAAATGGAGCAGAAGAAATTGCCAGACAGTACGGCGACATTGAC
Organism: Eristalis tenax; assembly: GCA_905231855.2. Taxonomy (NCBI): domain Eukaryota; kingdom Metazoa; phylum Arthropoda; class Insecta; order Diptera; family Syrphidae; genus Eristalis; species Eristalis tenax. Next base: position 20,705,665 of record HG993127.1, on the reverse strand, counting down.
GATAGGGTGGTGCAGGGCGAATGACCACCTCTCCGACCTGGTTGCTCTACCAACTAATCCTGGATGAACAATGCAGCAGGTGAGGATTACAAGCAACGAAACAAGTGCATGCTGAAAGGAGCATCAACCACCATGAAGTGTGGCGTTGAAGGCAAACACAAATGGAGACATGTTGGTTGGTACCCACTTGGAGCAGAAGAAGAGCTTCAGTTTGGCAACAAAATTGCAACGTTTGTCTGATGACCGACTTTTATCACATGATGTTTACTAATTTGCTGTCGATGATTCTAGATATACCCTCGTTTTGTTGTAACAGCTCTTGTTTACAAGTTATAGGTTTCACAATAAAGTCGACGTAAAATCGTGGTAATTTGCTGATAATAATATTATTTATTTCGTTTACTTAACCCGAATTATCACAGAGATTTTTTTTTAATTGAATTCTTGTTTTCCTATGGTAGAGTGGGATAATTCGGGTATAATTTGATAGGGCGTCGTCAAGTCGAGTTTGTGTGAATGATCCGAACTATTTTTGTTTCATTTGCGGAGAGCACATGTTTGAGGAATACCGTTTGACTGACGTAAATGAGGCTTACAAAAATTACTTTGGTCAGCCGCTGGAAATGAAAAACAAGCCTTGGATTCCGCAACGTTTGTGGATAAATAAAAGAAGGAATAGATTTAGGTACGAAACGGCTATGATCTCGAAAGAAACCGTGAACGACGACGATGACTGTTATTTTTGCTCGGTGAACACAACTGGTTTTAACCGAAAAAAACAACCAAATGGGAATATCCTTCCATACGGTTGGCAAATAGACGTGTTTTGGCCCTAAACTATCACCTGAACCTTATGCCGGTCTTTCCCAGGAGGAAGCTATGCATTTTGAGGCGAAAATTGATTTTTGAATTGAAAACTATTCAACCAGGATTATTTAAATGACCTTGTCAGAGATCTGGGACTGTCCAAGGCTGCTTCAGCACTGTTGGCTTGTAGACCAACTTATTACCGCTCAAGAGAACGAAATCTCCTCAAATATTTTGCTGAAGAAGATGACTTCGTATTTTGTGAAGACGTACCTGGTTTAATGGCTGCAATGGGATTACAAAATTACATTTCTAATGAGTGGCGTTTATTCATAGATTCTTTGAAACGGAGTCTAAAATGTGTTCTCTTACGCAATGGGCATAAATTAGGGTCGTTGCCTATTGCACATTCCATAAAAGTAAAAGAAGAATATTCAACTATTATATACATATATACATAACATAACACAATCGTCAGAAATGCTGTTGTGCAGTGTAATAGAAAAGGCTTTATTTGACCAAAGAATACCATTGTCCAAAGCTAGTGATTTTAACTTAGTGCTAGCTTCAAGCCGCTACTTCTGTTAAACCAATTGCGGGGAGAAGACACAACCGCGGACTCTACTAACTGTCTCAAGATGTATACATTCACATCCGGAAAACATAAATCCGTGGATGCACTGGCTCGGCCTCATAGAGCGCGAATGAACACGAATGCTTCAGCTGAGCGAGTCTTCTAATCCGAGTCTCTTGGCTCACGGAGTAGAGGAAAATCGAACCGCCGATATAAACACCAAATTATCACGGACACACGACTATTTAATGTTGATGACATGAAGTGGAATAATACGGACGAAAGGCAGCCTTAGCTCAGGCTCAGGGCCACCATAGGCGTCTAGCTCAAGAAATAAGCAAGTAAGTTGTGACACAAAATGAACGGGCAATGAGTCTACAGTCTGATTGGAAAGGTGATCAACGAAGCCTTCTGACACTGATATCTGAATTCTGCGTCTTAACGTGGGGTCAAGTGGATAGTTGTTTGTTTGTTTGAGTTGTCCAGTAATGAATAATGGACAAGGTTGTTGTCAGCTCCAACAACTCCAAAAATATCTATTTTGAAAAGGAAGACCGAACTTTGTACATCAAGCAACTGTCGACAGACACTCAACAGGATATCTGATATCATCTGATTTCGGAAATGCAGGATTTTTTATTCTGTTTCGTTTTCTACTTCAATACTCAATTGCTTGCTGAGCCTAAGGAATTGCACATTTGCAAGCTGTAGTCCCACACGCATCATCTCTTGATGTAGAAAAAAAAACCCCTCTTCTGAGCAGCCTCCGGCCAATGGCAGCACTCTGAAACAAAGATACGATTTTGCGCTTCGCCGATGACTCCATAAAACCGCGCTCCACAGACGCTGATCCACTTTCAGTTAGTCGCTGCAAATGGTTTCCGCAAGAACACCGCTTAATTGAAACGCACCAATCCACTTGCAGAAAGTCTGGAAAAGAAAAAAGCAACCATCTCCACGACTCATGGACCATGAGCCATGGCCCCTCTCTGCGAATTCTAACTGTCAACATCGCGTCGTTGAAATTTGGAAAATTTTGAAAATCACACACTCTCGTAGCTCACTCCGTTCGGTGCTGATGCCACTTCCACTCAACCACAATATGCAAATCGACCTAATCTCATCCAAAGAAACATCCACCATGGCAAGTACCCTTTATGTTCATCGTGCGCTTAACAAGTCCCATCGCTGCTGCCATCATTTCCCATCGTAGCCCCAGAGTCAAATCGAATCACAATCACTGCACTGCCACAGAGCCAGAGCGAAAGGAGTGGCTGGCGGATGGTTTCGACGGAGGATGAGGAGAAGAGGAAAGAGATCAGAGCCAGGAACAGGACTAACTTTGATTATGATTGCGGTCATGAACTTGGCAAAATCATTGATTTCGACAGAGCATAGGCTCTACTCTCGAGTACGTGTTGGAAATGATAATGCGGTGGCATCTCTTTGACATGTCGAGAGGGCTGAACTAGATTGAATCCTTTCCCGTGTGCGTGTGTGTGCGAGACCATACGTGTCAACATGCATCCGGGGGTGGGTGGGAAAGATCTAACGAACCAAAAATGACTGATACAAACACGCAGTGGCTGCACAGCCACCGCCACCGCCACCGCCACTGCCACTGTCGGTGCCGCCCTTTTGAGCGATTGGCGTATGGAACTCAATTTGCAGTTAAATTTTAAACGCGCTCTGCATCTTTAAGGCCAGCAGAAGGACCATTCATCGGGATATAGAGTGTCTCAGGGAAGCAGCTTAGCATTCAGCTCCTTTCACTTGCAGCAGTTCGCACAAGCAAGCGGACGTCTTATCCCTTTTCACAGGACGGGACAAAATTTATGCGCACTGTTCACGGTGCAATTACGACCAAGGGACGATGAAGACGACGACAATGGTTCGCCCTAATCTGTGCCCAGGTGTGGAGTATCTTTATGGCCGACAATTCCCGTATCTTTCTGTCGGTCGGTGAATATTTCTATTCCATCGGGGAACCCTGCTGCCGTACGGGACGATTCACAGACGATCCACGTTCGCTTTGGCCTGGCAATCTGCAGGCTGCAGCGCGTATTCCGGTTGGCATCCGATCACGGACGAGGACGAGAGGCGAGAAAAAAGGCGTAGCAAAGGATGATTGTGTCATTGTCGGAGGTAGCTGCGCGCCCGCCAACGGAATTGTCGTTGCTACCTAACGGTCGTTGTCGTCGTGGACGGTCTGGGAAGGTGTCATTAAATTGAATTATCATCGCTTACAAGCGCTCATTGCGCGTTTTATTCCTTCCTTCGAAATTACGGTAACGGCTGCGGCCCAGGATGGCACCTTAACTTCTCCCATCGCTGCCGGGCGCCTGCAGCCGCCGAGCCATTGCCATTGCCATTACCGTTCTCGGGCAAATGGAAATCAAATGGATGCAACGACCATTGGACAGACGGTGCAATTGGCCGATGCACGGAGCGGGGACCAAAGGTGAAGGTTGACTGGTGAAGGTCTCCAAGGCGACACGACGCAAGTGGCCGCAGTTTTGTGTGCAGGTCGGGTGCTACGATGCATTTATATGCAATTACCGATTAATTCTGTTCGACCATGATCATTTCTTCTCACAAGGACCTCTGCGCTGTTTCCCTTGATTCCTTTTTTTGCGTATTTGATGAGGAAGTCGATGGGAAAACCATCGCTGTTCGGCATGGCGATTGGACATTATTGAGGAAATGTCCCGGGTCGGGACTAGTTCTGCCGATAAAGTTTCTTATCGAAAAATGGTTACTTCTGAAAGTTTGACTTCTTAACTCGCAGCTCACGTGCGTCCGCTGAATCGAGGATTGAACGAAAACAAAAAGAAGGGATGAAGGCGAAATGGACGTGGTTTGAAAAGTGTGAGGACAGACAAAATTACACTTTGCTGTTTAGTGTAACTTTTGCATGTCGGTTCTGTAGAGCATGATTAATTCAAAGGACAAATGTATTTCCATATTGAAGGCCATAAAAACATACATTCAGTCTTTCGGTGTGTGTCCGAATCGAAATAATCTGTCATTGACGCGGCGTGGCGGCCGTAGTGGTTTGGGTTCGTGCTACCTACGCAGCGCAGGTTCACGGTACGAGGAGAATACTCTTCCCGGCCCACCTCTTTCGAGTCGCTGACAATGCTCAACGAGTAGGACTGACTAGAAAAAGCTTCCCGCCGCTTGGAGTCTGTATAAAACTGAAGGGCTCTTGCACTCGTGAGAGAACAATAGCGCCCACAACACGTGTTTGAACATTTCAGGAAACACGTCTAAAAGTCAAGAGATTTCCTGTTTTGAAATATAACCTTCCGTTTGAAAAAGACCCGACGATTTTGAGGAAGAAGATGAAATACTTCTTCAATTTTAACGAACCCGTGTGTCTTCAGATATTAAAGTGGAAAAAATACGAAGGCGAAAAGGAACACCCAAATGTAGTTCATCCGATTTGTTCAGTGCCTTCTAGCGATGCTGTCGCTAGTTTTTCTAAAAATGGCGGCAGTTGAAACATAAATTTGTTCCTTTAACCCCAGTTTTTCGCACTTTGTCCACACGGAGGACAATGCAATATTGAACAAGTGACAACAATATTCACTAATCGGTAAAGCTCTTCTCAAGTTACAGTGACCACCGACTTCGATAACACGGTTTCGAGAAAAAAAGTTTGTTAAGTGTTTTGAGTGCCATTAGCTTGCACACAGAGATGGCTCCGCTCAAGGGTACCCTCTTAAGAAGGTCAACAATACGATATCGAGAGACCTCTTAAGAGAGTACCCTCAGAAGTTAGTTGCAGGTTTGTTTCTTAAGTCCATGGAATGTATTATTTTTATATTAATTCGTGTGGTTTGCTAAGAGATGGCGTCACTTGTATTATTCCATTGGAACAAGCGTTGGAAAGCTACTGTCACTGTACGTCTTTTCGTATATGTCATTCATTTGAAGCGTAAACAACAACAATTTTTTCACTCAAATATGTCGAACTTTGTGCCTGAAAACGTGTTTTCGCTTTAAGATGAAGAAAACTGCTGCCGAAAGTCATCGTATTTTGGTGGAAGTTTATGGGAACATGCTGAGCTGAGCAAACGAGCCAAAAGTGGCTTGCACGATTTAAAAGTGGTGATTTTGGCTTGGAAGACGATGAACGTTCTGGGCAACCAAACAATTTTGAAGATGAGAATCGCAGAATCTTTGGCTGTCGCTCAAGCAGCCATTTCAAAACGTTTAAAAGCAGCTGAATATATTCAAAAGCAGGGAAATTGGGTTCCACATAAACTCAAGCCGAGAGACGTCGAAAGGCGGTTTTGCATGTCCGAAATGCTGCTGAAACGCCACAAAAGGATGTCATTTTTGCTGCGGATTGTTACTGGTGATGAAAAATGGATCCATTACGACAACCCCAAGTGCAAAAAATCGTATGTGAAACCCGGCCAACCAGCCAAATCAACGGCAAAGACGAATATCCATAGCGCGAAGGTAATGCTCTGTATTTGGTGGGATCAGAAGGGTGTGCTGTATTATGAGCTGCTAAAACCGGGTGAAACCAGCAATGGGCAGCGCTGCCGAACACAATTAATCCGTTTGAAGAGAGCAGTAGCCGAAAAACGCCCGGAATATGCGACTAGGCACGAGGCAATCATGACAACGCTCGGCCTCACGTTGCTGTTCCGGTTAAGAACTATTTGGAAAACAGTGGATGGGAAGTTTTACCCCACCCGCCTTATAGCCCAGACCTTGTCCCTTCTGACTACCATTTGCTCCGGTCGATGCAGTACGCCCTCACTGACGTACGGTTCACATCAAAGCAAAAAGTGGCTTGATTCATCCTTGGCTGCCATCAGCCAAGATCCACAAATTGCCAGAAAAATTGGAAAAAGTCATAGCTTCAGTTGGGTAATACTTTGAGTAATACTATTGTACATATTTTTTTTTTTTTTAATTAAACGTTCAAATTTTGAAACCCAATAGTTTAGTAATTTTTCTGTATAAGTTAAAGTTTGATCGTGTAAGCGGAAGCTGTAGGAAATAAAAATAATATTTTGTAAAATACGAAAGTATAGAATAATTTAATTTGTATAAGTACTACCTTCGAGAGCAAAATACTCCCCCTAGACCTTTCAAATACTCCTCAACGAAACTGGCAGCCCTAATCGTTATCTTGGACTATGAATGGGAATCCTTATCTCTTGGGGTTGATTCATGAGTAACCCATGGGCCTGGCATATCGATGATTGCTGGCGGTGAGTAGTGCGGGCCCAAAGTGGACATATGCGCATTTAAGTGTTAAGAGCAGTATCAAACGGCCTTTAAAGCAAAAAAGTGTTCACATTCCAATGTGCTTCGCGTACATAAATTCAAAACAATGATTTTGGATCCGTGGTACATAACTGTACAGTAGCTTATTTGTGCAGCGCATGAAAACAAATTTGTTTTTTTCAAAAAAGGGGCGTTTTAGTTTTGCGTGGCCATATGTAGTTTTAAAAAATTATTTAAAATGGTACTAAGAGTAACTTTGCCAAATTTCAAGTTCCTAGCATGTACGGTTGACTTGATGCCAGGTTTCACGTCATTCTGCCCCACTGTGCGACGAGTTGAAAATTCAAGGCAGGACAGAAAACATTCATCAAATAAATGGTCATGTTCAAGACCGAGCAGGGCAACTGAGCAGCGAGCACTCTTCTCGCATTGTCGCATCAGAGCAGATACCGACTGTCTGGTTCTGAAAAAAATAGTCCAACATTATAGAAACAAACCACGCTATGGTGGGCTTGGTGGGTATGTTGGAAAACGTCCATCCTTGAATGTACAACTGAAGTCGGCGGCGTACAGCATCTCCCAGAAATTAAGTACGACAAAGATGGCCAGCTTCAGAGCTGACTGCCCCCTAGCCCAGAGACGAATTTGAGAGCTTTTTTGAGAGGTAGAAGAATGCTTCGTAGGTTGCGTTCGAGTGACAGACTGTTCACACTAGTCTCACTGAAGCCATCATGTGCTCTAGCGCAGGTGCCCAGAGGTGCCCTATCTTTGCTCACCTGAATGTCGAAATGCCTCCTCCTTGTTGATAAATCTCTCCGTGATAACAATGCACCCTGAAAGTGAGCCGATTTTAGATCAAAAAATTGCATCGGACTCCTTATGTCGCAAGAATTTACAAAACTTTCCATCAAATCCAAGCCCAATGCCAACAGCATCGCCCAAATCCCCATCAAGACTGACGCCCCGCCGCACATCAACTGCACTCAAAGCAAATGCACTTCGTTCATACAAATTAATCCCAACAAAACAGACAAAGCAGCCAAAAAGCCAGAACAACAACACCAGCTCGAGTGGATAGAAACACTCACACATACACAAAAGAACAAGCGAACAAACAACAAGAGTGAAAAATCCTGAAAAAGCACTCAGTGCAGAGACCCCTCCTTTTTAATCCTTCCAGCTTTGGTGTGATTTGTTATTCCTGCGTGCACTTCCGGATCTCCACTGACTGGCCTGGTCCGCACTGGACTCCTTCAGCTTCACATCCCGCCTGCTTTACGAGTGCCATTTATTCGGTGCGAATTATTACCTCCGAAAGGAGAATTATTATGATTGCCTGGCATTAAATTCCAACCATCCCCTGGCCTGGGATCCCCGATCCCCGACCGCCAACAACTGTGAAAAGTTTAAACTTCAGCCGGCTGCAGTCCACACCTCTCCGACGACCGGCGATGAATTCTCGCTCGGATTTCACTTTGGAAAGTTGCATTTCGAATTTATTTTGCAAGTCTTGGCCGAGGAGGTCCGCCGCCCCCTGCGTCCCCCGGTCTCTCCGGCTTTCGCCATTTAATGGTAATCAATTCCCTCTCGTAGATGGAACTCCACTCCTGTTATCCTTTCTGGTATTTCCGGCCATCCATGGTCGTAGTTTTGAGGTAAAAGTTAATGAATTACTTGCCACAGGAGAATACCAGTGAAACCCTTTAAGCTGTCACCGTGTCTCGCGGACCGACGGGCGGGACCGCCACCCGCTGGACTTCCATCCACTGGCTGTGGCACATAACTTTATTGACCTCCACCCACCCGCCATCGGAGTGTATCTTCCTTTCATTCCTCATTCCGCAAGTGAATTGTGATAGGAATCCCCGGGCGGGGTTCGACGACGATGAATTCCACAAAATTTCCATTCATAGCTTTCCCTTAATTTGGTTAATTTTCGTGTACAACTGCAGCCCTTCGGATCCAGCGCCAGGCAACCGCCACGATGACAATGCGACCAGACCAAGCGACATAATGAAACCACGTTTATTCAATTTTGAAAACAATAATTCTCACTCGAAGAAGTTTTGTGCGGACTAAGCGAGGGGAGGGGGTGATGAAATGCTGGGCGCTGTCATGTGGATTTGAATGGTGTACAAGTTACGTTTGGTCCTCTCGAAGGACTGCGACTCCAATGCACACAAACTGTTTCGCTTCTGTACGTGATTGTTGGTTGGAAAATCGCTTGACACTGAACGACGACACAGAGAGGAGGGCCATCTTGAGGGGACAAGTGAATGTTGGCGACGGGAGTGGGAGGTGCGATGGGCGAGTGATTCGGAGAACTCAACTAGTCCTTAATTATTTCTTTGAATCTCATTTGTGCAGCTTCTTGTTGAAGAAATTCGGAAAGGACTCGCTGTTGGAAACGTCTTTGTTCGACGTGGGGTTACATTAAGGGGACTTTGAAGGACTCTTTCAACTTGGGAACTTCAAAGAGTCGCGATTCAGAAGAACAGGAAATGCTGAAAGCATTTATGAAGCTTATGCTCCGCCTCGTGCAAAAGTCGATTTGTGGGACTTGCTGAAACGACCTTCTTTCGAGGTAAAAGTGCCCAACTGGGAGCGGCAGTTTTTGACCTTTAAGTGAATCATTTCGAGTCGTGGATCAAGTATCGAGCACCACTTTCCGGCAAACGTTTGCACTCAATCTCGACGATGACAATGTTAACGGGTAGTGGCTGAATTACTGGTCCACCCTGGGACTCGCTCCCGCTCCGGGTCGACCGCATGGAGTGCAGGCGTCTACCCCTGGAGCTGTTCGATGACTACGTCGATTGACTGGTCACTCTGTTGACAGATTCAGATCCTCACCTAGAAGCACCAAGGACAGAAACTCCTCTTCAAGACAAATTTCTCAATCAGCATCCCCTTCAGCAACTGCTTCCCATGGACATTTACGGGAGCTGACAGCTACTAAGACAGCGATTAGGTTGAGAGAATGCAACCGATTACGTCTCAATGCCAGCAGAGTCCTCGTTGAGAACTCGATGCCTTCGAACAAATCTGAAGAAACTTCGGAAAGAGCTTCTCAAAAACGATGTCGAAGAAGTCAAATGAGTAAGAGTCCATCTGCACTGCTTATTTTATGGACGTGACATGTAGCCACACAGACATGGACCCATGAGATTGTTGATGAACGAGTTTGACCGGGCACACCAAATGACTGAGGGGATGTTGAATGGTTGGCCATTTATCCCTCGGAAGTTGTGGCAGTCAAGGTGTCTCCCCTCTTTCAGATCAGACAAACGATACTGAGACCCCTCGCGCCGGGCATGCTTAAGATTTTAGATGACAGCTCGTCAGCAGTTTTGTTAGACTTTAATCTAGAGTGATCAAGGTACCACCACCAAGGCACCACTCGTACCAATTCTCGCCAATCACCTTCGAGTTCGAGTGGAGCTAAGGTTCCAAGTTAGTGGGCCATCTATGATCGCGAAGAATAACTACATCAGTGAATACCGAAAAATGTTTCGCTTTTTGTTATCGATTTAAAGCGATTTAAAAATTTATTGAACAGAGTTTATTTTTTTTTTCAATTGAGTTTACAACTGACTTACAAACTAAGGATTGGGTGTTGGCTCAACAACAGCGGCCCAACTGATATGTCTGGTATGATTGGTATGTCCTACAATTGCTGGGGCTTACATCGGGTTGTTCAAGTCCGTGTATCCATGGTGGTCCTTTTGGGATGGGGTGGTGATGATGTGTTAGCCGACTTAGCCTCGATGGTGATTGCTATCTCTGCTCTGGTAGAATCCTGGCAGCTCGTTGTTCGACGTCGTTGGAAAGTTCTGCTCATTTAGCAGATTTAACGCGTTGAGGTAGCGTTGTCCGGGGATTGTGTGCCTCAGGTTCTTGATTTCCTCGTTAGGATGGTTGTTGATGTCTAGTGAGCTGCTTTCTGAACAGTGCCACCATGTACTGTTGCAGGGGGATGGTGCCTTTGACGGTCCCTATCGAAGGTGAGTCCGGTACATATTGGCAGTATTTTTCTTTCGAAAATTGCGAGCTTCATCGTGCTGGTCTTAGAGATGGTGTGCCATATTGGGAAGCCGTACGTTAGTATCGGCCGTATAAGCTGCTTGTATAGCAGCAGTTTTGTCCGCTGGCTTAATCCATTTTGCTTGCGCATCAAGGGAAAGATGCGATGGAAGTCTAGGTTGGCCTTCTTAAGGGTCAGTTTCGAAAGACTGTTCAACTTCAACCTTTCCGTGAATTTAACGACAAGATACCTGACTATTTCGTGTGTTGATTTTTCTGCACCGTTAGGGAGCACTACCTTTATGCTTCGACATTTGGCTGCTAAGATTTTTGTCATCAACTACATGCGGACGCACTCTGATATAAAACACATTTTCACTTTATTCTATCACATGAGTCAGTGTTAGCGGGGAGGAAAAAATTTCGGACGCTAAATCTACTACCTCTCCCATAACTTGAGGTAGTGTAGTGATTTAATTAACGAACTAATTTCAAATACAATGCTTCAACTTAAGTTGCTCAAGCCTTAAGATATGCCTTCAAACTTCGGCAAACTAACACATCTGAACTGGCTCTGACGCTGCAAAACCGCTTCGCATGCAATTGACATCGACTAGAGTGTGTCAATTTCGTCACTGTCAAAGTGTCAACACTTGGAAAACCTTGTTCAAACACACCTCAAACCAGTCAATTTTTCAAATCTCTTCCCAAACAACCCTCAAAGAAGAAAAGATGAAAATCCCTTCGCTTCTATTCAGGACATCCACCACTTAATCTACAACCGAATGCAACAACCCGGTGCTTTGCAATTTCCCCTACAGTTTGAGGTGATGAAATAGTTAAACACACCCCATACTACAACCACTGTATACCAGTGGGCTCGTTATGGCGACACTTTGGTATAAATGGGGCACAATTTATTCCCTTTAGCAACCAGTTGCATGGGACGAATTCAAGTTCAGTTGATTTCAAATGGAAATGTTTGTCCATGCCATCGACGTGAAAGAGGGAAATTGTGAAGAATTCAGATAATTTAAAAAATGTAACCGCCTCCGTTGTAGAGCAACTGTATGCCAATCTCTGTTTGTCCCTTGAACAATAAAAATCCCCACGCAGTACACTGCCACAATTTTATTTAAAAAGCGCGCACAACATACAAAATTGAAAGAGAATTGATATGGATACCGAGTGAAAAAGGACATTTATAGATTGTCGATTGACATTGCATCATAATTCAGTTACGATCACGAATCTTATTCCGTCGCTTGGGCTTCTTCGTTGGCGGCAGAAGAAAGCTTTCCAGAAACTCTATGGTATTCATGATTGTGTCCGAACTGACGTTGCCGATGTAGTTCTTGTCAAAGTACACCACTGGAGCGGGCGAATTCACGTCCAGAAAGCGCTGGGCACACGAGCACGGGGTTGTGACTGCTTTTGAAAGTATCTCCACGTCAGTGTTGATTGCCGGCATCGGAGGGGCTGTCATTGGGAGATCCGGGTTAACTGAAAAAAACGCAGGGAACACATGAAAAACAAACACATTGGTAAGGATGCCTGTAATGAACCCGGAATTATGTTGTGAGGACGAAAGCACTCCTTGATTTGCATCCACTTGCGGCAGTAGTTGCGGATGAAGCTGTCACTCTGCGGGAAGATTGAGCGCCCCACCTGGTCAACTTGAAGCTGCATGAACGAGGGGACGAATGGCCACTTCCCCTTGGCTGCGAAGAAACAGATGATATCTAAAAGCGAAGCAGTCCGTTAATATAGTCCTCCAAAGCTCCCATTGTTATCCATCTCACATGGAACGTTGAAGATGTGAAAGAAGTTGCGACGCTCCTCCAGCCTGCTCTTGGCGAAAATTCCCGCCTGGCCATCGCCGGATGCTGCTCTGTTAAGGCCCACCACCACAGGTCCCTTCATCGGATTCGAATATCCCTTCGCGCACAGAAGACCGAAAGCGACGACAAGCAAAGCCGAAGACCTGCTGCACAGCATTGTCCACGCCACTCGACTGCTCGAACTGATTGAGTCAACTGAAAGCGTTTTGCACGTCCGAGTGCCCGTCGCGACGGAAGTCTATTGGCATCGATTAAATAAATCATCGCATGTCCGTGGGTCAGTAGGAAGTCGCCTCGAAAGGACATTGAACCGAATGCGATGGCGTGTAACTGGGTTTCGAGTGCATGCAGTCATGGATACACCAACCTAGTTGCATGCTCGCTAATGTCGTTTTCATAGGAGGCGATAAACAATTATGAATCACAGGATGCATGGCCATTATGAGCCATCGGAAGGGTGACTTTGTGGCAGGAGTTGGCAGCGGGAGGAGCAAACTGTTGAGTTATTGTATGATTTCTTTTGTTCTCGTGTTGTTGCGGATACTAGGACGAGATTCCTTCAGAGATTATGCTAAGGAATGTTACAGCCGCTGTTGCTGGCGTGCTGACGGCGGGTATGTTAAACAATGTAATTGTAACCGCCTCTAAGTTGCATGAAATTAATTTTAATATCAATCTTTTCTGGAAAATTATGGACGACATTTAAGACGGGGTCTGTGTTGCATGCGTATGCAACTGTAGAAGGAGCGTGTATACAAAAAAAAACACCCATGTGTTGACATCGAGTGCAGTGCAGGCAGGCAGCGAAGCTGGAAACCTACACAGCACCGAACAACGAGAGATGTTTGTGAGCCCTACTAACAGAGTGGGAGGGAGGAGACCAGCCTTCCACAAGGAAGTAGAAAGAGAAGCGCCCGAGTGGGGAGATGCCCAGGCACTACGGCTTGAGTGGAAAACGTCGACTTGAGAATGGGCCCTAGGTGTCTATCCGCAGAAAAAGGATCTAGTACTATTTACCAGAATATAATAAGATCCCTGAGTTTGAACCTCCCTCTGAATGGGTGACCCCTCATAGAGTGCCTGATTCTGGACATGATAATATCCAGGAACGTGTCAAAAAGACACCTACACCGCTGTAGAAAGTATATAGGGTACAAATGGGGCCTTATGATTCGCATGGGATTCTGGCTATTCATATCAGTAGTGAGACCAAGACTGTTGTAGGGTCCAGCCACATGCTGGACTGCGCTCGGCAAGAACATCTTTGCAAACCCCTGCACTATGGCCTATAGGCGGCTGTTGAAATTTGTCCGGGGTATAGGGGAGAAAAATACACAATATTGATGTGGTCCTAGAGCCAGGAGGGGGGGTCAATATTGGGCCCCCCACCTTCCCGTGCGGGCGTCATTCTACTGGGTACAGCGTTTGGCATGCGTGTTTATTAGCAAAGCCTTAAGGACAACGGCCTCCCCAGCTCTGAACATACTCCTCAATCTCCCGGCAGACAGACAAAAACTAGATCCACATCCATAGACACAGATCTCATGATATCTAGACTCGTCTGGAGGAAGCATTTCTCAACAAGCATCCACCCCAGGTGCTGGATGGTCCTCTGCCTCCATCAGATGGATGGAGGCTTGGGTGTCTAAATCTAACTATCCTACTATCATTGCGTAGTCTCCTTCAAGCAGGAACTACGAATGCTCTGTCCTGGTTAAGGAACAAACAAAGGACAGCCAGGCAGCGGCCAAAAGTTGTGAGTGAGTGACATTCAACTCAAAAACTTCCCTGAATTGCCGTCTATCTCTCCGTGAGATGACCACGTATTTTAGCATCCAATTTATCTTGGTGTCGGGACACTGTGGCATTTCAGAGAACTCTGAAGCAAGACATTAGATCTGCCATCGAAATGTTTGCGTGTTCCTTTTTCTTGGGCTGTTGATGTGCTAGGTTTCACTCCGCCGCCAAGATGAACCCTTAGTTCGATGATAAATGTCAGCGAGCATATGCAGCAAAGAAGGAAGCATACAAAGCGGCGCTATTTACGAGATCAACGATCAGGAAAAAAATGGAAAAGCACCGGTTTCGGCGGAATAAGAAGATGGAAGCGAGGATGAGAAGCACGTGTTCGAGGAGGTAGAGAGATGTTAATGCGGAATGACGATCGGAAACTCTATCAACTGGTTAGAAGAACATGCCAAGTTCATAAAAAAAAGCTTGCAGATATAAGCATGGGAACCTGGTAGTCGCTGCTGGTAATATGGAAAGATCACTTCTGCAGACTGTCTAGTGTCAGCAGGCGACAGGCAGAATAAACCATCCAAAATAGGGAATTCCGTCCTCCGATCTCAGTGAAGTTACGGTCGCAACAGTCAAACTAAAGTCCAACTAGGCTGTTGACTTTTCGAAGCCGCTGGCGATGATTTGGTAAGATGCACACACCACCGCATCTGCAAGATCCTGTCAGATGAAAGTATGGCTGACGAATGGAATCTCGGAATCGTTTGCCCAACCCTAAAGACACAGACTGTGCCGACTAGAGAGGTGTAAGTGTACTGAATGTCGCATACAAGATCTTCTCTGCCAGCATGGCTAAGCCTTACGTCAGTAGGTCATCAGTCTGGGATCAGGCTAGAATGTCGAGAATCTTGGATGAAACTAGGAGTTCCAAGGCGAGACCCACCATCTAAATGCCGCCTTTAAAGACGCGTATGACAGTAGACGCGAGCTGTACTCGGTCATGTATTTGACATTCCTGCCAAATTTGACAGATTGTACAGTATGACGATGGAGAGCTCCTGCTGCTACCTCAAGTTCGGCAGCGTACTCACCCAGACGACCAACTCCAAAAAATATTGTAGTCAAAAAACCGCACTGTCACACAACAACAGTGTCTCGAGGAACAGTGGCCATGATCATATGCGTTAGCATGTTAGCAGACGCGGGAATACTGTGCGTCTTGAGATGGACGCTGCTAAAATAGGTCTCTCTCTTAGTAAACCCTATTCATTATACAACAAGGGCTGACATCAGTTCAAGGTATAAAAGGAGTGTTGTCTGAACATGTTATGTACTCGCTAGAATGCCAAAACTGTAGCATACCCAGTTTCTTTTTATAAGCGGTGCACACGAGGAACACACACAAAATTAAATGAAACCGCATTTGTAACTCGGACTCATCTCACGTCATCTGGTGTAAGTCGTCATACATGCTTTACTTAGCATAAATCGAACATACTCCCAACTGACAGAAGTCAAGATAAGCCGGCTTCTTCAGGCGAAGTAGTAAATGTGCTCGAAAGTGTAGTAAATCTGACCATCCTCGTTTTGAGGATGATGAAAGGGAAAGTGTGTACTGTTAAAGTAAGACTCCAGTGAATCCACAATCAACGGAAACGAAACAAATTCCAATTTCCCATGAAAGCACTGACGAGGTAAGTATATTCATTTAATTTGTACCTCTTGCTTGGGACTTCGACTTCACTGCTGGAACTTGCTGCACAGCGGTGGGGACCTTATTGTGTTCAAACAGTCACTACCAGCGGGGATCAATGGTAATAGGCAGCTGGGTATATGGGTGCCTTGACTGCCTTAGGGGCGTGGCTCACTAAGCCCAACGCCATTGCCCCCTGGGGACGTTTTACTGCCGTAGGACCTTCTCTTATTCCAGGTGGACCATTATTAGTAGGACTAAGGGTTTTCAGTTCAACACAGCCTGCATTTTACAGCTCAAGTGTATACCTAGGACCTGCCTTCTTTTCTTTGCTAGGACTAAGCATTCACAGAGCAGATGTTGGAGGCTTCTATATCTTCTCCGTCTCTTTAGCTATGCATGCGCACCTACGGCACATTGCCCGCAAAAGCGCATGCGCACTTCCTTGCGAATGAAGCTGGTCAATGATGATGGTCTCCTTTTATGCTCAGCGCCGGCGATGGAGTTCTTGCTGTTGCTTCAATGTCCGTACCAAGAAATCAAGTTCTGGCTCCTACCACTCCAACTCTTACCTCCGCGTGGTGAAACCCGGGAGCAGAGCACCTTCGACCAGGGATGGGGTATTCAACCCCATCATCGTAGACGGCTGCAAACGACGGAGGGGGGACTGAGTCGGTACCTGGGATCATTCCTCTCACAGCATCAGCAAAGTAACCGACACCGGATGGATACGGACCCTCGGTCCAAGGGTCAAAAAAAGAGTCCTGGCCTTCCTGTGTCTGAGGTAAGCTCCCTCATAATGTTTTGTTTACTCGCCTGAAGCCGTTTATGAACAGACTGCCAAGTCCGTTTGATAGGACTACAACAGATTCTGGAAAAAACCCGAAAAGTGCAAATCGGCGCTCACCACCTGTTCGTTCACACTGCGCATAGTGACGAGATATACACCGCCATGTCTCGCCTTGTCTTTCCTACCAATCTTGTCCGATTTTGCAGGATGACGGTGGGGAATCCCCACTGTTCCATCAAAGTGGGAACAGTGCATGCACTGGAATCACCGAACTCTATTAGTTGCTAACTTTACCTGAACCACCTTCACTGACAATCAGACAGCCATCAGTGCATTAGAATCAGGCTCCGGCAAGTCAATTCTCATCAGTCGTTGGACAGAGTTCAATAAAACACAGTCTCAAGGGGCCCGTCATAATTGACTAAGGTAAACTCCGGCGACCGTGGCGTTGTGCGTCGCCCCTACGCACTTGAGCCTACGCAGCCCAGGTTCGATTCCAGGTAGGAGAAAAATAGCTCACAATGCTCAAAGAGTACAACAGTCTAGAAAAAGTTTTTAAAAATTGGCTGCTCGGAGTCGGCAGAAAACCGTAGGTCCTTCCGCTCGAGAGAGAACATTTCCCCTTATTCTCTTAGTCTTGTCCTTTGTCAATGTGACATATTTGTACAGTCATAGTCACTTGATGTTACATTTGAGTGACTTATTGAATACAAATTTGTGTCAGTGACATGTGACACGACTAAGAATAAGGGGGAATAGCTCGCATAGCAAAAGTCGTTGCTGAGAAGCTAAGCCATTGCCCATCTACGGGCTGTAGCGCCAACCATATTATATTAAAACTCAAGCTCAAAATCGAGCGTTGAGTATCGTTAAATTCTTTTACATTTCGTTCTCACTGTGCAAGTAAACAAAAGTGAACGAAACTCAACGAAACCAAGCGGAGTTGTTCTTAGCGTCAGCCGGTATCATTTCTCCTCCTTCGCTCGGCTGCTTGAGTTGACTTAGGTGTCCTTACGTCCATTATGGTTGTGACTTTGTGCATATCCCATACAACAACCGAAACAACTCCGATACAAATAAATAAATTTATTCCAAAAAAACCCTCATCGTCATTCGCTTACAATATCCTTAAACTCTACTCACTCAACAAGCGTAACAAAATAAAACTAACTTAAGTTAAGCTTACGCCTACAATATTACACTCGATTATGCTGTATCACATAGCAACTCCCTCTGCGGATTGACATTACTAGTCGTAGGACTGATGAACCGTGTCTCCTCCTTCTTCTTAGCCTTTCTTCGCTTCCGCCGGTATATGCAGCAAAACACGACTGAAATGAAAGTCATTGACGATGAGTTGTGTTCAGACACGCGGCAGAATTAGATCTTACTTAGCAAAAGAATGATGACACCTCCTAAACCAGCGGCGACCATTAGCCACGTGCTTTTCGCAGCCGCCTTCTCCGTCTCTCGGTTGCACTGCTGATACTCGGGCAGTCCGATTGTGATATTGTACAGCGGCGGACACTCGTCCAGTTCTGTGCTGACTGAACGAAAGGAAGCAGATAAAGTTAGCTGTGCGACAGAGAGGGGCGCGCTTCTCAAACTCACCTGGAATCTTGCACACGGGAAGAAAGGTGCTTTTGATTTTCCTTAAATTAACGTATTCTACTATTTGATGGCAGGCACAAGTTGGCAAATGGGTTTTAGTTAAATCTATACTCTTAAGATGGCACATTGTGGCAAAATTTTCGGTGGTTATGGACTTGAGCGGGTTCGAGGAGGCATTTATGTGCCAAAGGTCTGAAAACAGAAGCGAGTGTGAAAATGATAAAGTTCTGAGATTGGAGACACACACTTACATGGAGCGATTCCCATATTGGGCAGGTCCTGGAGGCCGCAGTCGGCCACGTTTAAATATTCTAATGGAGCGCGCATTGGCTTATCCATTCTCTGAAAACGAAAAAAAAAAAATATTTAGTAAATGGAGAAAAGGGTTTGGAGGGATTTCAAGTGCCTTGTATAGGACCCGCGATTTCGTTTGAATAACTACCACTCTAAGCAACAAATTCAGTCTTGCGGGCACTGGTCCGAGCAGACAGTCGCGGACTATTCTGCACTAAGCAATGGATTATCTTAGACGACAGCGCAACCGATGCAACCAAAGTACTCAAGCAAACGTAAGTGTCATTAATGATGTTCCTCGGAATCTGCTAGTGCATCAGCAGTACACTTAGACCATGTTGGTCCATTGTGATACCCACAATCAGGCTACTACCATTGATTGACCACTCTAGTGATACTGCCGTTTCATCCCAACGGCAATTGTTACGTTCTGTAAGTCCTTCTACTCGTGAAAGAACAATTCGCCTTATACTCTTAGTCGTGTCACATATCACTGTGACAAGTTTTTGCAGTCATAGTCACTTTATGTGACTAATTGAATAGAAAATGTGTCACAGTGACATGTGACAGAAGAGAATAAGAGCGAATAGCACGCAAAACACGATAAGTTGTTGTGAAGGTAGGCCCTCTCCTGTCTAGGCTCTTTCCTTTCCGAGGTCTTGCCCATGTATGCCATGTGGCGCCACCCGTATTGTTGCTCATTACAAGGCTTGGAAAGTGACTGTCAATTTACAAAGTCAAAAGTCAAAAAAAAAAAAAAATGATGGCAATGGTGAATGGGTGCTCCCGAATTGAAATATCGATGCTCAAAGGAAAAGGGCAGAAATACAATTAAAACCCTTCAATCCCCAACCCCCAACGTCCATCTTAAAAGAAATAAGCTCGACCCATCTAGCTTAAGAGAGCGGTTTTAGTGTCTTAGCACTGTAGCATGTCTAGGCGTCACCTAAAGCTGCACTTTGCTGCAGAAGTTTCTCTACAAGTGATTCTCGAACACTCATGAAAAAAAGATGTCAGATGGGCTGAACTTTCAATCTAAACAGCTTGTCTAAAAGGGTGTCTCTGAAGCTTTGGGCACAGTAATTCGTAAATGATGGCGGTCGTTGCATAGTTAGTGCTTATCTTGACTCCTGGAATCAAGAATGGTTTATTCTGTACTACCACTTCAGTCGAATTGCGATACTTAGGATACGTCAGTCGCAGAGGGTTAAGGATAAGACGTATTTTTTGTGGTTCAGGCTTAAATTTCTCACTGTAAGTTTCCACAAGGATAATAATTAGCACCTTTTAATATTTACTATGGCTGCTTCAATAAAAAGGATCTATCGGTAATGTTTTGAAAGAAGTCTGTTGTCCATTTCATTTTATTTTTTCTCTATAGTCCGGACTCTTCTCTACTTCGAACCAGAAATGAAGTATGATAGAGAAGCCCAACTTCTACGTCTCTTGCCCCTTAACATTTTTGACAACCATTTTTTATGCAGTTTCCTAGAGCCAAACTGACCAATCAGAGAACGGCATTTACGTTATTTCGTGCATAAATGTCAAAAAGTCACTCCCCCGGCTTGAATTCAGACACGACCAACTTTTGACAGCTTCCCCTCTCTGAAGTCACTGGCAATGCCCTATTCTGTCCATAGAACTTTCTCAAACTTCACCATTCCCAGTCGGCATAAAACCGCAATGCAGCCTCAATCGTGAGAAATCAATCGCACTCACAACGCGAGTCGTCGTTGCTTTAAGACCTAGGCAGAGTCTCCCCCTCAATACGCGAAGCTTCGTTGCTTCGCTGGGAATGTCCCAATATAAACGAGAGCAAGCGGTGTTGTTGTACAGATTCTTCGTAGCCTGACAATGGTGGAACTTCCTCTCAGATTATATAAATATTGGAAAAAAATCATGGTAGGCTACACATTATCATTTTGGAATGACATTCCTTAACTGTCATTCTTCATCATTTCATTTCAAGCTAGACACAGCCGTTGTTCCATCATTCAAGAAAGAGTTTCATTTGAAAGCTCATACCATGTAGCCTAATTGAAGCCCTCACCATAATTCAAAGGGGTCTACTTCGACTGCGGGCATTAAAAAATTTGCATTTTCCGAAAGGCTGGCATCATCCACTTCCCGCACAGCGAAATATGGAAGTGGATGGTGGGCGGAAATGTGCAAACAACATGTTTCCGGGGATGAGTTGCCCCACTCGTGCTGTAAACTCCTTCAATGCGTAAGTGCCGCCTTCACAGATCGCCTATCCCTATCCGTCCATCTTAACTTGTCAGCGCGCATTTAATAAATTAGTTTCGCATGTAAAAGATAACCACTACAAAACTATGACAAATAGTCCAAAAATATCGTATTTGACCATCGAATGCGGATCAATCCCTTGGACTCACCGCGAGCACATCAATCAAAGCGGATGTCAACTCACCTCTAAGTCGGTGTGTAAGTTGATTAAGTCGTTACTGTCGACGTATAGATTCCGCAGTGATGGCAGTTGAAATATATCCAATGGAATCGTCATGAGGGCATTATTCGATAAGTCGATCTCCTGGAAAAGCAAAAATCCCTTGTGTTATTACTCAACGGCGTGATTGGATGTAAACACTCACCTCCAGCGATGACAAGTGTGCGAAGGTGTCGGGTTCCACGGACTGAATCATGTTTTCGTAGAGAAGCAGAAATTTTATCTTTCTATACCGTTCGAATGAGGTTTTCTTGAGTTTTTTTATTCGATTGAAAGATAAGTCCAACACCTGCAAGAAATTAATTTGTGTTTTTATTTATTTTTTCGTTTATTCGTGCTGACAAGGAAACTGATAATCTGATGAGTGTTTTAATCGGAACAGAAGGGATGTGAGTTTTTAATTAAAGTGTGCGATATAGGGTGTTTCACATGCGTCACGGTGAGCGTGAGTAAGTCTGTCATGTCATGTCTGGCATTGTTTTGGAGTCAATAATGTGAAGTCGAGGGTAATCCAATCGTGGTCCGGGCTTGGCATTCTTTTTTCAATCACGTACGTCAAGCCCAACTGTCATCCCGGAGTGGATATGTTCAGCCTGTGGTTTGCCATTTTCTAATAGGGCTCGTATAACAATCATCGAACATGGTCTAATTTAGAGAGCAGTTATCAGATCAGTCTGTACGTAACGGCACAGACTACAAATGCCAATGCAATCTTTGTGGTGTCCCCGTGGAAAACTTGGAAGGGAGCTTAAGCGACATTGATCGACAAGAACACCAACTCATCGTTCTTCATGTCAAAGTGACCGATTGCTAAATACAGACAGAAGGGATTCTTCACCTTGATCGGTGCCTTGTTTTCATCGGTCTTGCGCATCATGAACGCCTGGTTGGGGATAAAAGACCAGGGAACTTGTCAACCTTGTTCAAGCCCGAACCCAGCAAATGTGGGATATGTTTGGTGAAGGACTCGGAACGAGGCTTCTTGACGAGTTTCTTGTTTCTGTTCAACTTCTTCAAAGCCTCTGCATCACTACATTTGACGTTGCTGTCACGGCCCTCGTCACGATGCTGCTGATCGTCGAGAACGCACACCTTCATCTTTGGGCGGGGAATGTCGACATACTCTTCGATTTGAGCGAACTATAGGATAACCTTTAAAAGAAAGTTTGTAAAGACATACTCTGTCACAGATACCTTAAGGCCTATCCATCATCGAAATGCTCTACTGAAACGATGGTTGGCATTGGTCACAGATTTAACTCTTCAGGTTGCAAATCAAAATTCAACATCGTTTGGCCTATCACCGCTGGATTTATACAATTGATCTTGTTTATGCACACAAACTCTTGACGCTTTGACTAATGTTCGTTAAGTTATTGCCCGACAAGTGCCAAAAAGTCATCGAAAATTACCTCGTCATAATCGAGTCCTAAAAGAACTTCTTTGGAGGACACTTGAATGATCCATTCCACAATGGCTGGATCCAAATCATACATTGGCATACCAACTCGATCAGCTTGAGTCTAAACCATAAACTCATTTTTCTTAAATTTACTTTCGGAACCACGGTTATCATCTTTTCAGAGACTTCGAAATCAACTTCCGAACAAGGATCTTGGGCAGAGAAAGGTGGGAAGAAGTACCAAGACTCCATAGAAATCTTCACGGATGGCTCTAAAATGAATGACATCAAGAGCACGGGACTGATCGTAGCAACCAAACGTTGTCTAGACGAGTGTCATGTCTTCCATGCGCTGCAGATCGCTTCTTGTCCATGTCTTCCACAGACGCCAACGATTTTTTGTTTCCTATGCAGACAGTCAGGCGTCCGCCAAGGTCCAGGATATCACATCGTTACCACTCATGTCTGCAAGAGATCACGGTTAGATGTAATCGGTGAAGGAACCGATAACCTAACTGAATTCTAACAAGGTGACTGTTTTCGCCAGGGCAGGTGATCCGATCACAGATATTATAAGAAGGCAAAAATTTCAGGATGAAACCGTCGGGAGTCTACTAAGGTCTCAAGGCTTGTCTGGCCAACACTGGGCATGCAAAGACGAAAAGAAGTTTCACTGGAACCTTCCTCCGAGGCAATCACGCAAGATCAATAGCATTACTATTACGTACTAACTGGAAATGATCGTGTTGGAGATTGAAGATTATTGATCATCAAGATGTGTTGGATAAGCACCAGTCGAAGAAGTCCACGAGTTGAATACCCACGAGTCATTCATCCTTCTTACTGATCTATCGAATCACCAGACTACACGATCAACAGTAAATCGAGATCAATAAAATGATGTTCCCAAAGACCCCGATTTGGACCTAGCTTCTTCAAAAATCTGATCTACAGTCCTGAGTCGTAACAAAAGTTGTTCGTGTAGGGAATTGATCCCTGGTAGTTGACACTCCTTCCCACTATTCCACGACCGGCTTAACAATTTCATAGCATGATCTATGTGTACACAATGCCGACAAGTGACATCTCCAAATTTGGATCGACAGCGAATATCTAGATCAATCAGATCAATCATCACCACTTTGCCTGACTCAGACTGTCGACCTGACTCACTCCCATGAAAGAAGGCCACACAATTCTTATCAACAAGAAATGCATTTAAAATATCTTCACATTAAATTTGCTGCATCACCCTATATCGCCGGCAGCGATCGTTGTCGTGATCTCCATTTTGTGGCATGCGGCTTGTCACTGTGAGCGGCTTATTGTTCGGTTTAATTAATTTCAATTGGAGGGCGTTGATGAGAAAAGAACTCAGTCTCAAGCAAGAACTTCTGTGTTACGACATCCGTTGTCCACCACTCACAGCTACGCATTGACCTCCGCTCAATTGGGGTGACACAAATAAGATGATTGCCTTCGAGATACATTCGAACATCTTCATTCTGCTGCACGTAGACCAGATCGGTGCGCGAAGCCTGAGAAAATTAGGAAAGCATGCCCTTGAGGCCCGGCAAAGTTCATGAATGGATGAAGAAATGGCATGAATGGGTGCACACTTAAAAATAAAACCTTACCTCAACAGATGTGCTCAGGTACTGGGGAACTTCCTTCAGATTCATGTCGAAGCATCTGATCTTCAGAAGTCTGTCCATTTTGAGGTACTTGCACTTCCGGTCGTCCTGGCTGACGAATCCAAAGGCCATCATCCTCGCCAATATTGTGATGAAGGATATCTGTAGTATAACAACACGTAAATCCATTCTGTGAAGAAAACGAAAACCAGATAAAACACAATTCCAGTTAGTCACGCACATGCACACATGCTCACACACGTTATCGGTTGTATCTAATTGAATTAAACTCTTCACTTGAACCGCCAATTGCGGGAACTCTTAGCACAAGCAACTCCCGGACTCTGACTAAAGTCATTCCCACAAAAATCACTGATTGAGACGGGGACATGCAAATCTTGACCCAAAGACACTAACTAATCTGAACCACAATTGAAGGGTGAATCTTCTTCGTTCGCTCACTTAACCGCGACTGAAACGGCCAAGTATTTTTGAAGCAGTTTCTTATCCTCAATTGACGAGTCGAGACGAGACGAATCATCAAGGAAACAAGAGAGTGACCCCGACACGAGGAAAACATGAAATGCAGCCTCAGACTGATGGGAAAGAGATGCTCACCATGTCCGCAGTTCAGCCTGTGGCGGCTACGCGGAGGTGCAGGTAGATGCGATAAGGCCAGATATTTCGCGGAACTCTGTATTACATGCTCTTACTTCATTGTTTCCTGCCTAGCGTGGTCTCACTCGCCTAGCAGGCACAACAACAACCAGCAGTGATACGGTTTTATGACGGTCGTTCCTGATAGGACGCAGGTTATATTTCGTTTTTCTTTTTTGTGTCCCCCTACCTGGACGAACTCTTGTTGGGTGCATGGGATTCCTGCATGGGATGCTTTATCCCTAGAGAGGGAGAAGAGATCCGTGTTTACTTGGTGTTCGAGGCGGCTGTTCTGGATTTTACACTCATCGTGTGGAAAATTATTAATTCGCTGAACGTAAGGAGTCAGTCAAAAATGAGCTGAGACAGGTCTTTACTCCAATTTTCAAACATCAGATTATCTCAGCTTCGTCGCAGCTTAGCTTGGACAAGAAGGGAGGCTTCTTTGACGTATAAGATCTTCTCTGCCGCATTGTGTGCTCGGCTGAAGCCGATTATCAACGATTCTCCTTATCATTGCGGCATCAGTTCAGGGAAGTTCACCGTCTACCAGATCTTCAAAATTTCGGAAATGACTAAACAAACGCAGATCGACATTCATTATCAGTGCTGTACACGATCATGGCTAGCTTTGACACTCCTGCCCAACAGGACAGATTGTGCAGAATGATAATGGAGACTTCTTGCTGCTAGATCAATGTCGTTAACGAATTCAACGAGACCTTGAATGTCAAGCAAAGTTTTAGCCAAGGCGACTCTCCTTTTCACGTGACGTCTGCAACATCACTCTTGAGACGATAGTGCAAAACTCACGATCTTTCGGAAATCTGTTCAGCTATTAGCCCACGGGGTGGCATTAACTTCATCTGTGGACCACAGCGAGCCGTCAGGCGTTTGCTAGCACAGAGACGGGAACGAAGATTGATCGACGTTAAAGTCGTTTTCAATAAAGGACACACATCACTTGGACAAAGCGCCACAAGGGGCGGGTATAACTTTGAGCTAGTCCGAGGTTTCGGGAAACACGGTTACCTATTCAACAGTACGAGTACCATCAGTACCAAGATCAAAAGCAGAATAACTCTTGCCATATTGTGAATCTCTCGAAGGATCAACCTGACTGCAGATGTTGGTCATCTCAGTCCTGCTCTACGGTGACGACACATGGTAATTTCAAAATCGGATGAAGACGTCCTTGACGAGAAAAGTTCTGCGCTTGGGCCCGTTTGGGGTGAGGACATCTGGAGGAGAAAATTGAACAATGAACTGCACGGGTTGTACAGAAACAAGAGTGTCCCAGGGGTCTACAGACCCATCGGCTAGGTTAGTTGGGCCACGTATGGGTCATGGACAGTTTGGCTTAGTTGGGAAGACTTTTCGACTCCGAGCCTGTGCCGCACACGAGTAGAAAAGACCCTCAACCCACTTGGTATGGGCAAGTGCAGGCGAAGAGGCCTGTTTATTGAGACCTGACTATGCAGTAGACAACATTCAGCTTCGTTCATGAAATGAATACTTTGCTCAGAATTCCGCAAAGTATTGGCCTTTTTATCGGAGGTTCTGTTTTCCTCTCCAATTCAAATAAGGAGGTTTGTCCTCGAAGACATTCTGCGCTGGACCCTTAATGTTCAACTTTGCCCTACGAGCTTCATTCTTCTAGCAACAGCTCATCAGTTCACGGTTCACGGTCCTCTCTTTCATTCATCATCCTCGCCGCCAGGACCAAGTGGGCATCTGCCTTCACAGCTCTCAACGGCGTCACATAAAGAATAAACGGAGAATTCTGATCGGCAAAACGGGAAAGTACATGATCAGGAAATGACGCACTCAGTAATTGAATAGTTGTTGTTTCTTGGGCTTGAGCTATACCAGACCAGACACAGTTGGTTGATATCGCATATTTCCCCCAGTCATATAGTCAGACGACACTCGACAATGACGTCGCGATAGCAAGAACTATGCAACTGGTACAGTGACTAAGCGCAAGAGGGACCAGCGGTACCTTCGGCAGTCTGCATATCCAGACCAATCAGTGACTCATAGTGAATGCATTGGTTTTTCACTAATTTCCTTTGCCTGTCACTACAAAGGATTTGAGCCTAGCTTCTCTAGCAACCACACGCAGTTTTTCTGTCACGATTGTAGAGGACCTGCAAACATGATTGTTACAGTCCACATACATATGTGCATTGTCAGTGACTCAAGGGTGCCCAACTAAGTACAGCATTGCCAGAGAGTCGAGAGAAGTGGTCCCGTGAACAGCAAATTTTTGTGCCCAGAGCGGAACATAGCCTAATACCCCAACCAAAATCGACGAAGGAAAATTGATGAAACTTAAGCAGATGCCCAACTTCTACCTCTCTTGCCCCTTTAACTATTAATATTTTTTGACAACCATTTTTGTTTTTTTGTCAAAAATCATCTGAAATTCGTCGATGGACTAGGATTCAATGAACTGTAAAGTTGGGCATCTCTATAGTACTTCATTTCTGGTTACAAACAACAATTTAGCTCAGTTTCATTAAGTTTCGTTCACTTTTTCTTTGGGAGACAAATTGATTGCTGCTTTAAACTTACGTACGTAAATGGCAGTTGGTTTTGAAATTTTACGTAAGTTCCCATAAATAATTGTGACCGCTTTGACATTTGACGGTGCCTTTGGCTACTTTTCGTTTGGTTCTGATATAAGCTTACTTTTACTTGATCCAATAATGGCTACGCAATACTGCGTTGGTGCTTCATCTTCTTCTACTGGCGCTACTTCCTCTACTCCTACTACTACTGGACTTAGTCCTCAGCCAACATGTCTCTCCAGCTGGCACGATCGTCAGCCAGCTACCCTCAATTTCACCAAGTTGGTTAAAGGGCCTCCTCCATTTGTCTGCCATCGGATTTGTGGGCATCTTCAATTGCATTGTCCCACTCGGTTCGGAGTCCAAGACTCTTCGGGCTGGAGCAGTGTTGCCCGTGCGCTCTATATGGTATAACCCTCTTAGGCATTGGAACCGTAGACGCCTAGGCTGACTCACGTAGCTGTAAAACTATCAATGCAAACAGGACCAACGTTTGAACCCACGCTCGTTCCTTCGAGAGAGGGCTCTATAACGCCATGCCGGATTGGCGTTTCTTCCTTTTGAAAGCGAA
Organism: Eristalis tenax; assembly: GCA_905231855.2. Taxonomy (NCBI): domain Eukaryota; kingdom Metazoa; phylum Arthropoda; class Insecta; order Diptera; family Syrphidae; genus Eristalis; species Eristalis tenax. The sequence goes on along the minus strand of HG993127.1, from coordinate 20,677,738 downwards.
AAAATGAAATAGAAATCTAAAAACAGTCGTTTTCCTGACGGACACGGAAGGTATTTGGTGGGAGTGTTCGAACGAAAGCAAGAATTAAACCGAAGCTTTTACAAGTATCAAGGGCAACAATAATCTGCAAAGATTGACTTCTTCCCACGGAATACTTCCCATAAATCCACCACAAGTTCCAAGATAAATCCGCGAAGCCCTCTTTAAGTTTCGCGCTCGGAACGGGCGAACAATCAAACGGAAGTCAAGCGATAGCTTGTTAAATGTGTTTGCACATGCTACGAACATGATTTGCAAACAAAAGCAAAACAAAAACACTGAAATTTATCAACAATTGTTGTGTGCAATTTAATGCGTTCGCCTTCCTGACACAAGCCGTCACGAGAGGCGAGTGAATTTGAATGACTGAGCGAGGGTGTGTGTGTGTGTGTGCAGTTTTTGCAAACGACAATCAACGTTACTTCTATGACAACCGTCGAAGCTAATGGGCGGCTCACATTTCATTAAATTAAGGACTTTGTTTATTTTCCAAATCAACAACAGACTTGTTGTGATTTCCCTGATGACAGTGTTAGATTGTCGCAATTCAGAAGTGTGTATGTTTACGTGCATGAACGTTGGCTTGTAGAGAAGCAATAGACAATGACATTGAATAGCTATTTTGAGTTGTGGGAATTTCATTGACAGTGATTACAGCAGATGTCACATTTAAAGTGAAAAAACGACTGGAACTGGAGGAAAAGTGAACACTTTTATTGCAGAAATTGTGTGGATTTTCTGCAAGAGCGATGCACTTCACCAAGTCTTGCAAGGCATGTTACAATGTTTATACTTGTCATATTTTGACGTCTTCAATTTGTTTGAAGCTTTGCGAAGGGAAAGAGAATGGTACTTTGTTTTTAAAGTTTGGGGCAGACGTGGGCCTAGGGGAGGATCGGCTAAGTTCTAGAAACTGACAGAGAGGAGTCACTTCTTCTTCATTTTAGGGCGCTACAGTCCGGGTGGTCTTGGGCCCCACTCAATACGCCTCTTCAACCGGCCCGATCCCTCCCAAGCTGTCTCCAGTTTCGCACACAAAGCCGGCTGAGGTCCCCGTCCTCCTGTGTGTGGTTGTCGCACAGGCTCAGAGTCGAGGAGCAGTCACGCTTAGTTCAAATTAGGCCCACTTTGTGGGCATTACGTGGATTTGATACCTCCTTCTCCGCAATTTACACAAACAACTAGTCAAATTTGGACGTACTTTGGTCTATCACACTCATAACAAAGTCAATCTTAATATATTGCAAATGTCAAAAATGTTAAATCCACTTGACAAGATCGATAATTTATTTCCAACAGAGCACACACGAGAAGTCAAAACATCAGAACTCATTTATGGCCAATCTCCATGAGAGTACCAAATTTGGCTCTGACAACTGACGTGCCACCCCTGATCAGAGCCTTGGTCACAGTCAGGCCACATATCATGGTTCCGTTTGCTATTTGATCTCCTCTTAATTTTGTGTTGAAATAAGAATTATGGAATTGTCTTACAAACACAATTTTATGATCTCTTTACCGTTGGCTTGGATGTGTCAAACAAAGTTTATGAGTTGATTACGTGGGTAATTGAGGAACACCGTCAGTCTTTTATTGGAGAGTTTCTCCGAAGCTTTGTCTGCAATTGAGGCTGTCATCGACGTTATTTCCAGACCACGTTATAGTTTCTCGGTACTGTCAGCAGATAAAATCGCATGCATTGCCTCTGATGCATGGTTCGATGGATGTTTGAGCCAATGACGTGGGTGGAGTGTGTTTTCCTACTAAGGGCGCATGATTCAGAATTACAAGAATATAAACAAAGGAATTCCCTGCAATGTAATATGATTAGTCATGTAAACAGACTTACTTAAACTAGAAAAGTGCATCACAAGTGTTCTGCAGAAACAAATGTGCATCACAAGTGATTGTCAGAAGTACATTCTGGATGTGTTTGTAACGCATATTTTTTCTATTGCCTGACTGTTAGTGGCACGACATAATTAGAGGGTCGATGAAAGGCCATGCAAGCAAAACCTATGCGGACACATTGGATGAAAGCAGACCCTAAGACTGTGTGAGAACATCAATGGACAGTTGTGTAGACGGTAGTCGAATGAAATGTGAAGCAGCCGAAGAAAGCTCTAGTTTTGAATAACGAATCCCATGGTTTTACGTCCATTTCTCCTAGGGACTGAATAGACAGCAACGTCCACAGGGTGTCTATCCCTTCTCTCCCATTTTTAGCCGTTATGAGCTTAATTTAAAAAAATCAGCGTGAGGATGGTCCATTTGCACATAACATTTTCTTTAGTCAGGACGCTCTTTTTTTCACTCAGTGGATTCGTACGTTGACTCCGAGTCTGTGGGACAATGCAGCTGAAGAGCCCGCCTCGCGCTATTCTAGTGGTAAGTACACGAACACGAACACGGACACAAGTGGAGAATGTCAACAAACTTGGTGTGCGCAACTGGAAGACCTAGTCAGATATCGCGCTAGCTGGAGAGTCTTGTTGATTAAGGCCAGGTCCACCTCGACCAGTAGCGCCACTCAAGAAGAAGAAGGATAAGTCAAGATCAAAATTCCCGCATATGCTGAAGAGGAAAGCCTCATTTAACGCTCGAAAGACCACTGCATTTAGAAGATATCACTACATGGTGTTCAATAGTCTGGTGGTGTCAGGGACTATTCGCATCGTATAGTCAATTGCCACTCGAAGATATGGATGTGAAGGGCATGTGGTTGTAACAAGACTGTGCTACAGCACGTCCCGTCTTGGCTATATTGCAAGAAAAATGCTCCGAACGAGATATTTGGCGTTTTGGTGAGTTGAACCGTCCGGACTGCATCAAGTATGTCCGAATTATTCGCCAAAATGTGTCGAAAATCGTTCGAGAGACACCTTGTCAGAATCGAGACCTGCGAGAACCCCCTTGAAGGCGACTTGAATGATGTAACAAACAATGTATTAAAATAAACATTTTATCGAAACCTAAAACATCAATTCACTTTATTTGAATTTACTTTTGGAAACACGTGATCACTGGCACTCAGTATTTCATTGTTCCACTTGTCCAACATGTTTTGCTGACACAGTCACCAAGTGGATCATTTCTCGACTCAAATTAAGCATTTCATTTTTTCTGAGAATTTGTATTACTCACGTTAGCGATGTGATCCTTCAGCTTTCAAACGAACGAATCTTGAATCACTCAATCAAAAATGCACGGCGCAGGGATGGATCATCGATTTGTTACCCCCAATTCGCTTGTAAGTTGCATGAAATCACGCAACCTAATTCGCCTCGTTGGCAACTAACCGGCAATTCGAACGTGTTTCTCCGCAATAGAACCGATCATTCAAGTCATTGGCGCTGCCACAAGCCGTTTAACTGCGAAAGCTACTAGAAACTACGTGCTGGAGGAAAAACAAACCAACGGCTGAAGGCTTAGAAATATAGAAAAATACCTTCTTATCACGACCTGCTTTTAACTACGACGATAGACAAAGTGAGAAATGCACTAAGTACGTTGGACCCATAAGCCCCGAGTAAACAAACCACATTCAGGTACAAGTGTGAGTGTGAGCCATCCAAAGATACGACGAATCTGAGGACGTAATTTCAATCTGATATGCTGAGATGATAAGACTCGTTGATGAGATATGAAGACAATCAGATAACTCCAACGTCAGCGTGTGTGCCTGTGGCGGTTATCAGGGCTGGAGACGTATAGCAGACAACAACAGCGTCCCAGAAAAATCATACCCGACTGCATTCAGTCAGATTGTCACATACCGTTAAACGGAGAGCAAAACCTCGGTTTATAGAAATCAAATAAATTTAGACAGACAATCGAAATCAATCAGGCGTCTCGTCGTCAAAACGCGTGCGCCGCTCCGAACTTGACTCGGTTATTGTTGTCCCAATTAAGTGCGAACTGTTAACCAATTGTATGCGTATTCTTTAGTCAGCCCGAACCTCTCTAGGTGACCATGGCTCATTGGGTTTATGACCTAGTACACATCGGAATTGCGGCAGTGGACGATGAAAACGTCCACAACCAGGGTGCTGGAAGCTTTTCTCGTTGACTTGGTTTAATGTGCAATTTCCTCATCGTGGTCGTTAATCAGTTGAACTTGACTGAGTTTTGTCAATTCACTCGCTTGAGCTGATGCATCTGGAACAATTGTAATGCAGATTTAATTCAAATCCGGGGACACGGTTGATTGAGTCCCAATTGTGGGCTGACGCTGGGTGGCATTGAGGATCGATTGTGATGTTTTGTCGCAGCGTGGAGTAGCGGTACGTTGTTCGAATTTTATTGCAGTTTCAACACACATGTGATGTAATAGTTGATGTTGACAGAAATGACACAAGGAACTCATCCATGGATGTCATTCTCGATGGCGGCAGTTTAGTTTTAATATGACTTGGGGTGCTCATTTTAAGCATGTGTAGATATTTAGGTTCAACCAGTTCACCGGAAACCAATCAGAAGCATTGTCAAAGTGCTCATAATTGCGCCTGGAAACTTAAGCAACAGTTTACCAGCAATTCATTTCGTTCCCATCTAATTAAATAAAAATTTAACGAAACTTAACGAAACTGAGTGAGGTGCTTATCATTGGCACAGTGCAATTCTAAATTGAGTGAAGGGCTTAGCATGACAATTCTGAGACTTCTTTGGATTGCTTAAGTTCACTTATGTTACGCGGCTTAACTGGCAAACAAATATCTTTGTAGATCTCCGTACAAAACTCATATGACTCTACGTTTTTGTATTAATTATATCGGATATTCTTATTGGGAAGGATTATACACCTTCTGTGTGCAAGGTACTTGCATGTGGGTATTATCGAACGTAGTGGCACACCAGTAAAAGCGGATTGGCGGGTGGATTGGGAACTGAAGGAACTCTCAGAGTGAACACTCATGAACGTAGTGTTTTCGTTAAAGGGAACATTTGATTTGGCGTGAATAAAAATTTGGCAAAAGTGTTCCCCAAAGTGTGTTGACGTTGGAAGACTAAATTTAAGGGCTGCTACATATATGCAATGATGAACACACAAAATTCTTCTCGGCGTTTCGGAGACGTCTATAATTCAAGAACCTCTATAGATTCTCGTTTCATGGAAATTCAAGAAACATGGCATAATTCAGTAATCAGTTAATTGCCGATATTCCTGAAGAAACCCGTGTTGGTGCGAAATTGAGAAGATGAAAATATTCATTGGTGACTCCAAGTTGGAGTTGGTGACGACGTTGGGAATCATAGATCCACAGTTAGGCAAGTGTTATGTCAAATTATGCCATGTTGGATGACGTTTTTTTTTCACAGCTTCCAACGCAACATGTCTTAAATTTGGGTTTTTTTTCCAGCAAGTGCGAATGAATTTGTAAAAATTTTAGGAAATCGGCTTCTTCCATTCCAGATTTCCTTTTTTTGAGGGATTTTAACTGGATTCGTCAAAGTATTCCAAAGCACACTCACCTTCTCCAAGTGTTCACTCAATACATTCCATCTTTATTCGCACCAAAATTAAGGGTGCACTCGACTGTCAAATGGGTTTCGTTAAACATAAAGAAATCTACTTCCCAGCACATGGAGTGTTCCCTCCAAAATGCATCCCAGTGTCATTTTGGTACGCTTTGGTACGCGTTCTATCAAGTTTACGAGAGTGTGTTGTCAAAGCGCGGACAACTCAGTTTTTCAAATCACAATACAACGCGCGCGATTCACAAGTAAAGTGGTCTAAAATTTACAATTTTACAAAATATTAATTACTTACACAAATAGTTGCCTCGAAAAATGAAAAATCACGAGTAAATAAAAGAAAATTGTTGCACAACTGTCAAAAGCCCGAGTTTGTAGAAATAGCTTTTCCTAGAAATTTGTGCTCTCGCTTACAATATTACGCTCCGTGAACTATCAAAGCGCGACCGCTGCATTGTGACTTGTTCAATGAATTCACGTGTATCCTATATAAAATGACAGACACGGCACGGCGTGAACGTGACATTGTGACACGGGCTTAATTTGAGCAACGGCATGACTGGACCGGTTTTGAAACCCAAATAATAGCGTATTAACTTTGCTTTCACTGGGATTCGAACCAGTGCACCACTAACCAAGGGCAGGCACTAAATCAACCGGGTCATCCAGTCGTTCTGTACATCAATAGTTCGCAAGATGCTGGAGAAGAAACTGTACCGAGAACGAACGATACTCCCCAATCAACATCGTTACTCTTTCTATCACGAATGAAGTCTCTTTTGATAGTTCTTTAATCTGTCTGTGCGTTGGTCTGTTTTGAGTGCAATACAATATACTTTCAGAAGTAGAGGGGTTATACTCGACACATGTTCAACACTAACGACAGGGGTTAGTTTTCGCATAACTGACAGACGGGTTGCTTGCGACGTTCGTGATCTTAAAACGGAGAAGTAAATTCTTTCAGCGAAAGTACCTAACTAGTAGCGACACTTTTGTAAGGATTATTCAAATCATCAGAGTAACGTAAACTTTGTGCTACATGTTCAAACTCTTTCAGTATGCGTCCTTATTCCGAGAATTACACCATCAAATCGTAGACAGTCACGTAACCCCCTCGTGGTCCGAAATCAAACAACAACAACCCCATCGAACTCAACAGTTGGCAACAAAAACAAAAATCGTCCCTCTTTCCCATCTGAGTCAGCGATCTTAAGGAGCTTACAACCCTGTCAGCACGTCTCCCACCGTGACATGTGTCACCTGTCAAAATAGGGACTTACCGTTAAATTTAAATCAAAAACTCCACTTATCACCGACACTGAGGCAATAAATTCGCCTTACGTTGTATTTCAAATATCGATAAAATTAATATTTGGCCACGCACGAATTCAGATCGTATTTAGCGGAAACAACAAAAGAACACACTGCCACACAGCAGAGACCAGAAGTAATCATTGCACAGTGCAACTGATGTTTGCATCTGTCAAACTGAAGCAGCATGCAATTCTCTAATTATTTTGCTGCTTTTTTTCAATTTCATAGTCAGCTGGATCGTTGGAATCTATCGAGTAAACCACACTTTCATAAGCAAACTCTAATGTCTAATTACGGCGAAATGACTGAATAATGGGAAATGTGAGTTGTGCTGTGTTTTTTTTCCAGCAGATATGTTTTGTTGAAATTGAAGATGTGACAAATCTCGTTAGTAATGATTTCCGGAACAAAGAAAACAACACAACAGGTAATCAGGGTTTTATAGATAAAGAGACAGAATTCGCATCAAGATAAAAATTTGTGGGGATTACTGTGGGAGAGGATGACATGAATCACATTGCAGATGTGGTGACGATAAATGAATTTCACACAGTTAGGGTACATTTGAGAAGCTTGTGACGGGATGTTCCTGCAGTTCACAGTCCCGAGTGCTTCTGTTTGTCAACAAGACGCTTCTATTGCGGCTGTCTCTCGTGAATGGATCTTCAATTCATAACTCTGCAGAAATTCCGCTGAATTGCAGCATTTCCTCAAGTATTCCACCTTGAAGGAGGCAACTATCTCCATGAACTGCATACAAGGAAGTGCATACTGGAAGAACTGCATACTGACAAAGGAAGTTTGCTGCAGTCAGCAGTCTTATAACGTTCACCTAAACACCCTCAGTGAGTGGAAGTGGTTCTATTTGCTGTGTAAGCAGAAAATACTTGTTCGTTTGTGTTTTTCTTGATCGGCCCTCATATCAAGTGACCCAATTCGCTACGTGACTCCATGAGCGATATACGAGCTTAAGCACTTCAAACAACAGTGGAGCTACCAAATAAGGGACTGCTCGTCTTTCTTGACTGTGTTGGGAGAACGTTTCGACTAACCGAACGCAATGATCACCGCTTGGCTTGAAAAGAGCTTTGCTTGTTTGTCTTAAGATATTGCCCTTAATCCACTCCAACAAGAGTGGAAAACCTTATGAATTTCGTATCACCAGATTATGGTAGATTAGATTAGATGTAGTCGCAAGCGACCTAGATTCCCTTGTGATTGCCGGCGTTTCTTACCTCAACTGCACAGCTGCAAAGAGTGGCGGGTTTTATCACACCCTGGCTTGTCGCTATCGTCTAGTGGTACCTAAACCAGGTCACTTTCCTTGAAGCTGGAGGCAGATTGACGTGGCACTGACACCCAAGGCAGACAAATGCTCTCAAGTCAAACCCAGTGACTTAAGAGACGTCAGTATCTGGTCCTCTGGAGAGCCTCTGACCAATTGATCAACATTTTGGACAAACGGGTGCTACCAGTGGACACTTGAGTCTCCAACAGGCATACGGAAGAACTAGGGCAAATCTGCAGAAACGATTCTTAATCATTTGTGAGAAGTCCCTCGAACACAAGGGGCTTGAGACTCGATTCTAGAAGGAATTGCCACACAGTCCAATCAAAGGGACTCGGAATAGAAAAGTAGATTGAGGCGGAGTGCTGAGAATCTGGAGTGTAGTTAATAGAGGCATACCGCAAGAATGTGTCCGTCATTCATTCTTGGGGACATCACAACAGGCAATAGTCTGCTATCCTTAGAAGGGGTTGGGTGTAAGATCTTTGCATACACAGCATGATCTTTGCATACTCAGAGCCATCATGCTAAATGGCTTCAAATAAGATGAACGAACTCGAGAATGCCACCTACGACTGAACTATCTAATCGGGTCAACGACCCAAGGACGCTCCGAGCCTGAGTTATGGAGACGAAGATGTCTTACACCCGCCATGACTTGGTCTTTATGACACGCGATGACTTCGGTCTTCCTATTCTTCTCAAGTCAGTTGGCAAGGCTTTGAAGGTGCCAGGTGTCCATCCTGCTCGATGCGGTCGAGCTTCCGGACTGTATTCACCTCTTGGGACAGCTGGTATAGTTCGCTGTTTCCCCCTTCTCGCAGACGGGACCATCCGACTTAGATTTGTTTCGAAGGCAACAAGAATCGGCTCTGCTTTTTTACTTATAGCCCGGCTTTCGACTCCATATAGCCTGACTGGGAAAATAAACTTTTTGTAAAGCACGATTTTGGTTTTTCTTTAGGCTGTAGTGCGTTAGACAAGCTGAAGTAGACCAAGTTTTTAAGGACGATTCTACGCCGGATCACCACTATTATGTCATTTGTTTCCTGTTTTCCCCGAGATAAGAAACTCCTTACGTCCCTCGTCACGAGGACTTTGTATTTTCCTGATTAAGTTCAAGACCGGCTCTTGCCGATATTCCGTGGAAGTTTCAAATGGTTCGGCCTGCCTTAGTTGTAGTCTTAGCAGTGGCCTGCCTTAGTGTTCAGGCGTTGGTCCAGTACTTTATTGTTTCCTCATTCTCTTTTCCTCTCTAAGGAAGACAGAGTTTTGATCGACAAAAAAGATGGTTTGTAACTCTTTGGAGACAAGAAGAATAGGGCTGGAGCCATGCACAGTAAGGATATGTAAACACGTAAATACAGCCGGAAAGTCGGAGGAGATGGACTTGTGAAGGGACACCCGATAAAATTATTGCCTCTGTTCGGTGTACGCTCTTCGCCTGTGGACGTCCTTGTCGTCGCTTCTGTACCAACGAGCGTTGGCCCTCGGCAGACTTAGAAAGTTAAATAGGCTCGGAAATTGTTCCATCCACTCTTCAGGAGCTCCCGTATGATGGGCAATGATGTGAACCTTAGCTTACCCCACTCTCAGACTTTAAAATCTTCACGAACATTCTTAGAGCGGCGCGCCTTTGAATGCTTACCGTCCACTCATCATCATTCAATCAATCAACCACGAAACACTCCCCATCGGTCCTCAACTCACAGGTGTCCAATCAACCCACTCGCTTCTAAAGTTCATCTATAAATAACTCCTTTGTAACGCAGAAAGTGTCGTCCGCATTTTGCAACGTGGCCACATTCTTTTGTTTTCTGTTGCAATTCACTGTTTCCTCAAATAGTTTTTATTAGGAATAAAATTAAAATGACATGAAACGCAAATCGGGAGACACATATCTAATTGAAGTATCATCCCAGAATCGTGTTTCCTTCAGTTTTATTGGCCATAAAGAAACGGAAACACAACATCGGCCGAGTGTGAAAATGGCGTGTCGCACGGAAAGTGGCTCCTCGTCGAAAATCTGTGCCATAAAGCATATTCTGAGCCTTTAATCTGATCATGAGGCAACAAATAACTCGTTAGGGGCGTTGCTGTGCTATTAAGCGTTTTGAGTTTTTGAAAACTTCACTCATCAGACCGCAGTTCGTGTCTATTAAGGTGAAGCATTCAAATTAAATGGGAAATAAAGGGATGCGTTTATGGTTTGGTTTAGGTGCGATATGACATTTGCAATATTTTACGAGTATGTGTTCTGAAAGCAGGAGAGAGATTTTTAAACGTTTTCATAGTCAGAACGAATGCAGGAGAATTGGACATTGGTAATTTTTGATTTCATAAATCAATGCTTACTTCTTATTTTTTTTTTCATGCAAATGTTGACCTCGACTACGTTGTAAGGCGCCCACGCGAGTGAGTCCAATTTTGAGTCTCGCTAACAACACATGTATTGTTTCCTTCCAAGGCTGCAATTGACGCAATTGACTAATTTCTCGGCATCGATCACGTATACCCATAAAATAGACAGAAAGGCATCGAAATTAAAGGCCAGGTCTCCGATCCAAGACATAAATTTCTCCCCGAACCCATTTCTCAATTAGTCCATCGATTGACGTGCTGTATGGTCTTGTAACCACATGTTCAGCTTCAGCTTAGCAATTGTCATGTTGTAACAATAGTTATTGGTGACATTTATGGCACATATGAAAATAAAGGCCCAAACCCTTAGAATACGCACTTTTGCGTAAAGTCAAAAAATGGATACCTAAGGCCTAGCAACCGTAGAAGACCAAGGCCTAGCAACCGATAGTGTTGTGCGTGCTATTCTCTCACGAGTGGATGACAATTGACAACGAACCCCTAATGAAAGGAAGAGAGACAGCAAATGTGGCCCACAAGTGGATAAAGTTGGTCAACGTTTTTACTTTTTCATACGTTGACCGTTCATTTCCTTCCTAAATCATTCCATTGTGACGTCGTCGAAGTGGGGTTGGATGGATTGCGGATACAACGTACGTATTCATTGGACACCTCTTCGCAGTCCGGCAACTATGCTTTTTGGGTTATATAGTTTTGGGCCTTAGAACACCATGATTTGTAAAGTAGGCTATCCATCATCATTTTTGAAAAGAGAAATGTCGGTTTGTGATTTGAAATGAAATATTACGACGGGAATGATGGCAGGAATGATGAGGGCAACCGTTTGAAAAAATGTCATTCCTAAAATGTCAGTGTATAGAAGGAAATGATGAGAAATGATAGTCTTGGAATGTTATTTCAAAACTGATAGTTTGTAGTCTATGAATTGTTGTTTGGACCTTTCCATGATGAAATGACATTGCTAACTGACCATGACTGACTTCAACGCATGCACGAACAACACGTTAGACGGCAAAAATGGAGCCCTGCATCGAATAGCCCAGCGAATCTAATAAGAAGGTCAAACATTTTCTGTACGAAATGGAAAGTGGACCTATTCTGATTCGCCGGACAATACCCGCTAATTGTTAGTCTGATTAGGTAGGAGCTACCCCAAGTAGTGGGTGGTGAAAAGGGTAGAGTGGCTCCTGGAGACTTAGGTTCTAATCCCCCAAGGACGAGAGCCTAAGTTGATCGAAACTTTTTTTGTTTTGTCGTTCGAGATACGGAAAGAGGGGTAACATTTACGTTTCGGCGCCTAACGTAGAGGCGGGTGAATCGGCAAATATAACCAGAGTTTAGGGTAGGACGTGGGACTAGGGAGCCCAGTCGAAGTCTCAATCCGAGTGAGGTCAGACAGTGGGAGACAGATCTAAATAGGAGTGCGGTCCCATATAGAAGTAGCAGAAACACGAAAAGAAATTACCGATAGGCACGGCTGAGTATTCTTCAGCAGTAAAGTGCGGTAGGTTTTGCCTGCGATCAGGTTTATCTTCGAGGCGTCAAAATTCGCAATAGCGAGCACGTAAAACGGCCGGACAGAGTCACCCAGGCGGCTGCTTTGCCACGCAACACGGCAAAGCAGAGGCATCACAGCTAAGAACATACAGCCACACAGCTTACACGCGTCGTGCACGAGACGAAAAAAACGTGCATGATAGAGGTTTATCCATGCATAGCCTGGGAAGTTGTCACGTACTAACGCGCCCTAGCCGAATGTAGCATACTAACTATCCGTATTAAGTCAGGAGGCCAATAGGCGAAGCGTGGTAGCATTAGCGCTGGTGGCTGAAGCGCGGGAAATCATAAAGATCGTTTCGCTTCAATCAACAGTCAAGACGATGGTGATACCCTTACATGGAGCCAATCATAGACGGTAGTCGTCCGAAAAATCTCTCGTGTGCTAAATCGCTTTGTCATAACCATTTCCAGGTATAGGAGGAAGTCATTCCTAGGTGTGACTGCTATCTTCAGCCAGTCACTTTAACCTGACCGAGTTTCAACGGCTCCTTCGTTCACACTTAAGACCGCACTTAGTATGCCTGTCCGTTGGCTTCTCATGACAGGCTTTCGATAACATTTTCTTGGCTCAATCAGAGAATACCACTTTCAGGCCGCACTGTCATTCTGTACGTCTCCTCTCTGTTGCACAGCATTGCAGGCGGAAGCGAAACAAATGAAGGAAGCACTGCCATTGCTCAAATGGAATGGACTCCTCGTCGAACATTCATCTATGTAGGTCTCTCCAATCTTCCTTGTTGTGCAAGTTCTCTCTATTATGCTTGCAATGTTTATAATCTTTGACAAATGCTTCCCTCGCACAAGTCAAATGTTTACAGTCTGCTGCGTGTCTATTCGAATTCAGCCTCTTCAGGGTAAAGTGCTACTTATCCGGAAATCACTTTACATCAAAGTATCAACACATCACATCGCCGACCCTACGGACCCCGGTATCATGAATTATGAGTTTGTAGAGTGCTTCTATAAATAAAAGCAAAAGGCGTTCAGCAGCACCGCCTGAAAGTGCAATTCCCGACGAACGGCGAACAAGTTGCCCCATTTCGCCGTGTGTTGTAACGATTCGACCCACATTCACATATCGATCCCACAACAATTGTTCCATTAAAAGTCAATTGCTCGTCGCTCGTCGCTCGTTCGGGCAGCATTTTGCAATTTTCATAAAACCGAAACAGCTTGTAATATAACAATAGCATCCGGATCACCATATGTCCGCGCGCCAACCCCACGGCAACACGTACGAATCGACGATTATTTTTGTTGAATCACGCGGCCCTCGCCCTCCCTCGCACTGCAACGAGTCGAAATCAAAAAGCCATCGTCTTCGAATCAATAAATTTCACCAAAACCAAGAAAAAAAGTATTCTTTCAATTAGTGAACGGCATCCCAAATATTATTTATAGATCAACAAACACTCCATGCGCTCGGGGGTGGGTATTAATAGAGCGGGCGCATAGGGGGCGGCGGCGGCGGTGGTGGTGTCAGGACTGGCCAGTGTTGGGCAACTGTAACCCGTTCTCCAGACTCGCTCATGCAGAAAATTAAAATTTCGAACGAAAAATATGAAAGCCCTGTCTCCCAGAGAAACATCCACTTAATTGCATACGTGGACGGTGTTCCGACACGAAAATCTCGGGCACTCCTCGTGACGGAGAAAGTTATGGGGCCCGCATCTCGGGTCCCGATTTGACAGATATATCGGGGATTCTGATGCTGGCCGTGTGATTTATTCGAAGATTATTGGCGGCTAAATGAGACGCACTCCGGTGGGAGGGCCGACGGAAGTGGGAAGTGGATTCCCGCCTGACGCCTGAAATATTTATTGAATCTGAGGCGCATCGAGCAGGAAGGTGTGAGAGTTGTCAAATATTTGGAAATTTTGTGCGTTATAAAGACGACAGTTTTCTGCTTTCATGTCTGTCTGTTTTGTCGTTCGCCTGAAAATCGGCGGGTGATTTATGTCTGGGCTTGAGTGGTTTTCGGACAGGTTAACTGCGTGACAATTGTCGTTTGAGAAATGTATCTGCATGAGGTTGGTCTCCTGGTGGTCACATTCATCACTGCAAGCATTGGATTAGGTGGTTCACATTTGATGAACGGTATTTATGGGCTCCATGAGATCGATGGATCGAAAGCATCCATCAAAGGGTCTGACTAGGGGTTTACGGGTGGACTTAGGTAAGGTCAATGGAACTGTCACGCTGATTGACTTGTGAGTGTAGCCAGCCAATTTTCATCAAGAAACCAGATGGAGCCTTCAACGCAGCGAAAAATTTAATACACAGTGAAACTTCTCTAAAGCGGACAGCAGGGGGACCATTATGATTGTCCGTTATGTAGGGGTGTCCGTTCTGAAGGGGATAAAATACATGAACATAATCCTGTCGTGTCCATGACGAAATGTCCGTAAAGAGCGGTGGCCCCTATAGAGGGGTGTCCGTAAAGAGAGGTTTCACTGTATAAGAATATCCAAGGGCTTTTGTTGGAATAGGCATGAAGCCCGAACAGAGCTAAGTTGGAGAAACCAAAGTGATTCTAATGCGATGGGCTTCAGTTAGACAAAATAGGTTGTGGCACTATTGGACCCAGTCCCAGTATACCCTCGATTGCTAGGTCCTGTCCTCGAAACCATACTCTCACAGGCTTCTTGACTCCCGGTGTTGATCATTTTCAGTTTTTCCTCGTCGCAGCAATTTCTGCAAAAGCCATCGGTCGGGGACTTGAGCATTCTAGCACGTCGGCCGACCAGGCCGAGTCCTGTCGAGGCACCCTATACGAACAGAACGGAGTTTCGTAAAAACAATTGGGATATAGCTCGAACCAGATCATTCTAGGAGCGTGGCAGCCCAGTTTGTGTTTACTTGATGGGTTGTGGGCTCTTTAGTACGTGGCCTAGAAGTGATGGGCGGAGTAGCTGCAGTTCAGATTTCAGTTGCGGATGCCATAGCAGCCGAATTGGATCTACAAGCTACGTCATGTACGCACCAGCCGCGGCTCCGCTTACACCCTTTATGAGTATGAAGATCGCATTAATTACCGATTGCTATTCGGCTGACATAGAGCCCGAACATATCAACTTTATTTTAGAGTTATTGCAATGACTTCAGTTGGATCAATCGGAAGGTGGCACCCAATTAGTCACCTAATTCAGACTACGAGGAGAATACTGCATTCAGGCTTTCATAGATAGATCGGTCTCATATGACAGATTTACCAGAACCATTCACAATAGCTCTTGACTCTCGTGGTTTGTCTCCTGCTGGGAATATTGGGCTTAAGGTAGAGCTTGAAAACATATTCAAGCAATATGGTCAAAGCCTACAATTAACAAATATATTGCAATCTAGCTACCCACGATCAGATTTTTCGTCGATCCGATCTAGACAGGCCAATCAATTCGAAGGCATTTAAACAAAAGATTGTGTTTTCCCTAAGTTGAGTTCACTTTTGTCATTTGGCATCGGAATTATCATTCGCAAGAATTTGGAATTTGAAGGCCTTTTTTGAATCTCAGAAAGATACGACAATGCCTGCGTATCTGATTCGTTGCGCTCGGTATGACGTGAGGATAACAAAAGACACTGTTCCAGACTGAAGTAGGAAATGCGGTTGGGTTTTTTGCAATTCACGACATCAAGAGCCCTTAAGAAACTACATGAGTCAATCTGCAGACAATTTCTAGAAACAGATTTCACAGCAAATGATAAAGCACTCCTATCAGTACTCATTGTTTGTGGTAATTTTAAAAATTTATCTTATTGTTATCTTTAAAAAAAACAGTGTATAAATAGTAATGTCGACCCTTAACGTTCATATTACGTTCTTTTACTAGTATTTGTGGCGCTACAGCCCGTAGCCCAGGCTCTACACTCGTGTTTTGCGTTGTTGTTCTTTCACAAGAGGAAGGGACCTACAGTTTCATTCCGACTCCGAACTGCCAGTTTAAGAAGTTTTTTCTAGACTCTTTTGAGTTGGGCCTGTAAATTATGCAAGTCTGTAAATTCGGGGATTTAACCTGGCAATCACAAAACATTTTTCAATTTTCTTCTACTTCCACAAAATATCTTCTATTTTTGCAGACTGATTCAGATTTTGATGCCACTTCAGCGACCTTTAGAGGAAGACAATCCACGAGGGCTTGTGTACAATAAATGGAAACTGAGCGATACGACACAACACATTGGAATACATTACGTACGTCTCTACGTAGGGTGGGGACTGGTAGTGACTTCACCAGCACACTGAGACCATGTTGTCGGTTGCTTTCGAACCACCATAAATTCCTTTCACATGTATCTATTGTGATACCGACAGTCAGACTACTGATCGACTACTCCAGTGAAAGCGCTGTTGATTTGATCCCAACGGCAAATGGTGACTGACATATTATCTTTGCTTTCAGTCTGATTCGAACCGGGACCCCACTAACCAAGGGCAGGCACTTAACCATCCAGTCGCCTCAACGTAACGCTTGGTTCAGAGAGGGTGAGCCGTGATTGCTAGGTTATGGACTAAAACCAGCTGTGGAATGTGGATTCTAGCCACAATAGCAGGTATCAAAGCGGAGGGAAGGAGGCCTTCAAGGCTCAAACCTATCCAAAAAATAATTACAACCCTTATGAGGAGGAGAGAGACAACATGTGAGGTCCACAAGTGAAATGCATCACGACGGATGAAGTTGGTCGACGTGATTACTTTTTCAAACGTTCACAGTTCATTTCCCTCCGAAATCATTTTATTGTGATGTCGTCGTAGTAGCGTTGGCTTGTGTTTCGGATTGTTGGTATTCATTGGGCACCTCTTTATAACCCGGCAACATACGCAACGCAACGGATTCTATGGGTTTGGCCTTTCAAGAAGTATTGCAAGGGGGTAGAAGAGAAAATTAATGAAAGAATTCGCCTAAGACAAGTGAGACGGGCACTAAAGTCACAGGGACGATCTGTCTGCCTTGAAACAGCGATATAGAGGCAAAGGATAGTCTTTTATAGACCAGCACATTACAAAAAACAAAGTCCAATAAACACTTCTCCACTCCCTTCCCAATCTACTGCGTCAATTGACACAAGTGTCGAACATAAAGTAATGCGTTGGCCCCAATTATTCTACGCTGAAGTCAGATATGATTAAAAATTTGAAAGCAATCAAGTCATAACTCTTCGGTTCTATTTCAGTTTCAACATAACTCACACAGAATATTGGACTTATTGCATCACATTGGATCCGATTGGAACTATGTCCCCCAAGTGCAGATAATAAATATTAGCGCCAGGTTATCAAGAAATTGATTAACTTCACAACACCGGTGACCGACGCACAAACATTCCTGAAAAACTGATAAGAAAATTGGTTTCTTAGTTGCGATCTGCAGTTGCACGATGACTTTACTTTTAGTTAATTGCCGTTCATAAGAAAGTCGGTGACAAACGAAGTAGATCCAGAGTACAAAGTACACGTCAAAGGGAATGAACATTCTTACCAACTCACCGAGTGTGTAATCTGACGGTAATACCCGATTGAATTTAGGGTGAAAAACGCTCGATAATTATTCATTCAGTTCACATTGCAAAACGATTCAAGTAATGATGACTGATTGAGACTTGCTAATCTTCAAAGTGGCGGGCAAGACTGACTGCGGATAATCGCTGTCAGAATATGATCCGACGAAGCTACAATTGATGCGTTATTAATGAGTTCTAGATCCACTTTCACACACTTTTGAGCGCCCCTATGGATATCGGAATGCTTTTTTTTTTTCTTCTCCCCGTAGAGTAACAAAAGTAAACAATGTTTGGGAAAGTTAAAGCCTTTTTCTTGTGTTCGTTTGAATGCCGAAGGCTTGGTAAGACTTACATCTGATTGGGTTTCATTCTATGAAAAATAAATGCGACTAAGTACTGTCTCCTTTTCAAAAGTCAAGTTTGTTGTTCTTTTACCGCGGAAAAGAGTGCAAAAGTACATGCTCTCTTGTAAAACGCTCCGCTGACTTATGAAATTACTTAAAAAGACATCCATTGTGGGAGGGATGTTTTTCTTTCCCTTAAATTGAGTATAATTCCAAGAGACTCGGCACATCCATCGGAAACGTTCTTGCGAAAGCTTCTTCGAGCTGCACCTGGCACCAGCAATTCATTATGTGCATTCAATGACTTGCAATTGGACGAGTCTTTAATACACTTAAATACCCTGTAAATGGATGAATTCGACTAAAAAATTAAGTACAGTCGACTCCTTTATATGCGCTCCGTTTAAACGAAACTTGCTTACATCCAAACATCGCTTATATGTAAACTCCGCTTGGATGCAACTTTTTTTTGCATTTTTTGTGTTGCAAGTAAGCGGAGTCGACTGTACTCATGCGGCGTTAAATCGCTATCGCTTATTTTCCTGGCGAACGGAAATTGACTTAAAAGAACAAATTTAAGAAAATCTAAGTCCTTTGTGCGGTATCATGGCCGGCCCGAGGCAAACAATCGCCCTGTGGAAGCCTTATAATTGGGGCCACCTTCTTAACTTTTTGTAGCATAAACCGTTCCCAGATTACACGAGAAGTAGACTTCCAATGCTTGTCACAATCGTGGCAGAATAGCAGAAAAAATTGTGCTCGTGTCACTCAAATGTCCATAGGAAAACATATCACAATGATAAACTCAGTTCTCTGATCATATGGAATCATATCAGCGAAACGCGCAGAATTTATTCCTGCACGCATGAAATGTACTCATCTGCCATACCAGCACACGAGCTTACCTAACGAAGCTGAAGAAGCACTCAAAATTGCCATAGAACACAATAAACTCATTTGAACCGACAACTGGGCTCATTGCTTAGAGATGTTTTATGGATTTCTCTCTCTCTCTCACTCTTTTGGAACTATTTTCTTGATGTGAATGGTTTTTTGTGTGAACAAATGAAATGATAAAGCTATTATTTATTAGCCCTGTGCATTTCCACATCCTGCACATATGATGAGACCCATGCGGCATGGGTACCTTTAAAATTGACAGAAAGACAGGCGGATGAAACAATAAGTTGGCTAATTCCCTTTTCTACTTTGGACATGATAACATGAAACGTCACAGAAGTCATCCATGAATTCATTTATTTAACAACGAAAAAAATGCGAAGGCATTGAAAATGACTAAGGAAGAAATGTACACATTTGATGTGCTGCTCCTGTCCATTTTGCGATGTCTCAGAACTGGAACTTGAACTTCCGGCACAAATCACGGAAATCCTTGCTTATTATTATTTGTTCTGAATTATTTTCAATTCCTAATTATTTCTTTTTCAATTTTTTAACAGCTGACTGTCTCAAATGTCATAACTTAGTCGTAAGTGCTGCCAAGTTTTTATGATGAATTATTAAGCCCCGATAATCGTTTTTTTGTGCACTTATAATTTAAGCGTAAATACGACTGCAAGAAAAAACACGCCTAATAAGAACAACAAAGCCACAGTCTCAGCTAATTTACCATCAAGTCCGCACTAGATCATCTCCAGAATTCGAAAGATCGACTGGAATATCACCACATTACTCAAAGATGGCAACGTTTTCAGCAAACCCAAACCGCGAGGTTCGAATGAACTTATGCCTGAAACACAATAGTGCGTTGCTGCGTTGCGTCGTCTTTCAACGCACACAATGCAATGGCCATGCACAGAATACTGCGGCGACCTACGTAAGTACAAAATGAGAGAGATGAGAGGATCGTAAACCTAAGACAATCGCATGTCATTATCGAACATTATTTTTGACAGATTGGTGCGATGATAAACAGCTGACTACACTTTAACGACAAAATCAATTTGAATTCGGACTAAGAAGAAAAAGTACAATTGTTTGAGCAGAATATTTTTTGATTTAACATTTCACAAACGAAAACAGCTGACACAATATTTTTCATCTGAAATTTGAAAGAGAAGGAGAGAACAGGTGATTATCGCAGTGCGTCATCGCACCCCTCCGTAACATTTAAGTCGAACGCAGCAACGCACTATTGTGTTTCAGGCATTATACTGAAACCTCAATAGGAACCGAGTTTGAAGTGGTTTCGCTCTCAATTTTCAAGTTACTCGCTCTCGATTTTTAAATGGCTGCCAGAACAGCCGTCTGTTGACAGCAATTAATAGTATGAGAACACCAGATATTAAATGAGAAAATGTTCGCTAAATTGACCAAAATTAACTGAAGTTCACCCTGTAGGCTTGTTCGGTTTGACAGCCTCTCACGCACGGATGAATTTAAGGGGCATCTAGCGAGGTTTCTATATCTCGAAAATGGTAGTTAGGTTTGTAGAAAACTGGTTAATACGATATCCCACATGTTGTACGCACGCCTAAAACCATTTATCGGCTTGCGGCCTTGTATGATCGGCTAAAGATGACATTCACATTGAAGCTTAGAAAAGGACCGAAAGAGGAGAGGCGGTGTAGTTTCGCTCTTTTGAGCATTCGAATCGCTTTCCAGTCGTAAATATTTCAATCTTAATTGAACTAGAAATAATACGACAATTCAAAGCCACGACATGGGAGGAGAGTTAATTGAAACTGGTTAATACCAATTTTGCTACAGCTGTGCTTCCTATGGTGCTACATATGTACATGGTCTGATTTCGAAACGAGGGGGCTTATGCAGTTAAATTTGTTCAATTTAAGATCAAAACTTGGCGGACTCTTTCAGTCATGCTTCTAAGTAGGCGCTACAATTTGTGGGGCACCTGGGCCTCAATCAATCAACCGACAAACTACTCCATCTAGGACGAGCTCTATAGCCCTCCCTCGTTAACTTGGCTTTGACCAAGCTCGGCCTTCCTGATTACAAAATTTACCCAGCTTGACCAATTCTACAGGAAAGCTCAGCATTACTCCCTCCATCCATTGTATTGCTGTAATATCGGAAATGTATTCGAAATTGAAAATTGTATCTCTATAGCAAGCGCACTCAATCCGTAAGCGTACGCAAAAGTAATGTCAACTCGTTTACGGAAGTGTGGTGTTTTGTACTCCGAAAGTGGATGTCAAGATCGTTATCTCTTACGGATTTTCAATCGAAAAGTATTGTGTTATCGGATTGTGTGTGTTGATTGAGAAAACAAATTAATTCTATTTTGTTAATAATTCTGTGTCGTTGAGCGTTGATCAAACATCGTTATTTATTGAAATTTTCATTTCAAATTCCAGCAACAAAGACAGGCCATACCAAGCCTGAACAGTTTGAAGCGTTGATTGGATTGATTTATGGCCAAGCATGAATGTCTTGCTAAAGGATTTCTTCCATCTGCAGATGCAAGGCAGAAATCCTATCGGCTTTGGACTAAGCTGGTAGAGGAATTCATTTCCAAAGGCCCATTTCATTCCAATTCATTCCAAAAGCTGGCAAAGAGGTATAACTGAAAACATGTTCTGTTATTTAGTTTCAAAGTACGTATAGCATTTCTAGGTTGGTCGGATTTTAAAATCACTCCAAATTCAAATTGCGGAGGAATAAATCAAATAAATGTGTGCCACTTATACCCCGGGTGATATTAGATCTTAATATTGCCGTAAGTGGCACACCAAACGCCACATCATTTGGGATGTCCCCCACCTAGCCACACAAGAGCTCGGAAGATACTGGCGCTTAGTTTAAAGGCTAAAGAAATAAATTGAACTGAATCGACTTGCAACTGTCTGAGTTTTTGTTTATTTCTTTTGAAAGCTCAATTCTCGGTAAAAAGTTGCCACCATTCAAACCTAATCCGAAAGTGATTCGAAATACGAATTGATTTCGGTATCGGATCTCATTTCCGAAAGCGATACGGAATAAGGACATTTTCATTTGGTGGTTACTTTTAGTGCACAATTCATAAAACACCGAACAAGAAAAAAGGAAAAAAAATTTAACACACATATAGCAAGCGGTTATAGGTAGTTTCCCTTGTGGAATCGTCCTGGTGGACAGCCAAAATCGGGGGAAGAAATTGAGAGTATACCTCCAAATCATAGAGTTTATCACGACAGACAGCACATAGAAGTTTGTTACTCTGTGACGGGAATGGTACATGATTCAGTTCCAACAAAACTTGGTGCTGTGACCCAAGGAGCTCCAAGAGATTCGTTTTCGCACTTCACCAAAGTGGAACAACTGTCCATAGAACTGAACTGAGCCCTTGGACGTGAATGCCGAACTCAAGGCGTTGCTTCGGGGCTTCTGGACTTGGGCGAATAGCGCCGTGGTATGTGCAAACTGTATGACAGAATATCACGGTAATCCAAACACTCACTTTTCCATTTAGTAAGCTGCCTACTATTCAAATATTCAGTAACAACCAAGTCATATAAATTTGCTTACAGATGGGCTGCTGCTGCAGCGAAGTTTGCTGAATTTTTGAAAGCACCACACTGTCACTGCCAAAGGACTTGCGGCAACATTTTCGAGAATTGAAAGGAGGACGACAGCTGTTTGCAAGTCCAAGCTTAGATCCGACCAGTGGACAGCCTGTCCGCTGCACAGTATTAATCGTGAAGAATTTTGACTAATTCGAAGAAAACAGGAAATATTCAATTATTTACTTCCGCACTTAGCCTACACTTTGGCAAAGCAACTAAGTTTCAGTAAAATGTTCTTCCTTCCATCGAAACCCTTTGGCTGACTGAACACTCAAACGCACAAGAGGGTGACCCTGACAAGAGTAATTTTCTGCACTTAACCAATTGTCGCGACAAAGGAAAAGATTGTCCGCATTGAACTTGGCTGTGGTAACATTTGACTGATTAGTCTTATCCCTCCAGATCAAGGCTGACCGACAAGTTCTTTAACTCACAGAGAACTACGCACACAAGGACAGCGAAATAAAGCAACAAAGACGATAAAAACATTTCCTATCCACAGCACAGTCTCACAATCAAGTCACAATAACTGATAAAAAATTCCACTTCACCCGCGAAATTTGATTAAATTAATTCAGGACTGACTCACGAACAAGTGCCAGAAGTCTGGTAGTTCACCTGCTGGAGTTCTATAAATATGCGCAATCAAAGGCTCGTTTGTCTCTGTTAAGCCTTGAGATGCCGCCCGCCCATATGGTCGGACACGACGTTGTGTAGGATAAATGTATACGTTTCCTTTATTTGAATGTAGCCACCCTTACTTACGTCTCGGTCACGTTCTGCTCTTCGGTCGGGAAACTGCCAATCTATATCTATTGTGTATCCAATTTATGAGGCCATGACGTCTTTAAATCCACAAAACCACTGAAGTAAACAATTCATGCTGATCGGCTTAATTAAAATCTGACAGCACTTGCGTACGCTCCCAATTCAATTCCAGCGGATAGTTTTAATTTGCATAAAAACAGTCCCCACGCTACCGTTATCGAGCATCAAACACAAACACTGTTGACACTTGCACTCGTAATTTCAAAATTTCAAAAATTCACAAACTCTGCTCGTCACTTGGGAACGCATTAGACACTCGTTACTCACTCGTCAGATAATTAATTGACACGAAAATGAGAAAAGGACTAGTGTTACAAGAAATCACTTGGATAGCAGCTGAATCCCGTCACTGTTGCAGACGTTCAGCGCGTTCAAAAACTCATCAGTTTGTCGATGAGGATCGGCGACAATTTCAAACAATCCCGCACGAGAACACGATGACTTATGCGTGATGAGTCCCACACTCGAGATGATGATCACCACCGCCGCCAGTGATCTGTTCTATTCGCTGTCATTCCCGTGCCGACCAATAGGTCGACAGACCGTCCAATTTAAATCAATTAAGTGTCTTTAACGAGTCTTCCTCTGGCTATGTGGCTGCGCCTCCGTGTCAGGAGAAAATCCAAAAAAGATCGTGCCTCCAACTGTTCGGTTAGGAACGCTGCTCAACTGGCATACACACACGTTCTACTCAGCGTTCTGCAATTGATTGAAAAGAGCGGCGAGCGTGTACTCGCTCAGCAGTTGTGACACGACGTGTGATGCGGGCGGGCGAGCAAGTGAGCGAGTAGGGCCTTGCTGTGCCGATGAGCGATACGCTGCGCTAGTGGTTTGGGGGCTGGTTGGTGGTGTTGGTACTCGTACGATAGTTATGTGGCATTGTTTCTTTGATAACTCGCAAGAAATTTTTTGGGGAAAAATTAATTTTGGTGGATTTTCTTCATGATAAGGGTTTCTATGTGTTAACACTGATAGCCTCGTTGGCGGGAAAAATACCGCATTCACATACGTTCGGAGCGTGCAACCAGATTCCAGACGAAATGCTTCTGAGGAAACGACATCTTTTCTAATTGTCGGCGTTAACGCGCTGCCGCTGCCAGTGGGCAATCAGACACACATTGACCATACGCTTAACCTAAGGGTGATAGGAGGCGATTAGTGATTGTGGCAGCTCTTGCAAGTTGATGCAACTAGGACAAGTCAACTTCGAGAAGGTGAACATTTCAACAGTGCGATGGATGGCTGTAAATGATTATTTTTCAAATGTTTGTGTTCAACACAGGGAAAGAGGTCTGTCTCACTTGCCACTTGCATTTCTAAACTCATTCGCTTCTTGCGAACGTGGCAAATATGCTGCGGATGATTGTCAGACGAGGCTCAGGGAAGGCGGAATACAGATCACAGGTATTATCGATTTAATGTTGGGTCTATAATTTAATTCGTTCGCGGCTTGCTAAGAGATGGCGTAACTTGTATTATTCAATTGTTATTATTCCATTGGAACATGCGTTGGAAAGCTACTGTCATTGTACGTCATTTCAGTATATGTCATTCATTTGAAGCGTGAACAAGAATCATTTTTTTTCCCTCAAATATGTCGAACTTTGGGCTTGAAAGTGTTTTTGCTGAGAGTTCTTCTTCATTACTTTAATTTGAAGAAAACTGCTGCCGAAAGTCATCATATTCTGGTGGAAGTTTATTAGGAACATGCGCTAGCTGAGCGAACGTGCCAAAAGTGGTTTGCACGATTTAAAAGTGGTGATTTTGGCTTGGAAGACGATGAACGTTCCGGGCAACCAGACAAATTTGAAGATGAAGAACTGGAAGCATTACTTTATGAAATTGTTGCCAAATACAAGAAGAGCTCGCAGAATCTTTGGCTGTCACTCAAGCTGGATATATTGAAAATCAAGGAAATTGAGTTCCACATGAACTCAAGCCGAGAGACGCCGAAAGGCGGTTTTGCATGTCCGAAATGCTGCTGAAACGCCACAAAAGGAAGTCATTTTTGCTGCGGATTGTTACTGGTGATGAAAAATGGATCCATAACGACAACCCCAAGCGCAAAAAATCGTATGTGAAACCCGGCCAACCAGCCAAATCAACGGCAAAAACCGAATATCCATGGCGCGGAGGTAATGCTCTGTATTTGGTGGGATCAGAAGGGTGTGCTGTACTATGAGCTGCTAAAACCGGGCGAAACCAGCAATGGGCAACGCTGCCGAACACAATTAATCCGTTTGAAGAGAGCAGTAGCCGAAAAACGCCAGGAATATGCGACCAGGCACCAGGAATGAAGTATGATAGAGATGCCCAACTTCACAGCTGATTGACTCCTAGTCCTTCGCCGAATTTGACGGATAATCATGAACATTTTGACGGTTATTCATGAATTTTTGTCAGTTATTCACGAAATAACGTAAATGCCGTTCTCTGAAAACAATAAAGAAAAATGGTTGTCAAACATTTTAAGGGGCAAGAGAGGCAGAGGTTGGGCGTCTCTATCATACTTCATTTCTGGTTTTGGCGTTGTGTAACTCAATCGACTGAGAATCGTATTATTGTGAATTAAAAGCGTGCATTTGACAAATTTGCATGTCTTCTCTTAAATCGTGTTCACATGGACGTGGGAAGCACAGGAGTAGTAGATAGAGAAAGCGTGAGAGGTCCCATGAGTTAGAGGGAGATATGTGTTGGCTTCACCGGTACAGTGTGAACAAGCACTTGTGTGCGTACCAAAACAAGTCATGTGTGCGAACGAACGAAATAATGCGTTTCTGGGCATTTTTCATTCGTTGATTTATATGATTTTTAATTTGCAACTCTCTTTGGTTGAAATTGAAGTGGCAATATAAATGTTTTAAGGATACAACAGCAGATTACATTTGCATCATGAAAGCAACTTTTATTTTATGATTTCCTGCCGCACGAAAACTGGCGATTAGAAATTTGTGAACAAAAATTGAATAATATTGATCCCAATCGACATTCATAATACCAAAACGATAAAGCGACAATCGGTGTGTATCGATTATCGATTGATAACTCACAATCGGGGCAAGTCATTACACCAAGAGGCAGGATGGAGAAGACCCAGTGTGATATCATCGAAACTGAAAATTACTAAAGAGTGGTAAATATCAGCTGGGCTGAATCTAAATCCGGCCAAAACCACCATAGTACATTTCGCAAGAAAACGCAAACTGGAAACTAAAACAAATTAGTCTGTCAGGCACAATACTGGCTCCAGTAAAAGAGGTAAAATATCTAGGAGTTAGAACAGAGAAACACAGAAGAGATCACCAGGAAGGCGACGCGTGCTTTAATGATTTGTAAAAGCAGAATGTGTAAATAAAACAATCATGGGAATGGCAAAATAAGAGATAGGAAAAGAAAGGTGCATTACATCGAGACAGTTCAATGCAGAGCTGCCACTCGTGGCCATTGCGAAGGATGACGCGATTAGGAAATTCAACTTCCGAAAGGGGTTTACCATTAAGTTCAGCACCAAAAGAGACTGTAGCAATGAATCCATAGTTCGCAGACGGTGAAATGGTATAAGGATGGTTCAAGAACTGATAAAAGAACAGGGGCAGGAGTATTTGGACCCCGGACAAAGTACTACGAGCCCATGGACAAACGCACCAGCATCTCTCAAGTCCATGCGCTGGGATCAATCTTGACAGGAGTTATACCAACTGCGACATAGCAATAATGTCGGACAGTCGTGCCGCTTTCCTGGCACTAGACTTCGATATCATCAAATCCAAGCTCGTGTGGGAATGTCTACAGAAGCTTAAGAAACTGTGCAGGAGTAACACAGTAAGACTTTGATATAGAAGGCAATGAAATGGCCGACTCCCTCGCTAGCAAAGGACCATCGGAACCATTAATAGGCCCCGAACCATTCTGCGCTGTAGGAGATCACGTTCTCAGGGGTGAGTTTAGGGAAAAAACCGGGTAAATGCCTGGTACAACGCACATGGCATGAAGCAGGCCAAGAAACTCTAGGGTCAACATAACCGGAAGAGGTTTCAGGCATGTATCAGAATGAGCAAGAGGCTTTTTAACAGGGCGCTGTAGTCTCAGGGAGCACCTAAGGAAGGTTGAGTACATAATTGCAACATTGTTGCCCCTGCACTGCACAAAATATTTTCTCAATACATTTATGATCACGAATACTGCCGCAAGTTTGCAGCAGGTCAGCATTGTCAAAAAGTATTCATAAATACAACATATGTGGGCGACTCAAAAAGTGTTTGGTTGACATTTGTATTGATAAAATGAAAGTCTGCATCATGTCTAAGAAGAGTATGATACTAGGTTTAATGTTTATGAATATAATAAACTGACCAACTTTCAAAAATATTAAATAATGAAACAAAATACGCAGCAAGTGGGCCCAGCTTTTAACTAAAAAGAATTGGAAGTCAAAACATGTCCCAATAACAGAAATTTCTTTAAAAAAATAGGAAAACTTCCTTATGATGTTCTTAGGAACCATTTTCGCATGAAAAAGTCCACTTTTCGGTTTTCCTGCAATCCTGCAACAAAACAAAAATGACTGCCGATTTGATCGCGGTTTGACTGTAACGTTGATGTTATGAACGCATTTGCCGACTGCTCTCATTTATAAACGTAAATCTTGCAGGGCTGCCGCAGTGTGACGTTTATGAACTCGGCCGAAACTGGGAGTATCAGAAGAAGGTCTGCGGAGAATCTAATGAAATTCCAGAACACGTACTGGTATTTTATGAAGCACTTGTCAACAAAAAGATGCCTGCACCTAATATCAGAGGAAGAATTGAAGGCACTAGAACCAGCACTCATTCTCAGATTCCTCAAGGAAACTGGCGTAGAGAGAATACTCTAGGACTGTAGCCCTCAATGAAACTCTGAAAAGAGATGCATGAGAGGGGATCTCTTAAGAAAGCAAAAGGTATGAATAGGGTGCACAATGGATCTATAGGCCGCTGTGCAATGTACCCTTAACAATAATAATAATAGGTTTTCTCCGGTAATGAGTAATCGGTTTGAACTACATCAACCATTTTTGCACCAACATTTTGAGCCATTTTTGACACAACCTGTGACACTTGTACTAAGTTGTAAATTTCATTATGATCGGTCAAGTTACAGGGTCACGGGTTACAGTTACGGGTTCAAAAGTTACAGATTTATTTCCAACTCTCTCAAGCAACTCCAACTCTCTCAAACAGCCACTATGCGGCGGTGTTCCATTGTGATTGGCCTCAAAGCATATTGGCGTAGTCAGCCGTTAGAATATTTTCTTTCTGTTAAGCCCCTATCTGTTTTTCAAACGCCAGCAATGTTTTTTTTTTTCTTTTTGTCATGATTGACAGGGAGGTGCAACCTCTTATCACTGATTTGTACTCCAATTAGCACTATCTCGGGCCAGTTATTAATTTTATTTTGCAAAAATTCATATTTGTTTTTCAACGTAATACGTTGAGATCTCGTAATAATAGGTCGAGGTCTGTGCTCAGAACGGGAATACAAAAAAATGCAGTTCAACACAATTCTATATTTATGCTTGTTACGTTTCATTCTGTCTAGCGTGCTT
Source organism: Eristalis tenax (assembly GCA_905231855.2). Lineage (NCBI taxonomy): Eukaryota > Metazoa > Arthropoda > Insecta > Diptera > Syrphidae > Eristalis > Eristalis tenax. The sequence goes on along the minus strand of HG993127.1, from coordinate 20,648,899 downwards.
TAAGCTGTAATCTGTTATCTGATTTAATTATTCTGCTGGCAGCAGTTTGCTAAATTTTGGAATTAAAAAGGGGCATGGTTCTGAAGAAAAATTTAGTGGGGATGGCGCATAGATTAGGGTACGCCACAACGGCTTCGTCCCCCCAGAAGCTTTTCTGTACCTAGACAAAAACGTACTGATACAAGATATAAATGCGGTGCCGCTCATCAATCACATCGCCAGATCAACTGTGGTTGGGCGACTCAACCACGACCGTTCTCAAGACGGGATGTTCGGGATGTTGCTTTGCAACATCGAAAGTTCATACTGTTCCCGCCTGGAAAACATAAAGTGATCTGCAATCGAAAGAAAGAACTGTCAAGAATTGTATATCTGTGTAAGAAAGATATAAATTAGTACTTCGAGATCCTTGCAATATCGACCGAAGTGACAATATAATTTCGATTTCTGCAAGTCACGTTTCCTGACAATCCGTTGCTGACGTCGAGCCTAGAGTCCATCAGAAGACCCGAGAACAGAATCGGCAGTGATAAAAGCAGTTTACAAGACATGGATTTAGTTCAGCAAGTGCAACATCTCATCGTTATTTTCCACACAACAAAGACACGATCGAGATGACTCATTTAGCACATTTGCGACACAAACAAAACGTGAACGTCCATCTCAAACTCCAGCTTGTTAAGTGTCACTTTCATTGTATCTCATCATCATCATTTAGCAGATGTCCATTCATTCACTTCTTGAACACAATAGTTGCTCGACCTGCCACTCAGTGATTTTTTTAAACAAGAAAATTCTCATTAACACCGGCGTCCGTGTACATATGACAGTTTTCAATGCAAACATGTGGGATGTCATGAGTCATTGGTTGCACATACATTTGAGGAACCACTTAGGATATCTTTGAGTAATTGTGTAAATTTCTGTCCAAACAGCATCAACCCGGCAACCAAATAAATGACTCTATCACCTTAACTGGGGCAGATCGAATTCCGACAAGAGAATGATGGAATCTTTTTATCACCTTGTCGCTCAAATTGTCGATTGAAGTGTAAACACTAGCTGAGATAAGGCAGTACAATTTACAAGCAAAAATGTCGTGCTCTTTGTAAGCAGTGCCGTCGAGGCAATCAGGGAATGAAACCTGTCAATACTCATGGAATCATTTTTAGAGAAAATTACTTATTTACTTCCCAAGTCGCTGGCCCCAAGGAGGGTCTAAGACTCAGCTAAAGTACCGTATATACCTGATGATCAAAACCAAGATCTCTTCGTCCTTTTTTATGCGGTCGTAAAGTCCGAAGTAAACTTGGGGATCAATCAACAAGCAAAGGCAGTTATTTGTTCTGTACACTCAAAGTTCGGTCTCCCTCTTACCCAGGAGGCTAGGATTCGAATACACTCTTAGCTGGAGCTGTTGCTGTGTGTGTGTACAGCTCAAAGAATCCGCTGTTGTCTTCTGAACTGGACTGGTTCATATACCCGACGCAGAATGTTTTCTCTAAAGGCTCCAAAAATTAGCACCACCGTTTTGTTTATCCTAGAAGCCAATATGAAGACAAACTTCCTAACGTCTGAAAAAATAATACCCGAAGCTAGATGCTATCTATGGACATCCTTCGCCACCTGTGACAGCCTAGGATGACTGGATGGCGCAGTTGGTTAACTGCCTGCCTGCCCTTAGTTAGTGGGCTCCCCGGTTCGAATCCCAGTGAAAGCAAAGTTAATACGCCTTTATCTGGTTTTTAAATCTTGTCCTGTCACCAGTCCAGTCTGACTGTGGGCATCACAATGAACCAACATCTTACACCGTTTTGGCTGGTGAATTCACTAGCAGTCCCCTTCCCCAACCTATCAATGACAACCGTGAGATATTCACTTTTATTCTCTTAGTCGTGTCATATGCCACTGTGACAAATTTGTATTAAATTAGTCACTTAATTGTCACATAAAATGACTAAGACCGTACAAATTTGTCACTGTGACAAGTGGCACGACTTAGAAAATAAAGTGGATGGCTTCAACGAATTTACACGTGGTAGCGCATTTGTTTTTGACGAGGAAGGTTGTGATCGAACATTTCCACTAACAGGATGGGACAGTTACATCGTCCATACATATCTCTCTACTCCTGCAAGTTTTATTGAATTTGAACAGTCGTCGTTCACGGTCAGACACAGCTGCTGACGTCAGCCCGGCAGCACACAGTTAGTAGCAGAACCCATATTAACAATGCCACATATTTTCAAACACGGGTACTTACTGATCCACCCTCGCAACAAGCCAAACTTAACTGTGGCTCCTATATGACTTCTATAAAAGGGTGGTGTTCTTCCTAATTTGTGTTCACTCGGTTCCACAAAAATGTGTGTCCACTGTCACATCACATAATTCCTTAAAGAGGTCTTGGTTGCAGACTCCGTAAACCAAGCAAAACAGAAATTCTGTTCGAAGAATGTGCGGTTTCATTCACGACTCCGCTGGTTTCTCAATATCCATGCTCCTGGATAACATGGAAAGCATGGAAGTTATCCGAATTGATGTTGCGACAAACTCTCTGCTCTCCAACGTCGTCTCTTCTCTCTGTGGTGTACCTAACTTTTTGGCACATCTGCTTCTAATTGAAACGTTTGCAGTTTGCATTTGAGTGTCAACGTATTCGTCATTGTTCACTTATGAGATCCACAACTTTTGCCTTGAGTTGTGTGTTTTGTTGTGTGTTTATTAATTTTTGCTGACCACGCATGTCTCGTATGTCAAACATGACCAAGCAGAATCTATAGAGCTCAAAAAAACTGCAGCAAGTTTTATTGAATTTGATCTGTCGTCGCTCGTGGTCACACGTCATCGTTACCGCCACCTTTAGAGTTTGTTTCTACTGGGAAGACTTCTTCCGAAACTGAGAAAAATTGCCTTCTCGTCAGCTCGTCCTCGCCCGGAAGTCAACGAAGAATCATTACTCTCTCGGAAAGTAACGTTTCTCTGGCCTAGAAGTATGGAAAGCAACGAAGAGATTCCTCGCCAACTGAAGGAAAATTGTTTGCACAATTTTTGATCTAACGCTTTTGGAAAAAAATGAAGAGATTTAATGACTACATGAGTTGTGCAGCTGCAGTGATCTGGAGAGACTTTGAATTTCTCATCTCTTATGGCCAGGACCTGTCGAACGAAATTCATCGACTTCAATCTTACGAAAAACGTGGGGAAATAAACTCTGCTGTCGTATGTGTTTGAGAGCACCCCGCGACAGACCCTGGCGATATTGATTAGCTTAGGAGCAGTTTCACCGTGGTAATGGTGATGTTCAGGCAATTCTCATCAATGAAACACTCTCTCAGCGATTAGGTTCTTGCAAAATAGACAAGTTTTACTTCAGTTTTATTCACAATTTCATTTTAATACATTTTATTTACAACGTAACTGATTTATAAAAAATAAAATTAGTACCATCCAATTGTATATTTCCCAATTATTTATCAGACAATCTATTCTGATTCGCCGCAACTTTAACCTCTAATTTTGAAAATAAAAAAAACACGTTCGCGAATTTATGTAAAAAAGGTACTTCAAACTAAATAAATACAAGTTAGATCAAATACTTCAGATTGTGTATGCGTAGACGGTAACGGATAATTGCTTAAGAACAAGTGTTATTTTTTTGCATTTATTTATAATTTAACGGATTAATATATTTTTAAGGATTTTTTTGTATTTTTTCTTCTTTTTTTTTGGATTAGTAATACATCTCGATACCGATCCGATGTTTGTATAAAAATATCGTTTTTAATTTATTTGAATATAATAAATATTAATAGTTTAAGAGAGTGGGCTTTTGCTTGGAAGCGAACGTAAAACAGCTGCACCATGAACTTCAATCGCACATTCTTTTATTGCACTCTCTCGTTGGCAAAACCCTCCTCTGTTTGAAATAAAAAAGAAAAAGAACAAAAAAGAAACGGAAAGACTCAATGTGTGTGCCAACATAAATCGTTTGTGGCCATGTGCACATCTCACTCAAAATAAAAATGAATAATCTAATGTAAACAAAATTGTAAGGGATTCTTCGTGACGCCTTTGAAGACTGCTCAAGTGACCGAGAGTCCGCAATTGACAATGGCAACAACATAATTACGGCAAATCTGCCCCCCTTCGATGCGGAGAAAGACTGTACACACTCAGTTGATTGTGTTTACCCAAAACCCAATGTTCAAAAAATATCTCGCTTATTCGTTGGTTTTGGACTCATCCAGACCATTTTCGCTGATGGAAGGCTTTGAGGGATTCAACAATTCTGCCATGATGTTCGATTCCTGGTGGAAAAGTCGAACCAGCCACGGGTCGGTGGACTTTCGCAGTACTTCAACTTGGAATGTTTCACTGAAACGTGAATCGATCAGTTCGCTGAAGCGGAAACTCACTTCATCTGACCAGAAATCTACACCGACGGGCTTCTCCAGTGCGCAGTGTTTTCCCGCCGGCTCGATATCTCGCATTGCCTCTGGAATCTTTCGCACCTGATCCGTTACAGCTGTATTGCCAAAGTCAAGGTAGATCACCTCGCAGTCTTTATCTTGAACCGATAGAATTTTCGCTCGGTAGTAGGCTTCATCTTCCGGGAACTGTGCCACACATATGGCACCAACTTGAGGATCTTCCAATGGCTCGAAGCTTGCCGCATCCATTAGACTTTCGGTGATTTTTTCCACCTGGGAACCGTCATCGGTGAACTGGATATAAAAGTCATTTGGGGACGTCACTTGGATCACAATACATTTACGAGAGTCGTCCAATGGTACGGCTTCCGAAACGGTTTTCCCATTTTCCATCAATACCTTCAATTCCTCGGAGATATCTTTATCTCTGATTGTGAGTTGAACGGCTAACACGCCATCGTCGCCGGCATCTGCTCCGGAAACCGTCTCTACTTGGAAGACTTCTCCAAAATGCGCTTCCAAAACTGAGGCAAATCTCTCTTTTAGAGTGCTCTCGTCACCACTTGGGATTTCATGCAGCCGACATCTGCGTGCCACTCGTGGCAGATCTCTTAACTCGGCGGGCATCACTCTCAAATCGTTAGAAATCACAGTGTTTCCGAAATCAACGAGGAAAACCTCGAATTCTTCTTCGGAAACCTTTTTCAGTACTTTGCCTCGATTGTAGATTTCATCTTCCTTCGAAAACACAACACATAGGTTCCCCTCCTTGACGTTCTCCAATTTCGCCAAATTGCTTGCCTTCTCTAGGGCTTTCGAGATTCTATCAAGACCTCCTCTTTCGATTTTCAATTGAATATAGAATTCGCTTGGTGATATGACATGACTGACCAAGGCGTCCTTCATTGACGTTTCAGACGTCCCGTCGATTCCCAGCAAACGGTTGAGTTTCTCACAGATGTTCTCGTCGTTCCCGTACAACTTGACAACTTCTGGCTCTGATTCGGCGTCCACCACGTCGATCTTAACTATGCCACCGCATTCGTCAATCAAAATGTTGAATACATCAGTCGCTGCCGAAATTGTCGAGAACTTTGCAGCATTTTCCAAAGTGCAGTGCTTCGCGAACTCTTTGATGAGGCGCAAGTCGTCCGGCAAAGTGCGAATATCCGATGTGAGCGATTCGTTGCCGAAGTCGATGAAGATCACTCGCCATCCATCATCGCCGCAGTTCTCCAGGATCTTTGAACGGTAGAGAGCACCATCATCGGGGAACACAGCGGCACAGAGCATGCCTACCTCGGGGTTCTCCAACTTGCTCATTCCAATTTCGTTGAGTGTCGTCGTTATGTCATCGAGTCTATGGCCGTCTGAATTGTATTGGATGTAGAAATCGCATGGCGAGTTGGCATGGCTGATGATGGCGTCCCGACAGCCGATACGGCAACTCTCACTCATTGAGGATTGCATTGTTGTGTAGAAGCTTGTCGTCATGTCGTTATCAAGGTTTGGCTTACGATCACAAAGGGGCTCGAGGTCTTCCACAATGTTCCTTCCATCAACCCATAAGTGCACGATGGCATGGTCGCTAGGTTCCTTGAGCTCCACAACGAACACTGTCTCGCCTAGAGCTGAAATGTCGGAGAATTTCTCCTCGGCGGCATCGGACCAGCAGAGAGCGTCCTCCGGTAGCTGCAGGGCGCACTTCTTCGATAAGAACGGCAGATTGGCAATCTCCTCAGAGATCTCCTTAACCATGGGACTCACAGCAGTGTTGCCATAGTCAATGAATAGCACCTCGAATCCGTTCTCTTTCTTCGCCATCAACTTGGCGCGGTACCAATTGTCATCGTCTGGGAACAGCGCAGCGCAAATTAAACCGTACGTGAAAGTCTCAATAATTGGGAGCTTCTCATTGTCAGCCAAATACGATTCAATCAGTTCAAGACCTTTCGCGTCCTGCTCCATTTGAATGTAGAAGTCCGACAAATTGTTCACGTGGCTTACGAAGCAAGTCTCCCCTGAACGCACCATCTCCAGTGGCTTGGCGAAACCGTCGGCAACCAGTTTATCAGCAACATTCACCCCATCTATGAAGAGGCGAATGAAGTTCTTCATAGGACTCCTGGTTATGTACTCGAAGTAGATGGTCTTGTTGTAGGAAACATTGAAGAACGCGTTAGCTGCGTCGACCCAGTCGGCAGTTCCTTTGGGCTTTATGGGCAGCGCGCAGGGAATGCACAATGGCTGAATGTCGGGGAACACACTCATCTCTTTTATGTCCGTTGTGTCGGTCAGTGCATCCGTGTTTCCGTAGTCAATGAACTGCACCACCATCAGTTCGCTGTCCATGATCTTTGCACGATACCATTGGTGGTCAACTGAATACAGAGATATGCAGTTAGCACCTTTCAGCACCCTCATTAGCGGCGGCAATGAGCTTGCCACAATTTGCAGATTCTCTTGCAGTTGGTGGAGTTCATCCAACTTGTGGGTGTGATGGATGAAGAATCTGCCCGGATTGTCGCAGTGGCTCAACATGCCAGACTCCATGTTTTTGTAGGGATCCTCAGGCAGTTCAACAATCTCATCCTTCACTACCACCGGCGGTGCCTCGACTTCAGGCGCCACCACTGCAGCTACCTCAACCGGTTTTTCTGCTCTCTTATCCTTTTTGGGAGACGATGCAGTCTTCGTAGCCTCTTTCGCCGGCTTTTGTTCTGCTTTTGCTGGAGTTTGCGGTCTCGATTTGTCGGATAGAGTTGAATTTGCGCTCGGTGTAACTGCGATCTCCTCGTCATTCTCCATTGTCAGATCCACAGTCTCGATGTACTCGAACACTTTGGGCCGTTCCTTGTCGACCACGCTGCGAATGTAGCCCATATCTCGGCCACGAGTCAGTCCCCTCTCCTTCAAAATGGTCACAATACCCTGGTCATTCGAACACAAATCTCCAATCAGACGGTTGCCCCGCAACTCGATCACTTTTACAGTCAGTTCGTAGTTCACCGTCAGAGATGTGATCTCATCTATCACAGTCTGTTGGTTGGCTTCAGTTTGACTTTTCATCGGCAGATTCACCTCAATGGCGAACGCACTCGGCCCGTCTGAGTAGAATCGCTGTTCGAGTCGTTTTATTTTCGTTTTCGTTGAATTATCGATTAATTCGGTATTGCCGTAGTCTACGTAAAACACGTTTATGTTATCGGCAGATTTTTTCGATAAAATCCTGGCACGATACCAATTACCGTCGTCAGATTTTACTGCACACACGCTATCAACTTCGTATTTTTCTAATAGGCTACCTGTGAACGAAAATTGTGCGAGTAAATGCGATGCGATCAGATTTAGTTGCTGGCTGGCTGGTACTTACCGTTTTTGTCGTAGTAACAGAACATGTCATCGAGAAGTTTAGCGATTTCATTTTCTGTTGATATGAGGTGTCCGTAAAGTCGGTGCACGGAACTTACGTATACAACACGTATGTTAAATTTCTCCCAAATCAATGGATATGGGCAAATGTAGATTGTCGATATGTTGTCTTGTAGCAACGGAAGCATCGGTCGTACCATCAAACTGAAATTTGGAAAGAGAGAATAGAAAACAAAACACGCTTCAAAGATAGTGATCGTCTCTGTAATCTAACACGGCACACATACGAATAGGTTGCTGATCGCAACCATGAGGTGGTGAATGCAAAGTAAACGACATTTGATTCCAGGTAGGAGTCTAATTTATTCTCACAAAAATCCGCTTGACAATGCAATAAATGTTTGTTTTGCCCTGTGAATTTTTAAAAGGAGTTTAGGTAGCAGTTCAGTTGGGAGTGGTTCATCTATGGTGACCTGCTTTTCAGCAACGACAACTTGCCTTTTTACAGTTCAAAATAAAACGTGTTTAAAAAAAAGCGACGTTGAAATCGATTTAAATTCTTCCCTGGCACAAACTTCTTCGCGTAGACTGTAAAACTGTTCGGTAAATGTTCTTACGGTACTTTGTATGCAAAATCAGTAAGAATGTGCACATCCGCGCCTGAGTGGTCGAGGATTCAGAGGAGTGACTGCGAACGAAAGAGTGCTGTTCAAAATAATAGGAGTATTTTGCAGAAAAGAGTTTAATTTTATGTCTACTGGGTAAGAAGACAAACAGCTTTTGTCATTAAAACATTATTTTAGATGTTTATATAAATCTTTGTTTAAAAATGTGTCGTAGTGGACGCACACGAATTTGGAAGAGCGCGAGCTCATCTGCAAGTGGCGCCAAGCGGGAAAATCCTATAGGGAGGAGATTCAGGAATCACTTTGGTGTGGTCTCTCTTAAGGCTATGTCGAAAAGCCAGAATCTCGGGTAAGGAAACGCAAAACGTCCAAAGCTGATGACAGGTTTATAGTACGCCTATCAAAAAACAACCCGCGGCATCTCAGACAAAATTCAGCTCCCTACAAGTGATGTAACGATTCGCAGAAGGCTGTTAGAAAATAAACTTTTCTCCCGAAGCCCACGCAAGGTCCCACTCTTGACAAAAAAGCATCTGCAAGCTCGGATCAAATTTGCCAAAAATCATGCCGATTGCCCGCAAGGAAATGACGTAATATTCTTTGGACAGACGAAAGCAAAATTGTCCCATTTGGTAAAACTGGTTATCGACAATACGTCCGTCGTCCGCCCAACACAGAATATTTACCCCAGTATACCGTAAACACCGTTAAACACGGTGGTGCGAAGGTCATGGTTTGGGCATGTTTTTCGTATTACGGTGTGGGGCCGATACATTTGATAAATGGTGTCATGGATCAACATGTTTATGTAAAAATCCTTGAAGAAGTTATGCTCCCCTATGCCGAGTACGAAATACCAAGGAAATGGATAACGACCCAAAGCATTCAAGTAAAAAGGCAAAAGAGTGGTTTAGGGTCAAGGGTATTGAGGTCATGGAGTGGCCTATTGAAAACTTGTGGTGCGAAATTAAGAAACATGTTTCTGATGCCAAACCAACAAACCACCGACAACTTTGCACGTTTGTTGAGGAAGCCTGGCGTAAAATTACTCCTGCTCGTTGTCAAAGTTCTGTGGACTCTATGCCACGTAGGTGTCAAGCAGTCCTGAAAAATAAGGGCTTCTCTACGAAGTGCTAAGCAACATTTACTCAATCACTAATGGATTTTGAAATGACATTGTTTTTTACGAACGCTCCTATTATTTTGAACGACAATAAAGTAGCTTGAAATACACTTTTATTTTGTTTGTATCTAGTTTTTAAGTTACGCTTAATTTCAAAAATCGCCTTTAAGAATTCGTAAAAATCTCCTTTTTTACATTGTTTAAGATGCTTCTCCTATTATTTTGAACACAGCTGTAGATGTTTGGCATGTCTTTCACTACGCTAAACAGATACACCTGATGGGTGAAAAAGGAAATGATGCGGACATGCCTGTGGTCAGGAGTTATAACCGCCCAAGTCGTCTTTGGTCAAAATAGAGTTTCTTGATATTACAAGATTCGGGATATCCAAATCTCTGTTTTGTATGTGGCTAGAGTTAAAATTGTTGAAGTTATCGAACATAACTGAAGTATATAAGAACATAAAATTAGCTGAAGTCGAAATCTTCACACAGTTCTAGACCGATTTAAAACTTTAAACACGCCTCCTGACAAGTAAGAAAAAACAACTTTGGCGGTTTTGCCTTGTGACCACAGTCAGCGGAGGGGATCCTTTAAAATACGAAGAAAACCAACTTGAATCGAGATCAACTCTTTCAATGACATTCGAGCTTAATTTCTAAGACTCCTTTCCTTTATACAGCGAACCATTCCAGTTCAGTTGTCCGAATGAAACAAATTTCAAAACAATGGTGCAAACATGCACTGTGCCATCAAAGATGTGTCCCCTTCTTTGGTCTAGGACTTGGGTGATATTTATTCAAATCTTCAACTTCTCCGGAAGGGATTCATTAGGAAATCGGTCCCGGTTAAGGACGGCTTATATAGTACTTTGATCCTAGGCTTCAAGATTCGACTCATAGATCTTGCATTGTTTCTTTATTTTTTAGTTTTTAGTTTTTGCTGTATTTTCCATCACAGAGCACACAAAGCACTACTCTCTACGTTCTCTAAGTGTGAACTCTCAGTATCGCTTTACACAGCAGATTTTTGCTGCGCGACTAGGGATCATCTACCAATTTTGCATCTCATAGATTACTTCAAATAAACAGTCAATTTTTTAAACTCCAATCGAGACAAGCTAAAATCAATTTCGTTGCAAAGTTATGCATTAAAAGTGTTTATACACTTTTTTAAATAGGTTCATTACAACCATAGTTGGTTCTATGCCTCTTATCGAAAGTAAATTTCTCACCCGAAGAGATCTTTGGGGAGCATTATATTCATGAGAAAAAGTAAATCTGGTGAATTTACACGGCAATTGATAGTATCGCGGATGAACATGGCTGACGCTGCCTTACGCCTGAAACTTAAGTTTTGCAAGCCTATTATTTTACATCTATCGTCATATTTAGGGAGTTCTTCGAAGGAGTATAATTTACGGACAGCATATCTCGTGAAATTTGGTTGCACTCTTTCGAATCTGAGTTCTTGTGCATCATATGGGGCATCCCAAATGGTCTGACTAACGAACAATAGATGGACCTAAGACTAGTTATATCCCGAAAATCTCTGCTATTTCTCTTCAGAAAACCTAACAGCGTTAGACTTCGCAATTGTATAATCATAATGTAATGCAACATTTAATTTAGTATCAAATATTACACCCAGACCTTTAACCTCTTCTAGGCGACTAAGTCTTAGATCCGTGAAGATATAACATTTTTGAATATTCAGCTCTAGTCCATCGTGCTTGCACCATTCCACTAGTGCATCGATATCCAATTGGAAATTTTTACAGTCCGGTTAAAATTTTACAATATTTGAACATTTCGTGAACATCATTTGTGAACAAACGAAAGAGTAATGGCCCCACACGGCTACCTTGTGGAACGCCCGATGTAACTTTTATTACCCGAGATCTAAAACTATCGATCTTTAGCAATTGCTTCCTGTCCTTTAAGTAATTGGAAAACCACTCTAACATTGGCGAGCGGAATTTTGGCTATACATTTTGTGGAGTGTCTTGATTGTACAGTAATTGGTTACAACTTTTAGTGGACCAGTGCATGAGTTGATTTGTTCATCTGAGTTTTTAGGTCCATAGCGCCTTTTGTTGTTTTGCGTCTGCTTTGTGTGGAACTCGTATGAAAAAAACTTAACCAACGAGAGTCCATTTTCTTATAGCATCCTCAGCGAATTTCTCAATTGTTAAGATGTTGAATATAAGGGCTAAGTTCGTGGACTCCTGCACTAATGATCCATGGTTTGATCTCACCTATCGCGATTCAATGATGACAGTGATCACTTGTTAAGTGTCCGTTCATTGAGATTTTACAGTGGGAGGGCATCTGGGCATTAATTGGTTGAAGTGAAAGGGACTTCGATGTGAATGGTCGCTAAGAACAACTTTTGAAGTCTGCCGTTCGGTGTCGGTATGAAACTGTAGGCTCGATGCAGCTAGGCTCGATGTAAACGTCGAATGTAAAGCTGTTCTCTATGAAAATGTATTCGTACTCTTCAAGATTCAGTCTACTGCAGTTTTGAAGGAACACACACTTTTTTACGAAACTCCAGCAGCAACGATCAGCAGTATGATTGCAAAAACGAGCGTGTTGTTTTCGTTTTTTATATTCCTTGGCAACATTTATTTTTATATTGTTAACCTTTCAGAGTGTCACAGCGTGCATGGTCTTAGTGTTGACATTTTGGAGTCACTTGGATGACACGACTGTACCAACTTCAACGGAACGTCCCATTTTACATCAAGTTGAGTAACTGTTGTTTTTAGCATTTTGTGTAGGCTACTGGCGGATTTCTTTCATCGATATGCAAAGAATTCACACATTTGAGGAAACCTATCATAATTCTGATCGGATCCGAAGAAAAGCTAATTCGATTTGAGGAACAGTTGACAGAAGAAAAAGAACTCTGTATTGCATAACCACACACATGAGTCGAAACATGAAATAGCTGCAAGATGGATTTAATTTCGACTTGAAACACACAGAAGGCAACCAATCGAGCATGAGAGTAGTTGCTTGCTTTTATGACGCAAAGTAGAACACACCCCAAATTAGCCCAGTTCGGCCTTCGGGAGCATTTCTCCGTGGATGATTTCATTTTAAATGAATGACACAAGAAAACAAAAGCCTGGTATGAACACATTCATTGGGATCGAATCGAGCAAGCAAATGGTTCATATGGCTGCCTAAAGGTGGAACTTCAATAGTTGTTTACAATCGATGCACACCGTCAACGAATGAAAGAGCACTTCACCGCGGACCCAACGAGCAACGAAGTACGCAAGAATTTCATCTTCGTCTGCTACGCAATAGTGGTGATTAATGACATCAGAGCAAAGATCACAATTACTCATTACTGAGTGGTCGTTTCTCTTTTCGAGGTCGAGAAGTAATTCGGCACGTGCTGTGTCTTGTCAATTTGTGATATGAATATGCGCGCTAATTGTTCGCAGACTTGACAGGGCTAACGATAACCAGACCACTGTCCTGCTCGGACGATCCGAAAATGCTCTTTAGGAAGCCTTGTGTGAGAGATTACTCATGATCACCAGATGCAGAAGATGATTAAGACATGTGTTGACATGTTGATCCGAGCTCACCTCAGACTGCAGGTTGTGACATTAGAAGGAAATACAAAAAGTTTGGTTAGATTTGGCATGTGTTTGCATTTACGATCAAATAAAACTAAAACACTATTAACTGCAATATGGACTGATTTATGAAGATGTCTGGTGCTAGTTGCGGAGAAAAGGCTTGACATCGGTTGATACGAGTCAATGGACTGGCAAGAGACAGACCAGAAGCATCCACTGTTCCGGTTGAAACCGACACCTTCCTTACGACAAGTCTATCTAAACCAGTGCACAACAACGACGAGAGAGCGGAATCAGCTTGCAACGACTCACTTCTTGCATGGTCACCACAGTATACATCGATCCGTGTGCATATTAGATTACTCAACTGCATATTTAACCCAGTTGTAGATGAAAGAAAAATCAATTGAATCACAACACTTACACTTTGTCATCAGTCACTTGCGTTACATTGAGCACGCATGATTTTCCATCATAGAACTTTTTGAATTTCTTCGCCATGTCTGGATTGGATTTCACATATCTAATGTCGTCGTAGGAACATAATAGTTTAACATCACAGCCTTCGATTTGAATTTTAAAATTGAGCATATTTGTAATGGAAGTTATCTTGGCACGGATTTGTTGTCCTAACAACAACTCGAGGCGAGTATCTGCAAGAGACCACGTGCGAAGTTCAGAGAATGTTTTCACATTGAAGTGTATGGCATACCTGGACTGACTGCAGAGAGCAACGCGTCCTTGATCAAGGAGTCCTTCAGTGAGTTTCCATTCACACTCACGTTCACGTAATACAGATCGTCCTCACGTTCAATGTACTCGCACTGCAGTCCAGCACTCGCCGGTAAGTACTTGTCCATGCGGTCAATTATGTACGAGTTGTCGTAGTTCGAGACAACGCTATCGAAGCAGCAAAGATAAGCCATTTGCGGGTAGTCGAAGAATCTCTTCTCCACCTGCCAAATATCTTGATCGCCCACAGTCGACTGGTTGCCGAAGTCCACAAAGAACACCTTGTACTTGCGCAGCATTTGATTGCAAGCGATTATTCGAGCTCGGTACAAAATGTTGTCCTTGCGGTAGCGAGCGATCACATTGGAGCCCACCTTCAGGGACAGCTGCTTGGTCGGCTTTTGGCTGTAGAAGGCTTGGATGTTACGCATCAGCTTTTCGAACTCCTGGTGTCGGGACTTCAGCTGAGTGAAGAACTGATGGGGAGATATCCACCAGCAGATCAGGACGTCCTCACGCGCAGGCACGTCGATGATGAGTTTGCTGAACTGCTTGTCCAAAGGAACGTATTCTTCTGCTTGAGTGAGGTCAATGCTCTCATCATTGGAATCACGTTGGGATGAGGAAGCGACTGACTGCGCCCTTTTGGATTGAGAGTACCCATCGACAGGGTATTGGGGGCGGTCCTTGAATTTCTGCTGCTGATTTTGTTGCTTGGGTTGACGCCTGAAAAAAATAAAAGCAAACACATTTTTAAAGGCTGACGATGAGATGGCTTGCGGTTAGCTCTTGCCTGTTCTCGGCTGGAGATTCTTGTTGGACTTTTGCATTCTGTAACCTTGGAGGAAGGTTTTTGTTCTTGCTGAATTGTGTCTTCTCGTACTTCTTGCTCTCATCGTAGCTGGACCGTTTCTCGCTTGAACTTGAACTTTTGTTCAACCTGTCTGATCGTTGGTCTCTGTTCCCTCGCAATGGCACTGGCTGATGCTGCGGATACCGCCTCGTCTTATGCTCACTCGAACTCGATCTGGAGTCCCTGTTTTCCAGGGAGCTAGAGCTATTTTTGTCCCACTCGCTGGACACGTAACTATTCTGTGAGTTGCGATTCACACTCCTCTCATCCGCAGGGTGTACAGCATTGGAATTGTAGTGGTTTCCTGACTTCTTCGTCTCCAAGTTTGGATGCAGCTGTGAAGCAGTTGGCTGTTGCTGGATATGGTTTTGCTGCACTGGCTGTGTCTTCTTCTCGTAGCCGTTCGAGATGCTATTGAATTCATCTTTCTCCATCGAGATGTACTGATCGAAGGGCATGCTTAGTTTGTACAGCTTCTTCATCACGTTCAGATCCTTGGTGCACAGGTTGACTAGATGTGCACCGTTGGGTTGGACACGGAAAACTTTCACTGTGAACGAACGGCGAGTCCGATTCGACTCTTCAGCCAACATCTCGAATTGAGTGGTCGCCAAGTCCCTCGTCATTTCATTGTTTTCAAAACCTTTCAAACAGCACTGTATGGCCTGCCGGGGTAGCTTCAGATGCTTCTCTGACACTGTGCTCAAGAGATTCTTGGTGACTTTCTGCTCGTAGCCAAAGTCAACGTGACGTACAATGATTGTCATCCCATCGGCGCGAATCACCTCGGCACGGTACCACTCATTCTCGTACTTGACCATACAGGGAGTGCCAATGGACAAATGATTCGGGACGACCTGTTTTTTGTTGTAGTAAACAAACATGTCGTCCATCATCTGTTCGAACTCCTGAATGTTAGAGATTTTCTGCACATAAAAGTGCTTCGGTGAGTCAATGTAGCGAATCTCCACCGTATCGTTCGTGACAAGACTCTCGGCCTTTGGGAAAACCAGTCGGCATTGTTGGATTTGTTTGAGAACATCGAAGACATTCTTTCCATTCAGTCGCAGTTCACAATACTGTACGAGTGGCGGTCCTTCCAGGGGCATAACCTTCAAATTGCAATTCTTAAACAGCACCATTTCCTTGAAGGCCTTCTTGAGACTCTCATCGATCGGCTCTAGTTCCTTGTAGCCTGAGAGGGTAAATCTTATGGCGAACGCTTTATGTGTCAAATACTCCTCGGGGATCTCGTACATATCACGGAATTGTACCATTTCCGAGTTGCCGTAGTCTATGTAGCAGACCTTGCATACAGTTGGCTGCACACATGTAATCAGTGCTCTGTACAATTGGCCGTCTTCCGAATACCTCGCAATGCATGCCATGCCGATTATAGGTTTCTCAGAGAACGGCTTAAGAGTCACGGTCTCGATTTTAGTCATCATCTCTGTGAGTTTGTTCTGCTCGGTCATCAAATGCACCGAAAACAAACAGGGTCCGTTCTCAACAAAACTACAACAGACTTCGTAACTGCTTCCCACAAGCAAGGTATTCGACTTGAACGTCGCCGGTCCACGTTTAACTGGCGAACGTTGTGACTCTAGAGGAGCTGGTGGCACCGGACGAATGTATCGAGGCGCGTATGCCTCCTGGGGTGTTCCTGTATAGGGAATACGTGTATTTTGATGTTGGAAACCTAGTAAGCAAAACGTCATTCCAATGAGTCTGTTTCGAGGATAACAAGTGGACAAGTGGACTCTTACCTTGCACCATTGAGTGTAGGTTTCCAAATGCATTGGGATATCTGGAATTATTCTGAAATCGGGGAGGAGCAAACTAATAAGGCCTGTTGAAAGTCAAGAACAGGAGCATCTTGTGTCGACTTACCATTGTCAGCGGGTGTAGCTGCCGTGCCGGAGTGGGCCTCTTCATCATTTCTCTGTTATCGTACATATTGTTGTTGTTATTGCAAATCATCACACCGTTCCTCATTACTGTCACGGGAAATTGTCTATTGTTCATCACTCTCAGGAAGTTATCACGCAGAATCTCGTTCTGAACCGGAGCACCGATCTTCTTCTGCAGGATGAGGTATTCCGCGAAATTGAACTCCCTCCACTTCATTTTAATGAACTTGAATTGATGGAGCTTGATGGGTGTGTGTGAGGGAAGCGATAAGCACAAAGTTAACGGAAGTGCATGTGTATAAGCACTCACCTCCATGTCAATCGAAATCTCAAGTGTTTGATTTACGATTAGTCGAGAGATTTCCTGCAGATCTTCCTTGGTCCATTCGGAGAGAATGCCCAGCATAATGAAAGCCGAGCACAATGGTGGAATTTGTTCCAGAGTATCTTTGAATTGTGGTACATACACCTAAAACGAGATAAACACAGAAATATGACACATCTTTCGGCAACATTCCCCAGACGAAATCAAAACCATGATATCAGTGTGCACATATATCTCTAGTGATCCATTGTCGGAATGATGAAATATTATACACGTCAAACGAGGCCATCAGGTGTCACACTAGGCAGCTAGTAGCACACACACCACACATGACTTCATACACTTGAAAACAGGTTGAAATGAGATTCCCCAGAGATTTTTGGCGCCGCCTAAGTAAACACACCATCGGGTGTATGGTGGGTTTCGATAATTTTCGCTCTCCAGTCACTCACCTGCGCCCACTTCCATCACCGCAATCCATCAGACTTATATAACCTTGCCAAATCTCTTGACAATAAGTGAAATGTGATAATCACGTAGTGATGATAATACCACGCATTTGACCGCTTCTACACCCAATTAGGAAAGCGCCAACACTGCAACATTTGCCAAACTAATGAGTATTTTATCAAGGGACATAAAACTGGCCCATTAAAGTGTGTGATTCACTGATGACACCGACGACTTCAGTGCTCACAAAGACAAGACAAGACAAGGCAATTATCAAAAGAAATTTGCACTGTAACCACCTCCCACATCTGAAATTCCGTTTAATTAAACAACGGATAATACACAAACGAATGCAACACAACAGACAAATCATTCACACATTTCTACACTTCCTCACAAGATCATATTCATACCTCATTGCTGTCGATAATGATCGTGTATCCATAGTCGATGTACTCCACTTGCACTAGGTTATCGCGAAGCAGAGCTACCACCCGAACCCTGCAGATATCATCATAACGCTTGCATAGGCAAACAATTCCAGGCAGCAGATTGCATGCCTTTGCGGCGTAGCACGTTGGCAACACCGTCTGGATTTTAGTGCGTACCACACGCAAAGCATCCGGATTCAATTGACCACAAATCTTCAGGTACGGACCGACTGCATCGACGAACGTAACATGCAGACTTTTGCAGTTCATGTCTGACACTGATGATGCTATTTCCCCTCGCAGACAGGCTCTTCAAGTTGGTTTGTTTTTCCGCTTTAGACAATGTGATTGACGAAAGATTTCGCTGCAGGTATTTGCATCTCTTCCTTCGTGGACGCAAATTCAGCTAAAATCAGATACAAATCAGAAATAACTTTTTAACTTTCCAATTCCAACCACGGACACGACCACGACCAAATAACTACGTCGGTCTGACTAGACTTGTCAAATATGCGAAGAGAGAGCCAGCGGAGCACTCCTCATTACTTACTAGAAAATTATTACGCCCTTTTACTCAATCGAATTGTTTCTCTTCTATGCGATGATGGCAGTTTTCTTTTTGAGACTATTTATTGGGAAAGTATTCTGTATTCTGTAAATGATATAGTTTTGTGAAAATTGCGAGATATTCTCCGTGGAAGAATGCTTCGCGTGATATATTTCTTATTAAAAAGGAAGAAACCGCTGATCGGCTGTGACAAGTGATGAGAAAACAACTGTTTTTTCGCCTCTCTTCTAGTGGGCTGTGGAATTATTTTTCTTTGAACCGTCAGCGAGAATTGTCAGCGATGTGCGATCCATTGTGGATGTGAATGTCTGTTTCGTAGGTGGATTTGCGTTGTCATGCGATGGTGATCGAACTGAAGAGGGATGTTACAATTATTTTAAGCCGAAAATAAAATTTAAATAGCGTGCATAAAATTAGTGCGCACATATTTCATAAGAATGCGGTGAAATTAATTCGATTTAAACGCTTTCAGCTTTTACAGTCTGACCATGAATCCGCCCAAAGAAACAATAGAATGCATCGGAACCCCGGATCGAATGCCGATGGTCTTTCATTAGTGTAAGAAAATATAAAATGTTTAGCAAAAGAAAGCATTCGCGTTTGCAATTTATCACAGCAAGCCAACGCCTCTTTAGGCGCTGAGTTCATTGATTGATTGCAGTTCGAAAAAAGCATCAAACCTAGCTGAACTAACTTGTCGTACATCGTGGACTTCAACACGTGGACGCGCACACACATTCATTAACCACATTACCAGCGAAACCGTTTTTATGTATGACTGGCTGGCTACACGAAGGTCTTTGATAATGTTCGTTGTGTTTACCTACTTTATAATTAGAATGTTAGATGAATTGTGAAGTCGAACAAAAACCTAATTATATCGATAGGCAATTAGAATGGTAGCTTTTTATGAACTAACTCAGTTATATGGAGGTCCCCTCCGACACGTTTATCATATTTATTGCGACACATTGAACGTGACCTGTTGATGGGTTTCGACGTTGAACTCTTCCGCGTGTTGGCCGAGGAACCGATGTCTGTAGATTTAGAAGAATATTGATAAATGGCGCTTCTAGTGTTTGCTAGTGCCCATCTCGCATTAATGGAGAAGCATCATTTCGATGGCACTCCCTACGATCAGCTGATGGGCCTGTTGAAGTCTGCAATGTTGTTTGATCTAAATCGAAGTGACAATGTGTATATTGTCTTCCTGATCAGAAACCACATGAATGCGGACATGTCAAGATGAATGAAAAAGAAGAACTCCTGAGAACATGCTTTCAAAAGTTCCCAAAGACTTATTTTTGTTAGAAGCTTTGGTTGTCTTTTAACTCCTTATCACGCAATATCGGTTCCTGGATCTGGTCACTTTTGGAGTTAAAAAGTTGTGACCGTGGGATGAAGTCTGATATTTTTTAGCCGAGGTGAATATGTGCACAGCTTCAACAGCAACCGCTGTGATGGTCGTACTACTGTTCTCTCACGAGTAGAGCGAGTACGAGCCAATACGTTTTTAGGCAGAAGACACCTCTACCTGCCTACCCTTGCCATTACTACTCGCATCCCTTTACAGTGTTTAAGACATTCCAAGCACTTCCATTCATTGGGACTTGTGTTCTTTAAAGCAAGACTGTGAAGTGGCTAAAACCAGGGATAAAGGAAGGAACGGCCGCCATGTTCCTTAAAAATCCTCCGCTCAATGCCGCCATGGACTAGGGGGAAAAATGGCCGAAGTTGAACATTTCTATACCTCCATTATATCTGATTAAAACATTTTTAAAAAACCACTTGTGAAAGAACTCTAGCCAGTCTCCTCCCCCTTTGTTTGACGCTGCGGTTCAGTGTGTGAGAGACTCGCCCGAGTTGCGTCTCGCAACACGTTCCAGCTTCGGCAGCATGTGCTGGCAACATTCCAACCATTACGTTTCACCTCTTATTTCTTTACGTCTCATGTCTTATTTCTTTACGTCTCATGTCTTATAGCGGCTCCGCCAAATTTGTCACACCCCTCGTTTATTTACATACACGCCTGCAATAGCGTCCTCTCTTTTGGTGCCTCTTGTTTGTTTTTGTCGATCGCACTATGTTGTTGCTGTCACATGGATATACAAATGGGGAGCCGAGCTGAAACTGCTGAAGATCTTGGGTGAATTTGTTTGGTTTATTTTTAGTTTACTTTTGCTTTTGAATCATAACATTCATTTCATTGCAATGTGTTTTGATATTTGTCGCTCCCAACTAGCGCCACTGTAGATGCAGGCGTGCTCTGCTGCGTTGCTCCACAGTTTAAGTTGTCCTCGGGCTCTACATGTCCCAGCACCCGCTGTCAATCCAGACGTTTTCTTCACTGGTGTTGTAAAAACCACCACAGGCTCACGATGCTGTCAGCCTTTCAGTTCGTTGTTAAATCCTCTCCTCTAGATGAGATCGCGCATAGAATTACCCTTTAAAAGAGTCCAAGGAGTTCTTCATCCACTTTTGAAATTGTCCATGCCTCTGTATCACCGTAGAGCAGGACTGGGATGGTCAATGTTTTCTGTTAAGTTCATCCTTTGAGGGAAGGATATATTTCTCAATTATCTTGAAACTTCGGTTGTCAAGAGTTAATCTACGTTTGATCTCTGCACTTATGTTTTTAGAACTCTTCACAGTGTCTACGTCGACGTTGCAGCCACCTATTGTCACGCTTTCACTATCTTAGATTCTAGACTATCTAGACTAGAGAAGGTGCAGTCAGTCCAAGACGTCGATGATGTGTGTCCTTTCCTGAGGACATGATTTTCCCTTGTTTAGCGCCAAACTATTTTAGCCGCTTTTGTGTGAATACTAGCAATAGCCTCGTTGATGGCTCTCTGCTTTCGACCAATCACATCAATGCCACGATTTAGTGTTTGCCTGTGAGTTTCGCAGTAACTCAGAAAAGATGTTCAAGATGTCACATGAAAGCGAGTCCCCTTGTCTAAATCCTTTTGTCGGCATTTAGAGTATCGGTAAGCTCGCTGTCGACCTTGATGAGGCAGCAAGATCTCTCTATCGTTAACCAGCAGAACCGAGAGATTGGCAGGAATGTCAAGACTTGTCAGGGCGCGTTCAAAGGGGATCGGGCAAAAGTTACCGACGTTCGAGTCGGGGGGCATGCTTTCCCCGACTATAATTCACAGATGATCTGTTACAAGATCATCCACAGCTGCTTTGAAGATCAGATCCACACCAGACGCTTTTTTCGTATCCAGTCGTAAATTCCCGCTAACCGCCAATTAGATTTGACCAGACTGATTTATCCGCCAGATTGGGTTCTGAGTGACAGCGGTAATTGGGTCTTCATCTTTGGTTAACAGTCTGCAAATCCATTTGTCACTGATATGAGCACACCACGGATTTAAAGACCAATGTTCGAGCACTAATGTTTAAGTCGCCGACGGGGCTTTTCCCTGCCAATGGAGTCATAACAATGATTTGCATCTGGCCGATCCGGAATTGCATACTCCAGTCGAAGTGCACCTGCTGTTGACAATTCACATAAACACCGATGTTGGATTGCCTAAAATTGTCCCGGGCAAAGAAGAACAAGCTCCAATCGTTCAGAACAAGATGGTCCGCTGGATTGTCATTGGTAAAGTTTTTCAGCCACGTCGCTTCATGAGGAATCTGTTGCAGGCGACGAATCTCGCACGTCGCCTCAAGAAATGTCAGATGAAGTCGCAGTTAAGACAAGTCAGTCGGAAGAGGAAACAGAATGCCATCATTTTCAAGTTATTTCAGGCAACGACTACAAGATGGATAGACGAAAGTTGTTCCACTCTTGAAGTTGAAGAATTCCACGCACATTTCTGTCAGACTACAAGATGGACCAATCTAGAATATACAGTTCTCCAGGCACCAGTATGAAGGCGAGAAAATGAAAAGGTATCAATACGTTGTTATTATGCTCCTTCTATAGTCCCTGACATCTTTCTTGAATTGTTGAGGACGAAGAAGAGTCCCCATCCCTTTGAGGGATATGTGTCTACATGGGGTACGGTTGACTGCACCTTCCCTAGTCTAGATAGTCTAGAATCTAAGATAGTGACGGCACTTCAGTATCAATCTCGGTCAGCTTTGTGTAACGGAGCGCGTATCTTCAATGACCATCGTATAGATGATTGTCTCCTATCAAAAACTGTTCATTCCAAATATCTGAACAGTTAGCAAAACTGTGTCAAGTACCCCATCGAGGGAGTGCAGCCTTCCACCTGCTGCACTTTCATTCACACCTCGGCTTCACGGGGTGAGCTGATAAGGAACGGTTTCGCTTTTATTGAGGAGTACAGCTTAGACACAGCGAATGAATAAACATGGAACTAAAAAAAAACACACACACACACGCAAGTGACTTTAGTTTAATGGGAATTCGCTCGTTATCATCGGGCCGACTCATAAGTGTCAAACTGCTGATTAGTAGAGTAGTCCCGTATTCCAGTGACTGTGCCCAATAAGACGCGCGAACATCGGTATCAGTGCGTACTTGATATGGTTTCGTGAGACAGCCCATGGGAGCAAGTGCGTATAAAACAAGCGAAATTCGGGAAAAAGGATTCATTCGATCAATTCCATCGGTTAGTGACAGTGAACAGGTGTCAAAATGAAATACGGTGCAGTTTTGGTGTTAATTGTGGTTGGACTGGGGAGCTTGAGCGAAGGACTTGAGAATGGCCTGGCTAGGACACCGCCGATGGGCTGGATGCACTGGGAGAGATACAGGTGCATCACCGACTGCAAAAAGTATCCAGATGAGTGTATAAGGTAAGAGTGCATAAGGGCAGAGTTAAGTGTTTAAAAGATGCATGTCAACATGCAGTGGCCCTCGCAGAAAATGTTTAAACACCGGTCACAGTAAAGACCTGGCTGACCGTTCAAGACCTCACTCAATAGAACTCTTCGAGTATCGCGGACAGTAACTGCGTAGTCAGTGTCTGTTCTGAAGGGTTGAATTGTCCGCAAATAGAGGTGTCAATTATAGAGGGGTGTTCGTAAAGGGAAGTTTCACCGCTAAACAACGTTTTTGTTCTCCACGGTCCTTGAAATTCTTGTTGTTAAGGATGAATCCTTTTTTTTAAACGCGCCGACCAAGACCTGACCCAGTATAACTTTCCAAGTATCGCAGACAGCAGCAGCGTAGTCAGTGCCAGTTCTGAAGGGCTGAATTGTCCGTAAATAGAGGTGTCCCTATATAGAGGGTGAAGAGAATTTTCACTGTAATAAATAAATACTGCCAATTTAGCACGGCGGTTAAGGTTGATGTCCAGCTCAATTTTACTGCGCCATCTTGATCGTCGCCACCATCTCCTAGCCAATGAATCCACAGATGCCTGGCTAGGCTCATGTGCCTCTACATGTCCATAGCGATCGAGGTTAAAACCGTCTCCTCTAGATGTCATCAACGCATACAGGACCAACTATAAGGCGCAGTCATTATAACTCGAAAAAAGCAAGGACTTCTTTAGACCAGAGACGAATACAGAGCTTGGCACCCATATCTTCCTCTATTTTGGAACCATTTGTGTATGGATTCATGGAATATTGGGTTGCTGGAAGATCATGGACGGAAGAATATACATGGTTCATCTTAGCGTTTTAAAATGCTGTTCTTTTTCACATTTTGTCCTGTACTAAATCTGTACTAAATACACTATAATAGTTTTCGAAGTGGAAGTTGAAAGGGAACGAACAACCACTCCCCCAAAAAAAATGTCTTGCTGAAATATGGAAATTCGAATTCGTTGAGTGACCAAAAAAAGACCCAAAGCCTCAAACTAGTTGATTTCCTTCAAAAACCAGTCAAAAATAATAACAATCATTAAACACTTTTTTCCAGTGAGAATCTCTTTAAAACTACCACAGACATGCTTGTCTCAGAAGGATACGCAGCAGCTGGCTACGAGTATGTCATCATTGACGACTGCTGGCTCGAGCGCGAACGGGACAATGTAACCAAAAAACTGGTCGAGGACCGCGAACGTTTTCCAAGCGGACTCAACGCTTTGGCAGACTACGTATGTGACTTTGTGAAGACGAAATGCTCATCCTAACGAGACTCACTTTATTCCCCAGATTCATGCGAAAGGCATGAAATTCGGCCTTTATCAAGACTATGGAACGCTGACGTGTGCTGGTTATCCAGGAGTCATCAATCACATGGCACTAGATGCGCAAACATTCGCCGACTGGGACGTGGACTACGTGAAGCTTGACGGATGCTATGCCGACATCAACGATATGGACAAGGGATACCCGGAGTTTGGATCGTTGCTGAATAAGACCGGCAGGCCAATGGTATACTCTTGCAGTTGGCCGGTGTACCAAGAGTACGAAGGAAAATTGGTTAGTCCACTGAATTTGCCTTCGCTGCGTATCTAACGCGTTGTCTTCTAGCCAAACTACGAAGCCCTGAAGGAGAACTGCAATCTCTGGCGTAACTGGGGAGACATTGATGACTCGTATGAATCGGTTACTTCAATCATGGATTACTTCTCGAAGAATCAGGACAGGATACAGCCCCATGGTGGTCCAGGACACTGGAACGATCCTGACATGGTGCGCATATCGAACTGGAGTTCCTTTCGAATACCCATATAATCTTTGTCCTCCTTCAGCTCATTCTTGGAAACTATGGCTTGAGCTATGAACAGAGTAAGACTCAAATGGCTGTGTGGGCGATCCTCGCAGCGCCTTTGATCATGTCCAACGACCTCCGAGCAGTTCGTCCAGAAGTCAAGGAGATCCTCCTAAATCGGTAAAAACACAGGCAAAGCCTCCGCTATTTTTTACATCGCTGATAATCAAATTCCCTTGCAGTGACATCATAGCAGTCAACCAAGACCCTCTCGGGATCCAAGGACGCCGGGTGCTATTCACCAAAAATATTGAGGTTCAACATTCGCATTTTGACCTTTTAATCTGACTCGTAAATTCTGACTTCATTTCCATCCAACCAGGTATGGGCACGACCTGTGACCCCCATGAATGCCGCCGGAGACTACTCATACGCGGTCGCCTTTGTTAGCCGCCGAGCGGATGGTGCGCCTTACTCCATTAAACTGACACTTAAAGAATTTGGAATGCGCAATTTGAAGGGTTACGATGTCACTGTGAGTTCGTTTTACATTTCAATACGAGATGCAGAGACTTGATGTTTATGTGTACTTTTTAGGATCTTTACAAGGCCAACACGAAGATCGGCACGTTCAAGTCGTTGGATGCCTTTGAGACGCGCATCAACCCAACGGGTGAGATTAATTTGTTAACGGGGAATGTATGTAAGACTAATTTGCGCGTCTTTGCTGGTTTTTAGGTGTGAATTTCTTCAAATTCACCGCGATTTGAGACGACACGAAGGCAACAAGACGTGTGGATACTATAGAATAAGACAACTGTTGTGATCATTGGTTTTGTGAATTTGAAAGGAACAAAATGTTTATATGAATAACCTTAAATTTGTTGACTGATTTTATTTCTTCGTCGATTTGGGAGTGCAACGCGTGGTTCTTGAAATGTTAAACCTCGGACAGAAGCCCCACAGATCAACTTCCATTGAGGGACACTATATCAGGGAAAAAATGTCCAGTTCTATAATCTCTGCCTCTTATAGAAAGGTTCTCAAACATTGTTCGGATTAGACATTAAATTGCAGGTTAATTTATTCTTGGCTGATATTTAGTCTTCTCAGTCGGCTCTGCAAACTAAGCAATCGCTGCGCAACTGTTTAAGTATTCTGATTTAACAATCGGATTAACATTTAATCGTGGAATTGAATAGAACAAATTCAATCATTGAATACTTCTTCTTCTTCTTCTAGTGACGCTGCAGTCCGGGGTCTGTCTCAACTAGCAAAGCCTCTCTAGCTGTCACGATCTTTACCCAGCTGCCTCCAAATTCGCACGACAACTTGGTTGAGGCGTTTCTGTTTGCCTTCTCTATTGCGGGTCTTCCGTATAACGATCTTTCGGGCTGGAGCAGTGTTGTCCATGCGCTCTACATAGCCTAGCCATCTTAGGCGTTGAATCGTTGGAATCTTCTTCTCCAAAAACGATCAACTCAAACAGGACCAACGGTTGAACGCAGTACTTTTCTCTTGAAAAGACCAAGGGCCTCTTCATTTGCACTTCAGATTGCCCATGTTTCCATGCCATGAAGACACAGGACAGGGATGATCAAGGTGTCATACACTCATACATAAAATGTTAGCTTTGTCCTTCGCGAGAGGGCTGTACAACTCAGTAGCTCCATGACCCCTCCAGCGATTGGCAAGAGTTATTCTGCGTTTAATGTCGGTACTGGTGGTAATCGTACTGTACTGGGGGTCCGAGGTGGACGAAGTCCTTCACTGCCTCAAAGTTATATGTAGCTGCCTACGACAGGAAGCAATGTTGTGCGTCCTTTGAGTTGTTGGGTTGAGTACTCATGTATTCATTATAAATTTCAAAGCATTCAAAACCCTAAAAAAGGGAAACAATTACATGGTTTATCTCTGTTTGTTCCAACTCTCACCTAAGTCGTGAAATTCAGGTAATGACCGAAATAATATGATCGCGAATGCAGGCTGCCTAGAAGCAGAGATTTGTATTGCGGCTGTGGGAGTTACTCGCCGTGAGGAAAACAGTAGTGCGCAAGAAACTCAACGCTAAGCAGCTGCTTCTTTGAACGCAAAAGGGGTATGCTTCAAGGGTTAGGTCCCTTCTCACGAATGGGTTCTTCATCGCAACTTCTAAGGAGTGTTTTGAGTGCGACACCATTAGATCGGCAAATGCTTGGAAGAGGTGGTTGGACCAACTCCAAAAACTCGCCTGATTGCGCGTGGGCATAGCTCCTAGTGACGTAGAGTCAATAGTACATCTGGAGATCTCCCGTGCGTGCATGATGATGAGTTAAAAAAGTTATTCGTGTCTAACATTGGTTACTCTTATTTTACCCACACTGTGCATAAGAAGTCCACTTTTGTCCGCTTTGTTCTTTCCGTACTTTGTCCAAAGGCCCTTGGGCCCTTCTTAGAAGTTTTATGTGCCCTACCAGTGCTCTCGTCGCTCTCAACCAAGGTCGGATAAACCTCTTAAGCGCATCTTGTATCGTGACAATTTCCCAGCAAATAGATGCCGACACGCTGCTCACCTTCTGCATTTTTTTATTAACTAATCTGAAAAATAATTTCCTTTTCAAGTCTTTTCTTATTTTTAACGACGTTTTCTGTTCAAATATTCTAAGGCAGACCCTTTTTCACACAAACTACAAATTACAACCACAAATGAGTGCTTGTAATTCACAACAAACCTACAAAAATGTTATCGACAAATTTGCGTTACAAAATATACAAAACAATTATGAGAAAAAACTTGTTCGCCACAAGTGATGGACATGTTCACAACTGTTTTCCCACAAGTTTGTTGGTTTGAATGGTTTTGTGGTTTTGAATGGTTTGAAATGAAAATGGCTGAGTGAAAAAAAATGATGAGTTCCTTCACATTCACAAGGCATTTTGTGCAAATAGGACACAGTAAGGACGTTGCGTGGCAACATTTTAAACGTAGAAACTGTGGTGAATGCCTTCATGTGTTCACACAAATGCCCGTAGTAAAAGTGAAATCTTACATTTATTGATAAGTGGAGTAAATCTGGTCCTGTAGTTGGTTCAATCATAGACACCTCGAAAGAGGCATATTTGCCGTGAATGTCTGTCCGGATTAATTATCATTTCAGGATATTTATCGCAGATGAGAACCGATGCATTTAACCAATCTAATTATATATATCCAAAAATGCATGAGGACTGAGCAAATTTTTAAGATTTTAAAAAAATGTAGTTTGACTTGTGTACACTTCCAGGTCAATTTACGTAAGCATTGTACAAAGTATAGTAAGCCGAGAAGACATTTTTTCAACTAGTTTGAATACGAATACAAATTTTTAGCAGAAATAACACGTCAACACAAACACAAAATTTTTTCATTGAAACGTAAACTTAGTAACATTTTTTACAAATTCCCACATAATATAATATAATATAGCTGACTATATAATAGTCAGCCCTTTCAACTTTTTTTTTAACATAAATTGATGTTCAATTTGGTCCTTAAAAACCAGAAATTTAACTTAGAGACCTTGGATTATCTGATTAGTTTAATTACGTAGATTATAAATGTTAGGCGTTTAACGTATCCTGTACCTGCTTCACATGGCAGACCATATTAAGAATGAATTAGTTTGTTTTGAGTGCTTGTTTAACTTAAATTATTGCAGAGTATACTACATTTTTTTGTTTTAGCCGGAGTTGTGGTCAGAAATGAAGCACTGAAGAGATATGCAACTTCTATGTTTCTCACCCCTCGATGTCATTTGACAGCGTTTTTTATTAAATTTTTACAGACGGGCGTCCGTGAATGCATGTGAGCTAAGCGAAGGTGGTTACTCCCGCCTAACACCATTGCGTTGCTCTAGTGTGCGATCAAATAAAGTAGTATGCTTGACTTGAGAGCACAAACGTCAAAGTCTGTAAGACTAGGGGTTTTCCACTGTAAAGTTGCATACCTCTTTAGTACTTCATTTCTGGTTGTGGTATAAATAAACAAAACTAATAGCATTAATACACGTGAACGTCATACACATAGTTGCCTGTGGGAGAAGATCTAAAGTCAATTCCGTAAAACTCCAACGGATGTCCTTGCGCCTTGTTAATTGTCATAGCAAACGTAAGACGTATTGGAAATTACAATCTTTTAAAGTCGAACAAAAACCCATACCGTCTTCCTTGAGCACATTTCCAAGAGGCTGTTCCTTCTAAAAAAAAAATGCAGTTTGGTTAAGAAGCGTGAAATACTTTCAATTCGATAGGCTTGAGATATGCTGCGAATGAGATATCTCAGCTTAAGAGATAAAATTATAAGCTTAAGAGAATAAAATTAGTTTTTACGACATTTTAACACATTTTATATTTTAGATCTAAATATTTTACATGTATATACAAAAACACTTCACATTTTGTGTATGGTAAGTGTTCTCGAAAAGTGTTATTTCTTTCGGCAAAATTCTTTTTGTTTATGTTGGCACATGTCAATACTGTGGTTTACACATTTGTATGATAGATATCCAGATGAAGCTTATATGATGATGTGTCGTTCCCCCAAAGCAGCAGGAAAAAACACTCATTTTCCTATATCTAGACGCACTAAAAACCAAAGCAACTGCGAATCACAAACTTTTGACATATCTTTACATATACCGATGCTATAAACACGGCTAATGTGTTGTTGTTTCACGCACAATACACACGTATACGTCAACCAAATTTAACACACAAACCTTATGCAGACCCATACCAAAGATGTGTGAACGTTTGGTTGAAATCGGTAACTGCGTTGATCGGCGACAAGCATTTGAGGCTAAATTTTTATAATAATAGTGAAAAAAGTGCGATTCTGAAGTACTCAGCCCCTTCAGATGCAGTTGTGAACCACTTGGGTATCCAGTAGTCCGCCTTTCAATGATAGCTATAACTGGTCACTAATTGAAGCTGACTACTGGGTACTCATGTGTAGTGAACCTTATGAGAATCATAAAAACTTTGCTAAGTCCAGTCCTCCTGTAAAAAATAATAATAATAATTTAAAGAGAAAATTAACTATTTATTATCGATAACAATGAGCTAATGTTCAATATTTCAATGATTATAGCATCTTTCCCCAAACACTTCCATTTTTTTTACTGAGAAGTCGCAAAACAGACGCCAGCAAAAGCTTGAACTAAACTTTCATTTTTAACAAGAAAACCAACAGCTGCATCGACAAGAATTTTGCATGCAAAAAGAACAACAGTCAGGCTTTAAAGAATAACTCATGGAAAATAATCTTGGAAATTTTCTATTTTGCTGGCATTTATAACGAAGCGGGTGACTACTACGGGCGACCTTACATGCCATCACCCCGCCCTGAATTTGGTGAAACGGAAGAATCATAAATAGCAAGCATTTTCTTAAAATTCACTTGTACGTATTGACTGCAACGTGATACATTTTTTTTTTTATTATATTTACTCTTACACTTACACTTTGTTTAATTTTCGCTTCCTGGGTGGCAGGTTCGATCCCCGAATCTACCAACTTTTATAATTCATGGCTCCACCTCTCACAAGTCTCTGACAATCCTCAAAGAAACTCCATTTCCCATTCGGAGTCGGCAGTAAACTGTAGGTCCGGTCCTATTCACTCTTCACAGAACAATAGCACGACTCGGGTGGTTTCTGTAAAAGCTAGACCCTGTTCCACCTCAGTCTGTCACACCAGCAATATTATTATTATTATTATTATTATTATAATTATTATTGTACTTTATGTGCAAGTGACTCGAGACAGACGAAGGGAAAGTTGTTTAAGTTAAGAAAGTTGTTCGTGTCATAAATTGAATAAATGCAGAACGACTGAATAAAGTCGCCGCACATACACAATCAAATCCAGCTAGAAACAGGTGGACCTATTATTCGACGTTCATCGACCGACGACATACCAGACGAGCAGCAGAGAAATTTACTTAAATTTCGAAAACATTTTACACTGAAAACTGAGCCTGAAGCGTGTTGATTGACGACCAGGTCCACTCTTGGATGTGTTCACGGACAAACACTTCTTCTAGAATTCTAGAAGAATCGGAATAAAGGATACTTTGGAATGGCTTATTTTAAGCCTCTCACACTTTTTATATCATCCCCGCTCGACATCATCTTCCAGGGATGTCCTTGAGGACGCCAAATGTGCCATTTTCATTTTACCAATTTTGAAATCCCGTTTAAGTAAACAGTTTGAAGACATCTCTACACCACTGTTTGCTATCGCACCGGAATACTTACGCAGAGTATTTATAAATACTCACTTGTCACGTCACACATACACACTGAGGCTGAGTTAAAAATTTAACAATCAACTTTTGTTATCTGAGGCCCATTCTAATCAATTTTTTGGAGCAGTGAACTTGCTAAATAATCGAAAGATTTGAGAATGTCTGTCGAGGTCTATTTATGTTTGCTCAACAGATTAACAGGGCCCACTGAAAGCCGGTAAAATGTTTGTCATAATTCCCACTTCTATGTGCCCGATGGTGTCGCCAGCTTGAGCGCACCCATATTCTCATTTGTCAGTCAATTGTTAGTCACTTTGCATATTCGGAAACAGTTTGAATAGCAGGCATACAAACAGAAAAGAATGCGAATAACTATTAGATTTATGAGGAAGCGTGGCGATGCTTGTGTATGTACAATGCCGCACTCATAGCAAATTGTGAGTTGCAATAAAGTGTCATGCAGTCGTGTAGTACAATATGAACAGCATGAGTATTTAATTTGATTTTCAAACGACTAAGTCTCGGCTAGGAATGGAGAATTTATTCAGAACTGATTCGAGCAATGAAACGCGTTGAATGACAGGGAACGTGATAACGTGCATTTCATTTGAGACTGAGAGAGGAGAAAACGATGTCAAAGGCAGGCGGAATTTCCTTGGTTTCAGATGACTGTCTCATCTGTTATCATCTCGCTGATTAGACGAAATTTCACCACTGGTCTTGACATTGCTAATTATCAAAACTGATCCTCTGACTGGTCGTGACTTATTCAAATGCGTTTGGTTAAACATTTGGTCATCCGTGTATATGGATGGCCATTAACAAATCACTTGCAAAAGAGGTCTTCTTGAAGGTAAGATAAGCTATGTCTGAGGGAGGATGATACTGTGGCAATCATATTGCGCAATGTCAGGTAGGTATTCGACAACAGAGGAGGACACATTCCGCGTCATTCCTGGAACGAAAACTCAAATAATTAGACATGCTGGTGTTAGCACGAAGAATCCGCATCATGGGTTGGACTTAAGATAGAGTCTCCCGGGGTAAGATGAATTGCGGAGAAGAACAAATTTGTACTTAGATTGACTTTGAGTTGTTACGCGTTGCGTCAGGACTTTGTAAGACTTGGTTTTGATGGCGTATTGAGATATATTTTTAAAGCAGTCAAACTGTCATTATTTTAACTCTTTAACTCGTACTTAGACTGGACAAAATCTATCTGCCTGTGCACTTCTCAGCCTGCACAATATCACTGTGACCTAGTACAATAAGGAGTCGGTTGGAGTAGGCCGGTATACAGCCGACAATTTCATTTACATATGTATGCGTATGGAATCTGATTTCACTTGTTTTGTGGGAAGTCAAGGGCGATCAGAGAGAATGTAAAATGTAAATATTTGAACAGAATACCAGTGATGTTTCGATGGGAACGTATTGATGTGTGTACACAAATCTCATGGTCGACTCGAAATGATTATCCAAACACCTTAACATCTTCCATTGGATCGTTGCCGACTGTGTGAGAGTAGCAAGTGTTTGGTATATCAAAAAACTACACCAGAATGTCTGTAGAGTCTAGTGCGACAAACACAATATCGCGTTGGTTCTTCGTTTTGCTATTTTCAGCTGACACATAAAATCACTCTCAAATTGTAAAGGCACCAGCCCATAAAATAAGTCGCGTGCGTTGAGTGCTTCCAAAAAATTGACACATTAGTCCTAATCAGACATGCCCAACTTCACAGCTGATGGATTTCGTGAATAGCCGTCAAAAATCCATGAATAACTGTCAAAATGCCTATCAAATTCGTCGATAGACTAGGGAGCAATCAGCTGTGAAGTTGGCCATCTCTATAGTACTTCATTTCTGATAATGACGTGCGATGGACTTATGGGTTTTATTGCGATCCTCTCATCTCTCTCATTTTTCACTAACGCAGGTCGACGCAGTATTTTGTGCAGAAATGAAGTATGATAGAGATGCCCAACTTCTACCTCTCTTGCCCCTTAAAATTTTTGACAACCATTTTTATATTGTTTTCTAAAGCCAAATTGACCAATGAGAGAACGCCAATTTACGTTATTTCGTGAATAACTGTCGAAAATTCATGAATAACCGTCAAAATTGATTATCTGTCAAATTCGTCGATGGACTAGGGGTCAATCAGCTGTGAAGTTGGGTATCTCCATCATACTTCATTTCTGCACACTATTGTCTTTCAGCCAAAATACTGGCCCTAATGATGGAGTTGCAGTTGACAAATGTTTGTTTTATGCCAGTTTCACTATGCAGCGTTGGGGCCTCGACGCATGCTTCGACGCATAAATATGTCACAATCATGTGTTTTTTTTTTTATTTCAAACTTTGTTAATTTCCGATAGACTTTCCCGCCTAATGAAAATGTAGAGTAACGCAGGGGAACGCCAAAAAGCACCAAAATGTTTGTGTGTTGAAAACATTTTGTTGAGAATGTTTCGCTTGCGTCCGAATACGTTGCTCTCACCGCTCGCATTTTTCTTATAAAAATCAGAACGTAGCACGGCGCAGTGAATGGCATGGAACCATTGTATTGTGTAGGTTGAAAAACGAGGCGACGCAGCACAGCAGCATTGTAAAACTGGCATAAAGAGCCCCCGAATGAATTTCCATTTGTTAGTTGTTTGTCCTTTAGACATTTTATGAACGAATGAGTTGGTTCTGCTTTGTTTACAATTGTTTTTGAATAAATACAGGAAGTTTAAAATTGCAAATGTCTTCGACTTATACAAAAGTGGCGTGCATACAAAACGTAGACACTCATTTGTGTAGGTTTAAGAAAATCTTCTTTGGGATCTAAACATGGTTGTATGTGGCTTGGAGCCTTGAGGAATGTGTCAAAACGCACGCAGATATTGGTCAGGACGCCGTTGTATAAAGCCTCGGCGGATACGAAAAAGAATTGGCGAAAGTTCTCTATTGTTGGACGACACGGGCAACCACTGGCGCAAAGAACGGTAGTCAGATACCTGGGGATCTGGCTAGACCAGTATCTATATTTTAACAAACATGTAGATGCTGCTCTGGCCAGGGCCCGAGGAGCCTTTGCCCTTACAAAGAGACTGTTTTACAACAGCCAACTCGATGCGAGGGTGAAGGTTATCTGCTACATGGCCCTCATCCGGCCAATGCTCACCTATGGCTGTCCCGTGTGGTTCAACGTGAGTGCAAGCTTGATGGAAAAGATTCGGTTGTTTGAGAGGGCTTGTCTTAGGGCTTGCCTTCGCCTTTATCGAACTCCAGAGTCCCAGTACAAAAAATTCTATTCCAATGAGGTCTTATACAACAGGGCGAACCTGATACGAGTGGACAATTTCCTAGTGAAGTACATACAGGTACAGCCATTTTTCGAGCTGTTTGAATGTTCTTGGCCAGATATCTTTGCCTTATGTGGGCAAATGCCTCACAAAATCCTGGTACGTGTTATGGAATTTCATTAGATTCTCCACAGAATCTGTCAAGACCTTCTCCAGATATCCCTAGTTCCCGTAAGTGCCCCCTGAGTCTGCAGGTTCCTGCTAGGAAGCCTTTTATTATACGGAAGTTATTCTTGCCGATTTTGATACATGCCTCAAACCTCTTTCGGATATACTGACGTAAAAGTTTCTTGGGGTGCTTCATGCCATGAGCTTCGTCACAAGTTTCTGTCCGATTGCTCCTTTCAAGTTCCGCGAATGGTTTCGGGCCTGTGAGGAGTGCCGATGTTCGTGTCCTTGCCAGGGAGTCGGCCATTGCCTCCTATCCCCGCCAGATATCCAGCAGAGTTTTACTTTGTTCCTTCTGCTCAGCTCTTTGAGCTTCTGTAGGCATTCATTGATTTGAACGCATCTGCCTACGGCTTATATCTCCGCTTGAAAGATGCTGGTGCTGAATAAAGAAACACAAATGAAAATGTTGAAAGTAGCCTTGATGGGGCTTGGTTGACCCTAAGACTATAGGCCTGCTCCACCGCCAACTCTATCCAGCTAATCAGTTGTTCCTCCGCCGCCATTCATAAAGAGGTACATGGACATATACTCACTCTCTCCACTCTCTCGTTTGCAGCCGCCAACGAAGTCCCACAGGGGTTGGATTGTTGGAAGCCCGTGTACTCGGAGGTGAACGCTCACATTCATCGATCGACAAGGGGACATTCAGCTGTGAAGTCAGATACCTCTCTAAATCTTGTTTTTGCTGATTAGATAACGGAATATAATTTCGCACACTCGATACGTGGACACCGTAGCGCTGATGGTAGATGGGTCGACTCATACGCTGGGTGTCTAAATTCGATTCCCGTCGCAAGTATCTTTCGTAAATCACAGCTCCAGTCACTGACAGAGATCAGAGAGTACTCTTGTCTGGAAAAAACTTCTCCGACTTCGTTCGGAGTAGGCACAACGCGAATGGTTGCTACAGAAACTACACCCACGATCACCATGGACTGCAGCGTCACCAATATTATTATTATCACTACTATATCAGACGAGCTGGTGCAGGTGGCCCATGAAGACAGAAGCTAGCTTCCTGCGTCAGCAACTTTATCGCTGAAAGCAAACAACGAATCGCAGTTTCTCCCTCAGAGCGGCGCGGAGTCACATGATCGTCATTCATTTCCATCTACCACCTAGTTGCAGATTGAGCTAACTCTTTCCTTTCTATCAGGTGGGATAGATAAAACGCCGTAAATGATCATTCTGTGGCCGAAATTAAATCTCTTATCGTGACGTAAATGATGTCTGCAATCGATGCGGAGTTCGCCACGCTTTGAAGCAATCGAAAGTATCTGAGTCAAGTGAGAGGAGTTTACTTGAAGCCTTTGCCCAGCGACGGAGCAAGGTCATGTACGAGTACTTATGTGCATCATATTTATTCCAGATTGTGATTTGGCAAACACTTGCAGTGATTCTCAGAACTATGCGTCAGCTGAAGAAGGCAAATCAAAACACATTCGGATCAGAGTGATGCAATACCCACACGGTACACCAGGAGGGTGTTTACTTTCTGTTTAATTTCATTTTCAGAAATAATTTTCCAAAAATAAAAAGAAAACAATCACCTCCGGCACAGTGGGCGGTGTATACATGGGCGAGTGTGTGTGGATAAACGGTTCCTGGAGATTCCCTCCACCGGAACTCTTTAATGTCTCCCTCCACTCGAGAGTATATCTTTACAAAACCTCACACAGTGATTACATAAAGGCGCACATATTTGCATTATTTACAAAAAAAAAAATCCATTCCGCCAAAGAAAAGTGTAAACAAATGAATTCGATTTGAATGAATTTCAACCTTGAGCTTACGATCATGCCAGAGCCCTATAAGTGGATATGTGTTTCTTTCTTGCTTTTGTGTTTTTGCAAACGTGCGCATTTCGAAAAAGTTTTTGTAAGAACGCATTTACATATGCACACAGCAGCGGCTCGAATGGGCTTGACTAAAGGTGAAAGTTTACTTAAAGTCAACCGACGTACCAAGTAAGTTCCGTCTTTGTGTATTCTGTGCGTTTGTTTTCAAGATAAGCGGTTTTTGTTATCGATATCGATATTCCGGAAGGCATGTACATATGAGTGGTGTTCGGTAAAAACTTTGACCATTGACCAGCACCAGTTCGGTGGTGAGCTGATAGCACAGAAGAGCCCGTTGTTTTTTTTGTAGAGATTGCGGTGAACATTTTATTACTGCTGGTTATTGACATTGAAAGCGGGTATCTTCAGTCGACCATGCAGTTTCAAGTGTAATGCTCTTGAAGAGTTGTACTTGATGAGCCGACACTTTACATCAGGGCTATCTTATGGTTCAGTACAGACTAACAATATTGCACTATTGAAGGCTTTATAAACCTCTGTGACCTACTTGCAATCGATTTCGTTTGTGCTGCAAAATCGTTTAAATTGCCTGAAGTTGTTTCGGTTTGTTAGGCAGCAGATTCAGATAAGTCTATTTTATTTACGTTAGGGAAGCTTAAGGTAACTTGGGTGGACTTGGGTTTTAACTAACAAGCCTCTCCCGCTAGTGCGATCTCTGGTAGGCTGCTTTCTTCTCCACTTGCATGCACTAACTTAGACGTGGCAGTCTCGGTTTTGCAAACTCTTCGGCCTTCTGACGCTGGGTTGTCCACGTGCTCTACATAATCCAGACTCATATCGCGGTGCAGTTTGTGGTTGAATCAGACAGTACCAATAATCGTGGCAGGACTAGGATGATCAGTACCATGTATAAAGTAAGCCTGTTGCCTCTTGAGCCCAAAGAATCAGAAGTTGACCTGCGCCATTCGGCATTTTATGTCGGCACTGAGGTTGTTAGTACCGTTCACTGCGGAGCCGGGGTATATTTGGTAGTTTTTGATGTCCAACAATGTCCAACACGTCGATTGTGTTTCCTCTCTTGAGAACAGCATATACTTGTAGTACTTCTATTCACCGCCATAAATGGCGGCACCGCTTCCCTATGCGTGCTACCACCAAACGCCTTATTGATGATGGCTGCATTCACTGGATTTGACCGAACACCCTCGTGTATGCCTACAGCTGAACGGACTTCTGTAAGATCATCCCTCCAATGTTGGCTTGTGAGTTTTGCACGATATTGGAAAAGTTACATGACAGTGCATGTCGCGCCAGGAAATCAAGGAAAAGGTTGCGGACCGGACACGAAGTGTAAAGATCTGGTCTACTTTATGGCTGAAACCACAATAATAAATGCCAATCCGATTGTTATATGGTAGGAGTTATTTCAGTTCGAGGAGAAAAAGGAGAAACAAGAGGTACAACATTGTCTGTACTCGGTCTTAGACCGTACCTGTGAAGGTAGGTGGCTCCAGAGATGAACAGCATGAATGAAGAAGTGCCTGCGTGACATTAAACAGGCATGAATTGAGGGTCTTAAGGTCGCTCGACAGAAGGTGATCTTTTCATATAAATAATTTGGCTGTTGCTTGTGAATAATTTTGAAGAGTAAATTGCACGATCTGTAACTTAGGAATGCTTCCAATTCGCGAGACATGGTCAAATCTGAAGATTAAAAATCCGAAGATTAAAAACATACCGTGCAGCCGCGTTGTTTGCTTTTGTCAACTTTTGAAGAAGAATAATCACAGTCATCGAACAACTCTGATCCATGTCTCAAGATTGGCACTATGAGTGCTTTGGCAAGTTTTAATTTAACGTTGATAGGGAGAATATATTTGCTGATTCACAAGCCCCTTAGGAATGTATATACCGTGGACACTACGCTATCAATGTGTTCAGTCCATGTCAAGTCACTACTGCACATTATTCCAAAGTTTTGTTTACACATGTAACATATTCAACTGCGGTCGAGTTAAGTTCAACTGGCGGAAAATTGGGCAGGGAGGGCGGTTGTTTCGAGAACGGGATGGGTTTGGTTTTGTCTGGATTGAGCAGCAGGCGATTTTTTGTAGCCCACTTGGCGATAGAGTCTAAATCCTTGTTTGTTTTAGCAACTGAGTCCTCAACCATACCAAGAGGGAAGCTTAAGTAGACTTGAACAGCGCCTGCATAGGTATGAAACTTATAGTGGGACAAAACCATTGGAAGGTCATTGATAAACATTGAAAATAATAACGGACCGAGAATTGAACCTTGAGGAAGACCACAGCTTACGTCACAAAAAGGTGACAGTTTTGAATTATGGAAAACAGCTTGGACTCGGTTAGTAAGATAAGAAAGAATTAATTTATTAGTGGGATTACAGAAGTTGAATTGGGTGGACAGTTTAAAGTCAAGTGAAAAGTCAAGTGAGGTTAATATGGTCGTTTTTTTACCTTTAACAAGGCTGTGGCACAGCTATGTCCTTTACGAAAAAATAGTTGGAGCATTCAAAGGTTCATTTCTCCTCCCTTCTTGTGGATCGAGGGAACTATTTTGAAATTACACTCAATGGGCATGCTTTTGTAACTTACAGTTGATCACCATGTACCTTGTTGCTTGCGCCAATAAGATCATAGTCAGCTTCCCGGTATTGCTAACTTGGCCTTGTCCAGGTCAGAGAGACGCAGTTCTATAAATAACATTTTGCCTGACAACGGTCACTGTTTCACAGACTGCGGAAGTCATTCCCCCAAGGTCACTGGATGAACGGCGGGCTCTATTACCAGTTGTCAGTTCTTGCCAATGTTTCTTAATCATTCCTGTCACAGCACGTCTGACAAGCTCCTCATGCTATCTCTTTTCCCTCCTGACTAGCCGGGTTTTTTCGTAGATCTCATTTGCTCTCGTAGATCGTTGCAGTTTTACATAAAAAGGAAAGCTCCATGTTCTATGAATTAAATAAAATCATATATAATTATAAAAAAAAATGTATTTTTGTTTTATTTCTATTCATTATTTATTTCCAGTTCTCTTATCACTCTGCACCGACTTGTCATTTAGATAAATTGTGACTTTTCTATTCCACAGCCCAAACATTTTGGATTATCAACTAGTTGCTGTTATGACTATTCAACTGCTCATACAGCGCTCAAATTGATTTCCGGCCTTGGCAATAGTTCTCAAGTGTGATGCGATTCACCTAACCCCACACGCACATATGAAGTTGCACTTACAATTAAAGTGGTTAATAATAGAAAATAGGGAAACCAAAAATATCCGATGAATACTTATCAGCTTCTCATCAAGTTTAGTACAACACAAAGCAAATTTAATCCCACCAAGCACAGCGTGGTGAAAGCTGAACACTGGATCGCTGTAGAAATGGAACAGTTTGAGCCACAGGCATTGTGAACGTCTTCGGATGTTAACAATCAAGTGCGTGGGCATTTCGTAAATCTTATATGATTGGAGAATGATTCTCGTTACATTTGTGGACACCGCAGCGTTTCGCCGAAGTAAGTAATATACAGTGGGCCCGCAAAATGAATAGCAAGCCTACCTTATTGATTTCTTTTCCCGACGTGAACGTTAAGCATGAATGTGGATTAGGAAATTAACTGAGGCTTAAGGTCTCGTCTCGTCTGGTCGCATCGGAACAGTGGCGTTGTGGGTTGGTGTGTCGACTTGACCTCACTCAGCCCAGCTTCGATTGTCGGTACGAGCAAGATACTTTTCACGGCCCCAACTCTTTGGAGTCACTGGTAACGCCCAAAATTGGTCAAATTGGTCGTTCGGAGTCGGCATAGAACTGTAGGTCCCTTCCACTTGTGAGAGAAGCACGCGCAACACGAGTGGCTGCTTAGAAGCTAAGCCCTGGTCCTCTACAGGTCACCCATGTTATTATAAAGGGTTTTATTTTATTATGCTTCAGCGTCATAGAAAATTTGGACCATCGGATGGAGGTGTGCCGCCGAGGTCGCGGCGGCCATTTGGCCGATATTTTGTTCCATACATAATTGAACCATACCAATATTATCATAATAAAAAGAAATGAGAATAATTTCCCAAATATTTGTGTTTTATTCAAAATCAACATCGGCCCTTAAAATTTAACCAACCATGACAACATCGAATTGTCTCGTGAATTACTGCACTTTTTGAAAATTTGCTGTGATTCCTAGCTAAACAGACTTAACTAGGTCCATTGGACCGTAAATCACTCCGAGCTTAACCACTCGCCCACTTATGGCAAACCATTTGAAGATCTCTCAGGTCGTAGATAGTGTTGCGATAGCAGGCAAGTAGGCAAATTTTAGACCGGTTTCGAAATCGTATCAGTTTTGGAGTGAGCTTCGCACATTTCCTTTCTTCCGTGTATTTTCATTTTCAACGTTAAGTATAGGAAGCACGTAACGCATGTATGGGGAGAGAGAGAATTCGACATTTTGACCGTGTAAAGACGGCCTTGCTCTTTTTCGACAATCTGGACAATCAAATGCCACTCTTTCATCCGCCTATCATTTTGCAGGAAATTTTCTTTTATTTGATACACAGCAAAGTCACATGTTGACGTGTTCCGTCATTTTGTCATGATTGTAAAATAGTTTGCATACCTATTCTTATTTGTTAAACGAAGTGGCAAAATGCGTATGTTTCCCTCTACCGCCGATAAATTTCAACCAATTTAGTTGTTTTGTATTTACATGCAGATGACGGTAGAATAAAGGTGATAAACATACTTGTGGAACCGATAGTTGGCGCTGCCGTGTTTTTTTTTTTAAGACTGGCCAAGACTGTCGGTTTTACGCTAGTACATATATACTTCTAGTGTACAACACTATTCTAACTGACTGTGAATAAATCTCGCTTACATTACATTCCACAAATCAGAAAAGGGCTTCACGAATTGTCACAATCGCAGCCTGAAACTCGCAACGATATTGGCGAGGCAAAAGGAGAGGCTAATGTTCTTAGATCATTGGTCTTCACGCCGATTTCGATCCATCCCTGTAGATTCTAGTTTCCAATAAGCTATATGTCATCACTGGATTTCCAGCTTTTTGATAAACGCTTCACATGCGGAGCTTCTCCATTCATGACATTTGTGTGTACATTATATCCAGATCTCATCTTAAATGTCGTTTCACCATCATATATATATTGCATGTTATATTATTGCCGTTCATCACAGCCTATGATTTCATGGTTCTTACTACACTTTAGACACACTATTTGGATCGCAGGTTACAGGGACTTCAAAAAACATCCCCCAACCCGATCTCTGGTGCATGGTGCATGTCCTTTCTGGACCACATCACATATTCTGATTGAATCCGTCTTCATGATTTCATAGTTACTGTCATTTGTGGCTTGAAATCACTGTAGAGCTAATATGCACCATAACTTTCTTTTAACCGAAGTGCAACATCTTCTCAGCTTTTCTCGTGATACAGTTTCATGTAACCTATCCACATGTATGCAAATCCACATGTCATTGAAGGATGGATTGGAAAAGAACAACAATCTTTTGACATCCCGTGGGATCACGTCCTCAGGGAACTAGAAAGAAGGAACCGGGCATATGACTGGAACAACGCTCATGGCATGAAGCACGACAAGAAACTCTTAGGTCAACATAACCGACAATGGTTCGAGGCATGTATCAGAATGAGCAAAACCAACCTTCGTATCCTAACAGGGCACTGTAGACTCAGGGAGCACCTAAGGAAAGTGGGAGTATCAGAAGAAGGCCTCTGCAGATTCTGCGGAGAATCTAATGAAATTCCAAGCACTTGTCCACAAAAGACAAAGAGTTGAAGGCACTACTACAACCAGCTCCCATTCTCAGATTTCCAAAGGAAACTGGCTTAGAGAGAATAATCTAGGATAAAACTCCGTCCACTTCTGCCAATACAACTCTCAAAAGAGCTGCGCGGGACGGGAGCTCTTAAGAAAGCAAAAGGTATGAATAGGGAACGCCATAGATCTATAGGTCGCGGTGCAATTTACCCCCAACAACCTTCAAACAATCTTAAGATATTTCCTGCCATCACTTAAAGCATTACATCACTATTCTGAACAAAGGAGAATTGAATCCAGGCAGTTAGTTTACACGAGATGTGCACACGCAATTCTACACAATTAAATACCAATTTAATTGTTTCCGTTAAATTACGAAAGCCACTCCGCCAGAAGCACTATATGTACATATACTGTTGTCGATAAAAACTGTAGCGTCATTACGTGTGGGTAAGTTTTTCTGGACTGAACAGATCATCTTCTGCCTTCAAGTACAAACACAAATCGTGAAGCAAACATTCGTTCAAAGTTCGAAGAGGCCAATCCAAGCGATGTTCAGGTGAGAAAGTTAAAAGGCGAAACCCAATAAAAACTGTAATTCAACACAGATCATAATAGTCGCCCTTAGCCATTATGCAATGTCAAATGAAATAACAATAAATTCCAAAAAAATATCACTGAGGAAATGAAGCATCGATAATTAGTCTCGTAATTCCTGAAAGAGCTGATCTGCCTCTCGTCTCGCTGGTAGAAAAACAAAAAAACAAGTTTAATCAATACCAAAGTGATGTCTCCGCTCCCACCAGACTTTCCAACCTTATTTGTTTACAACA
Organism: Eristalis tenax; assembly: GCA_905231855.2. Classification (NCBI taxonomy): domain Eukaryota; kingdom Metazoa; phylum Arthropoda; class Insecta; order Diptera; family Syrphidae; genus Eristalis; species Eristalis tenax. Next base: position 20,605,641 of record HG993127.1, on the reverse strand, counting down.
TCCACGCGACAGCCCAGCAACCTAGTTTCCAACGTTTACAGACATCCAAGCCAAGAGATAACAATCCACGTTTGATTTGTTATGCATTTCATCAGCAATCGATCCAAGGTGAAAGAGAAAACCACAGAGACCCACAACCACAACCACTAACACCTGAAGAAACTTAGTTTTCAAAAAGAAATTCCGAAACGATCTCACGACTGGAGACCGAAGACCGTCGCTTCGCGCACACACCTTACCTCACCAAAGAAGTAAGATTCGGGTTTCCATGCTACAGCCGCCACCGACAGCCGATTGAATATGCTTGAGGAAATTAATTTGTGGGAAAAAGAAAAGACCAATCGTTTTTGTTGTTTTTGCATTTGATTATCAAATAAAATCAATTGTGTTTTATTTTCAAATTTTGTTTGTTTGTTTGTATCTTATACATACGCAATTATGTATATCCACCTATATTTTAACAGTAAACAACTTCCTACCTAACTACAAGGTATCAAAACTCCTCTCCATGTACATGTGTATACAACAAGGGTTTCGCTCCAGACCCGTTCGACAATTTGTGATGAAAACGAAAATAAACTTTTATCCCACTGTGCTGTGCAAAATAGCGGTCTTTTTAAATAAATTATTGTCAGAAATTAGTTTAAAGGAAAATAAAGATCTTTCTTGTTTAAATAAATATTGTAGTAGTTGTTGGCATCGGTTAGTGGATGCCATTGGAGATTGTAGGCACACGTTCGTACGTTCTTCGATGCAGCTCGTCCACATCCTTGAGGTAGTAAGTGCCAGGGAAAAGCACGGTGATGCTGCCCGTTGGGGTGTACGGCGCAGCGTGGTTGTTCTTCTCGCGAACCTCCATCACTTTGGAGAAGTCCTCTGGGGAGGTTTTCTCGCGGGAATTCAGCATTGGTAGCACGTAGTCCAAGTTTGAGACGAATTTGTTGAATTCTTCAGCGTCTTTGGTCACTGAAATTGAGTACATTGAGGCAGCTAGTCCAGAGCCATAGGAGAATAGTCCAATTCGTGTGCCAACTAGATCCTCGGGCTTTTCACTGACCAGCAGAGAGACGAGTCCTGAATAAACTGACGGAGTGTACATGTTACCTACTTGACTGGCTAGCAGCAGGGATTTTTTGGTTTTCTTGTCGAAGACGTCTGCGAATTGGGTCATGAAGGTCTTTTCCACGTCCCGATCGAAGTACGTTGAGGCTAAAGTGGATTTGGCGAATTTCTCTAATCCTGGGAATTTGAGATTTCGCTTTGCTTCCGGCGTCAACAGGTAGTCGTTGAAGACCACTCGAGCGACTGACTTCTGCACTAGCTTGCAAAATGGTGTGTGAAAGAGTAGCGCATCGAAGTTGTCCAAGCCCTCCTTGGGTGCATCGGGATGTTTGGCCTCGAACTTCTTGCGATACAACTGATAGCACGTATCCAAAGCCGATAGGTAGCATTGAATTGACAGTTTACCGTCAACAGTGGGATATTCGGAGCTCAGATCGGGCTTGTAAAAATCATACGCGTGCTCCATGTGGGTGGCCCTTAGTCCTCTATCGAACACCAACGGGGCATTTGGACCCACAAGCATGGCGATTGCGCCAGCACCTCCTGTGGGGCGCGCCGGACCCTTGGCGTAGACAGCAATGTCAGCGCAAACAGCTAGCGCCAGTCTTCCATCCCAGCTGGACGATTCGAGCCAATTGATCGAATTGAACAGAGCCGCAGTTCCGCCATAGCATGCGTTCGTTGTATCGATTCCCTCAATATCGGTAACACCTTGTTCGGTGAAAAGTTGCATTAGAACACTCTTCACGGACTTTGACTTGTCGATAATGGTCTCAGTGCCCACTTCTAGACGCCCAATTTGCGATGGCTTGATATGATGTTTCTCCAGCAATCTACTAACCACAGTCAAGCACAGGCTGTTCACATCCTCTCTGTCCGAGCAGAATCCCATTTTGCTCTGACCAAGGCCAATGGTATATTTCCCGCTTGATGCACCGTCAAACTGCTCCAGTTCCGTTTGATCCACATACTGTGATGGGAAAATCACTTCAATAGCGAGAATTCCAACGTTTTCCGGCCACATTTCTTCAACTTTTTTTAAACAAACTTCTTCAAGGCACAAGTAACTTCGGGACTGGTTGTCTGACGACAGTCGAAATATTTTTGAAAACTCAGGGAAAAAAACTTTCACCTTTTTGTTGTGTCTTCCTCTTTCGTTAGGGCCACACGACGATGGTAACGATGAAAACTTTCTCTCTTTTGCGCCAGTGTTCCTCTGTCCAGTGTGCAAGTTTTGCTTCTTCTTCAGGTCTAACTAGGTCGTCGTGCGTTTTTCTGTTACAAAGTCGTTTCACTTTTTGTTTTTCTCCTTCACCGTTGGCTTCCTCTTCGTGCTTTTTTTGTCCAAATTAAGTTGACTTATCTATGTCGGAGCGATTAAGTAATAGATTGCCTCCGTCTGGGTTTCAGTTTGTTGGTTATCACCTTGAAGCTAAAAAGAATTCCCTTAATGTCGGGTGTTTATTAGCCAGGCACACACGGTTTTCCCAATACGATTTGATGTTTCCTTTGGTCTACTAAGTTGACTTATTGTTACGGTTAGCCGAATCGCGATTCTCGAAACTAAGACGACCGACTTGCTTTAACTTGCACGAACGACTGATGTGAAATGAAGTTCAATACTAAATTTAACACAAAAATTGATTTGGATTAGACTAAAGAGACACACTGCCGATATGCCAACAGACCGCAGAGAGCGAGCAACTCACCTGTTTTTCTTCGTTGTTGGTTGTTAGTGATGGTCTCGGTATGGAGCAGATTGTGGCTTAAATTTCATAACAGCAGTCGAGATGTGGTTCAAGCCGAGGGAGGGAGTTGGTTTTCTGAATGAAATCTTGACCAGACAGACGACTGACTTTCGGTGATTCACTGCTTCTGATGAAAGGAAATTTTATATATTTTTTTTCTTTTGCAAATTGGGTATGAGAGATTAGTGACAGCAACAGTGTGAAGTGCGAGAAATGACATGTAAGAAAAACGTGTTGGAGAGCCGGAGAGAGAATTTATTTCGACAGATTGCGGGCTGATTTTGACATTTTCTTTTGTGATTGACTTTTATCGGGACTTGTGGTTGTGGTATGTTCCTTTAGTTTGAGAGTAACTGCAATAGCACAGATTAATTTTGTCTTCTATGTTCTTCGAAGATTTGTGGGAAGTCATGCGGCAAGATGTGAAATCGGTTGTTTTTCCACGTTTCAAACATTTTTTCATGTATTAGGACAGGTCCTTGTTTTTTTACAAGAAATATCCTCCGCTATATTGACACGAGAAAATCCAGAGCAGACGACTGGCCGCAGGAAGAACCAGCACGTCTGTAATCTGATGGCAAGTAAGTTCTGACCAGAGATACCTAATGGATAACCAGATGAAGTCAAGGCGCGTTGGAGGAAGAAGCTGGACATCTCTATCCTCCATTATCTCTGCTCATGACGTTGGCGTCAAATGTGAAAATATTGAGAGTAACCACTAAGTCTCCAGAGTAGATGGAAGTAACCATCAAACTAGCCTTATGCTGGATCTGCAGCACAAAGTCCTTTTGCATTTGTTGTGGTTCAGTAGCAAGGATGGATTCCATAGCCACGTGTGGACAGCTGTCTTCGGTTAAGCAATCCAAGTTGCTTAAGGTCCATCTCCACTTTTCTCTTATGTACATGTGCGTTTTCTGCTGCTGTGTTCTGCAGGTTCGGAGTTGAAAGAGTCGACAAGCAGAAGCCCACTTGTTCATGCACTTCTTGAACTAGAAACCTTAGTTGTTGGATCCGTAACCACCTGAGTACACGCAAATCGCTGTACAGACCTCACGGTTATTGTTAAAATCGTCTGCCGCGGATGCCATCAACGCGAACATGAATAAAGGTTGGAGTGTGAGCTTTGCACGATCATCTCGATAACGAGCTTAAAGAAGTCATATGACAGCTAGTGGCCACGTAGCCATTACCACTTTGTTGATATTGAAGGTCTTCGTGAGTTCGTCACAGACCTTGCTGCAGCAAGGTAGGGAGAGGTCCCTATTCTCACTCCTTACATGCCTTCGTCGTATCACTCGGAACATGAACATGCTGAACGAAGGCAATAATAAAAGACAACACGTTCAGTTCAACATTTAATTAAGTGCGAAACAACATAAATTATTGCACATGCATATGTAAACGCCTACATGCATGTGTGTCTAAAAAACACAACAACGCTAACTTTTAATAGAACACGTCCTAATACAGATGTATGTATGTATTTAAAACTTATATTCAAATTTCTGTGCGACTGGTTTCTTGGTAGTCTTGGGTGGAACGGTTTGATTGAGGAACAGACTAAGAAACTGTTCGTTTTGGGTCTCACTCAATGGCATCTCGAGCTCACTGCAACTCTTTATAATTTCAGCACAAGCGCGCAGATCCTTTCGGTGATCTGCAAGGAAATTCAAATCAAGTCTTTGAGGTTACTTAGAAATCACTTCACACTTACATTGATAGTTAAATAAAAGACCTAGGCAAATATTGCAAGCCTCGCGATATTTGTATTGAAGGAAAAGTTCGATTAGACGATGCACAGCATCAACGTTATTTTGCCGAAGGAATGACGAACAAAGTGACTGAGATCTGTAAAGAGAGTTCGAAATTAAGATGCTTAGCAATTACGCAACTATGAGTGATTCACCTTTTTCCAATTAATCCCTGCAACTCATCGTAGTCATCAAATAACTGGGATGCACACTTCTGATCAGAGAACCATTCGCTTGCGAAGCAACTCTTCCAAACGCATGCCAAGCCGAAAATATCCTTCTGTTCGTCATATATTCTCTTCGCCAGCTGCGTTAGGCCAACCAAAACCGCATCGCTCTTCGATTCCAAGGTCTCTTCAGAGATCGTCTTGAAGGCAATTCTGATCATACGGCGTCCCTGATCATCATTGCAATTGAAGTATCCTTGAGCGAGTGTCTGTAATGCACCGTCTGAGCTGCCGCTTCTCCACATTGCCATTGCCTTGAACGGCGCCAGTCCGGCATAGATTTTGAGCAATGGATTCTTTTGCAGTTTGCAAATTTCAATGAAGTCTTCAATTTGTTGTGTCTTTCGAAGTGTGCTCAAGTATTTAAGACATTCAATCAGCACATCCTGAGAATAAGGAAAAACAAAAAATGGTTAAAGGGCTGACCAAAGAGTGTGTTTCTGTTTGTTTCTCCGAGGCAGAGCTGTATGGAGAACAAAAGTAGAAGCACTCCACCCTAGTCTAAGCATGACGCGTACACATTTGAGATTTATGAGCGCATATATTTAGAAGGAGCGGAACTTTAGAAGGTGACTTAATATTGCGGGCGGGGTAGCATGTTTTGTTGACCTTTGCAGCAACACGATTTAAAACGGAAACCTCATGGCGGTGTCGTAAAACAAAATTATTTTGTTGCGTGTTCAAAAAAATGATGAAACAATGCTCCTCATCTGGAAATAGTTGTGTTATCGGGCACCTAAAATGACGGCAAGTTGAGTCATTTCGTGGGTTTGATGTCATGTTTTATGCACAAGTCCGCCCATCGGTAGTCACCTGTTGTCGTATTATATTTGAGAAGACGTAGGACAATGAGTGTATTAATCCACCTGTTTATTGATTAATTCGCCAAGTCCCGAGGCAATTAACAAGTGATATTGCTCTATTAAAAAACCAAATAACGTCACATTCAAATGAATATCAAGGTCGCTCTCGAAATTGCGTTGCTGTCTCCGTCCGCACTTGCAATCTTTCACTTACCTTTGATGGCAACAATCTCCATGCAATGCACTGCTTGATCAAATACAGAAAATCCAACTTGTTCTTAATCTCCAAGGTTGACAACAACAGATTGTCCAGTTGCGCTTGAGACAATGATCTGATGTCCAGTCCCAATTCAGGTGAACGAATAGATTCCAAATCTTGCAGGACACCCTTTTTCGCCATAACAACAGTCTGACCAAATGGTGGAGCTGGTGAATTGCTACGAGAATCGGATTTCTTCATTAAATTCTCCCGCAGCGATTCCCATTTTTTGGTTTTCTTCGACACCAATTCGTCCGTGAAACTATCAAGCACATCGATTTGAGTGGACTTTTGAATTGATGGCCAAAGGTAACTAATGCAATTCTGCAGATGGAGCAAAGCCTTCGGGGATCCAGGCGTTGAGAAGCGAGTCAATAAAGCCATCGTCGTGTAATGCACGAAAGCGGCAAACGCGAACTACTCGAGTCGAGGGAGGGCGATGTTTTTCACGAATGGTTTTGTTTAGAATTGCATCGTTGCTAGAGGTTACATAAAAATACTAAACATCCGAAAAATGAATTTCACATTGTTTGAAAGAAAAAAACTGAAATGTCTATTTGATGACAAGAGTTGGGTACAGAGAAATGTCAAATGCTGCGAAAGTACTGAAGTTGAAAACGGAAAAATCTGCTACAATTTTCAGCAGCGTCATCTATGGGTGGTTAGTTTCGTCGATTGTGTTATGTGGAAGATTTCAATTTCTTGTCTACGTCGTTGATACGCACTAGAGTCGGATTTTCAGTGAATTCAGATGAGCTGCCTGTGGTCCTAAATCCTTACTCTTCTGGCTACCCAACTGGCTTACACAGAGCATCACTCAGCTTGACTTTGTAGACAAATAAATGAACAAGACAAAGACAGCGATTTAGTCTAGTTTTCTTCAAGGTAAAATAACTAAAATGTGCAATGCATTGGTGGTACGATGGTTGATTGACGATACGTGTTCGACAATAGCTTGTGATTGCAAGAGTGAGTCTAAAGACAGAGACACTGACATTGAGAGCTGCAAGATATTGCAATAAACTGGTAAACCCAGAGATCATCACCCAGATCATCTGAAAGGAAGCTCAGCATTCCACAAAAAAGGACACCATTTGAATTGCGCCAAATATAGGCATCATCATCTTCAGAACATCGCCTGCGAGATATTTTCTGCCGTGCTGTGTGAACGGCTAAGGCTGCTGGTTAACAGCCTGGTTGGTCCATCCCACTGTGGCCTTAGGCCTGGAATATCCACCTACGATCAAATATTCACACTTTTCAGATCGGGGGAGACCCCATTTTGTCATCGATTTTGAGGCCGCATAAGACAGCATATATAGAGACTTGCTTTACAGAGTACTGTCTAGTTTTGGCGTTCCAACCAAACTCGTCAGCTTGGGAAAGATGATGCTGGTCCATCTAGGTCAGTAAAGACCTAGCGGAGACCTTTTATATCAAAAAATGATTCAACCACGGCGACGCCATGTCATGCGACTTCTTCAACATCATTCTTGAATGAATTGTTCAAAACTCGCACACCAGAGGACCAAGCTATCAGAAGTACGTCCAATTACTCACATATGCCGACGGGTTTGAAATTGTCGGAAGAATGCAGCGTCTATGGCACTTTTGTGAGCGTTACGACGCACGGAGGCCGCGAAGATGGGTTTAACGATAAATGAGGGCAAGACCAAATATATGGCGTCCACTAGAAAGGACACGCGACACCGACGTCTCGGACAGAACGTCGGAACAGCGCTGAAATAAAACCAAGAATAACTCTCGTCAATCGCTGTTTCTTTGTAAACAAGCCCAAAGATAAACAATGCGCTCCCTCCAACTAATCAAATTAATCACAGGACAGTGCGCCATCGGAAGAATGCCCTGGAAATGGAATGCGGAATCCAGCGATCTCTGCCAGAGCGTCGGCGACGAGGGCGAAACCGAGACGATCCAACATCTGCTCTGCCACTGCCCAGCTCTCCGGAATCGTCGCCTAGCTTCACTGGGCCAAAGATTCTTCAAAGAGACTGCGGGCCTGGCGAATGCAGGCATATCGGATCTTCTAAGATTCATAAAGATCACGGGGTGGTTAAAGCCATCACGTGACGTAGAGTGTGCACTCCATAAATGAAGGGATTCACAATGGGCCCTCAGACCTCCGAACGGATCTGATGTTCAACCATCACCTCTTTAACCTAACCCTCTTTAAGTCCTAAATCGTTCCCGCTAATGGCGCAGAGGCATGGACTAGTTAGCAACTTAGTCTGCTCATGTCTGTTTTGAGGGAAAAGTGCTTTCGTTTCGGTCCCGTCTGCATAGTGGATGAGGAGGCATAACAAACTGCCAGCGACTTCGACTTAGCCAGAAGACTGAATGTTCTTCGATTGAGATGGCTAGGTCATGTAGATCGGATGGAAAGCAATGCTCCGGCCCGGAAAGTCTGCGAATCCACTCCGAGGGACGGCACAGTAGAGGAAGAGTGCGACGCAAGTGGAAAGGGATCTCAACCAAGAATGCGTACAAAGCTGGAGACAGCTGGCTGAAAACGCTTGTTGGTTGAGGCCCAGATCCACTCCGGACTGAAGCGACTTCTGAACCTCTGAGACCCAGTCGAGGATTGATTGCCAAACGCCATACCAAACGGTAACGAAACAAAACCGAGAGCTCTAGCAGATAACTGAGACCCGTATGCAGGGAGCAATGCCCTGTCACAGGAGGGACACGATAAGTTAGTCTTTTTCGAGTATTTATCCGTAAAATAATAACTCGCAGCCCCCACCCACCTCATCAGAGTCGGGACAACTTGAGGAATCGATTTTTAATTTCAGAAATAACCTCCAGGCTTCAGGACCATGTGCGAAGCTCGCTTTTCGACTGAGAAGTGGGGAAAAAAGTGAATCACTTAAAGCAACAGGATAAGAGTGAAGAGAGATTCAAGGATACAAGTGGGTTGATACTCTGAGATGAAAGCGTTTTACTTTTGCCTTTTTTCCATCGCATGTCTTGCTGCTCCCCTGGCTGAGTTCGAGTGTGTGTGGGCTGGTGTTGGTGTCGGTGTTAGTGTTGGAGGCGCATCTTAAGTTCTATCATCACCTTTGGCTGGCACTCTCGGGAAGAGACCCAGAAGTGGATAATAACCATATTGAAGTGAGAAGTGATGCAGCATCAACGCTACCGTCGCCGCTGCCTTTTGTGAAACTCCCAAGGACCCAATTGAAACTCATTGAAGGGTGTTTCCAGTTTCCCAATCTCACTCTCACTCTCTCTCTCTCACTCGCTCCCTCCTTTCCTCTTATTCTTTGTCACTTTTGCGATCCATCGTGAGGGTGCGTGTGCTTGTGTGTGCACATGCATTGGGTACTACAGACTTTCCTCAGGATCTACTGAACCAGATAAAATGCCTTAAAAGCTTTTCCTATATAATCGTCTTTATGATAATCATATCTTTGTGCATTTGCTGTGTGTTGCCTGCATGGGATGTGGTTTATAATTCAAGTGAACAGGCTGAATGGGAAAATTGCTGGCCTGAAAGGGGCTGCCCCTCAACTGCGTCGCCCCCTGCACTTGAGGGATGCCAGGCATTGTACCCAAATTGGTTTAATTATGAAGTGAAGCAAATAATGCATTTTACACTGGAAATAAGACTTTCTGATTGCATTGTTTTGTCGACAAGTACTCTCGGGCTTTTGGGAATCCTTAAACACTTCGAATTCGAATGCAAACAATTCGAAGTTTAATTGAATGAGTGAATTGCAGTTTGAACGGATTTGTGGTCCAATTGGGGAACGTCAGTGTGTTGGTATCCATGCCTGCTGCGTTGACTCTTCAGATCAGATTGTGTTCTTCTCTCAGTCTGTGTTTCATTAATTCCAGGCGCATTCATAAATCCCAGGCCACGCCGATGTAACTGTACAATTTGTGGTTGGTCAACGCAATTTCTGAGTCCGTCATCGGACACACAGTGAAGAGTTGACGCACTACGCCACATCTTTGGCCAGAAATCAGATACTGGGTGCTCCATGCCACACAGCACGCGAGTGAGTAACGAGCGTGAGCAAATTATGACTCGCCTTTAACTCGCAAGTGGATAGCGTCGGCTAGACTGTGAGGCTTGAGGCCTTTTGCCCTTATGTGGAATTGCCTGAAATCACTCGTTCATGCCAAAAAAGGATTGATTTACGCCGATACGATAGACGTTTTAGGCACTTTTTAATTTGAATGCCTTCTCTTTTCACACCTAAAACTTGAATATTTGAATGTTTGGATGCTCTACTCTGCCTTAAAGGACTCTCTTGAAGGGCTCTTCGGAGAATGAAGCAATACATAATTTCCTGGAAACATAACAGATGAGTAAACGTGCGGATGTGCTGAGTTCCGTTGGATTCAGCTTAAGATCGTAATCAAACACAGTTGCTGCATCTTTAACACCGCCTAATGCACTCGCTTTCAAGGAATCAAACTACAATCCACACAGTTGCTTCAAATTGATTTATTGACGGGATAGACAAACAAATCTCCGATCCATCCCAACGAGGTGCAGTGCTTGTTCAACTGGGCCTGAACCCTGTGCTGTCTAGATGACCCATTAAGTGGACTTGCCCAGCTTCAGTTAGTGTACATTGTACGCAAAAGAGTGAAGAATGTGTAGGACTTGCTGATGATCTGAAGGTGAGACACACGCAATTCTCTTCAAATTACTGGGAAGACACGGCAAAGTTGTATACAAACCTCCTTGAAGGTAATCAAGCAAACTTCGTGAAGTGTGATGGCGTTTAAGTTAGCCTGCTTCTGCGCGCGCCACACGATCATGAGAATGACTTTCTGGTATTGCACAGAGCTTTCGTACCAATTGGACCTGTATGCGGCCTCCCCGATGTTCAAGCTCTGAAAATGTGAAGATGAATGCCAGCCAATTCAGCAGAAGCCAGCAAATTCGCTTCGAACTTACGGCTTCCATGAGCATGTCGCCAAGGACGCTCGTTTGAAATATTTTCAGCACCTCGTACATCAGAAAGAGGACGAATTTCAGAATGTGGACGCCGGACGCTCCAATCGCCACCTGGAACTCGACAAAGCACATCACAAAGGCCGACGACAGAAAGGTTATGAACACCGGCGATGCGAAGATCTCATTGACTTCATCCATCAATCTGCGGGCACAATGCACAAAGTCAATTCCGCCGTTCTTGGTCCAAACGGGGCCATACTCACCGCAAGATTACATCGTGCTGATGAATGATGGCCGATAAATCCTTGATATCCCCTGCACCAGTTTGCTTCTTCTCCAATCTCGACGACAACTCGTCCAGATGCATACAGACTTGAAGTAGAATACACGTCAACAGAGCATCACTGCCCAGGACACACAGGGTCACCGCCTGCGAGGCGTGAACCTGCTGAATGAACGCGCCAATGAATCGCGTCGGCGTATTGACCTCGAACGGGTACCAGAAGTAGAACTGGAGGACCGAGTCCAAGTTGTCCGGTTCCGTCTTGAGGAAAAACACGAACGTAATGATGCTGAAGAAGGACACATTAAACCACATCACGAAGGTGACCGGAATGGTCAAGAGCAGCACCTTGCGGTGGTACTTCTCCACGTTAAATGCCGTCATCTGCTGCTTCGTAACTGGGAATAGATCGTTCAGGGTGCTGATGAGCTTGTTAATCCGCTTGAGGTTCTTGAATACGCACAGGATCTTGATCTCGGACAGAATAGCATATAAGAGGTATATCATGAGCTCCGTGCCCTCAATGAAGTTCTTCGACTCGATGAAGAACTCAATTCCGCAGCAAACTTGAGATATGATGGCCAAGCTGACGCTGAATATGGTAATGATGAACCTCAGGCCCTGCCACTTGTTGGCGCAGTAGCTTGTGTTTGGCCAGAAAACCAGTCCGATTGCTCCGAGAACCAATGCTGGTGGTCTCATGAAGCCTTCAAATGTGTACGCTGTGAGCTGGGGCTTCCTGCACTTGACCGAAGTTTTCTCCATGTTGCTTAACACTGACTCACGGGCTCAGCCCGATTGATTGCTTATATAAACGACGCGCGATAATTGGCCGTAATTGGAGGGACATGTCATGGAATAGCGCAAGTGACTCCTGCATAATTTACTCGCGATTGATTGGCATATTGAGTGGGGTTAGTTTTGCAAATGACACTTTTTCAGTGCACTCAACCCATTTCAGCTGCGACTGGGGTTTTCAGCGCACCATCATTTCAAGAGGAGATTTTTACGTACGATGATCTGCAGTTGCAACTTAGATGCATGGACTACGGACGACCCCGCTCGAGCACTCAGTCAAGCCATTCAAGGTTGTGCAGACCATTGTGTACGAGGCTCAATTTGGTGCTTCGAATTGAATGCAACTCTGCAGCGGATTATCGAGTGAGGACTGGTGTATTAACTCCTGTCTGACACCCACACTCGGTGATAGAGCTCGACTGACAAACTCGGATTAATGAACCCCCTTCGATTGGACATGATCTAAACAGATGACCGGCAGGTCCTTCGTCACTCTCAGAGCATTTGCTTTCAAAGCAAATCCTGAAAACTCCAAAACACTCATAACCAGAAAAGAGGCCAACCAGAACATTGAATTTTTATTGACAAAGGATTTCACAGAGTTTATCAGAGACATGACACATCCTCAGACATGTCAGACACTCACCCACCCGCACATGCAGCCCGTCAATATGAAGGCCAGGACGAGGCTTAAAATGAATCCAGTTGCAGCCTCACAATCCGATCCGTATCCTTACCGGACAAGAAACCCGATTGTGGGCCAGCTGGGTACAAAGGACAAAGGCTGCACCCAGTCACACGCAGACACCTCGAGCGACGAGGAATGAGATAATGGAAAATATCACCACTGACAACGTCGAAGGCAACCAGCGTCACAAAATGTGATTATGATGAACTAGAGGATACCAGACCGACCACCAGTACCCTCATTCTTTCTTGTCACTTGAGGTGTTGCAAGGATATCCTTCTCCTGGCCGGCACCAGTATCCCCATCCCTGGGGAATGAGAAGGTTTGTCGCTATCATCAGCACCGTCATCTGTCTTTCGAAAGCCATACAACTCATTATTCCCAAAAGGACGTCGTAGACCAGCCAACTCGCCAGCCCTTGCCGCAACACTGAAGCATCGAGTGTGCGTTCCCTAATGTAATTCAAAACATCAAATTAGTCTCACAAAGGATCTGCCTCAACGAGAATTGACAGAGCGCAAAGAATGACGTCCCCCCGCACAGTGCCAGTCAACGCCAGCGCCAGCAACAGCCATGGTCAAGTGAAATTAATTTAACGCGAATATATAGTTGCAAGGATAATGGCTATCGTCGCCCTCGCCCACGCCCATACACACGGCCTCATCCCATGCGCAGCAGCTAAGCACATCGCTTGCAAAGAATGTGAGCCCGAAAGTTTAGAAATATCCTCTCCGGAGGGCGGAGATCCGCTGCAGGAGGATTACTTTCATCACACGAAATGGCCTCAAAACAATGAATAATTTTGAGGAATTCCCTTTTGCCAACATTAAAGGCAGCCACCGTGGTTGGAGATTTAGAATGTGCTCAGCCGGGATTTTCCGCAAGCATGAGCAGGTTTGTGCCATGTCTATGGGGTGGATCTTTGTTTCTCGGTTTTCTGGTTCTCCCTGTCTTTCCAAAAAGCCAGAATGCCCAAGGATACGTTGCGTTCCATTTGCTGATGTGAGCCGGTATGCGTTTCATTCGGAAGATTCATGTTTCGCTCTGGGGTTTCTATTTCGCCATGGATGTTGTCCTTTAATGTTTCTCTTAAAGCCACGTTGGATTGGGGGCATCTTAGAGCCTAACACCCACAAAGCAGTCATCTAGGCAACTGTTTTTAAGTTCCTCTCCAACTCTGTCCAACACACGCCGCTTGCCAATCGGAGACAAAGCCCCGCAAAAGGGAATGCAAAATTGATCCATTAAAAGTCAATATATTAAATTGTTTCATTATTCCCCTCGAGCCGGGATTCATTCCTGAATCGGAGATACTCCATTGGAGGCGACCAAATCAATAATTCCTTGGAGACGTCCCCACCGTCATCGTCATCGTCATGGCAGGGAATCGTATTTTTTGTTGCTTGTTTTCTTTTCATTTTCCTCGGGATTTTCTATCAATTCTGGAATAATTTGAATGCAAAGGACTGCTGGCAGCTGAAGGGACTTCTCAAAGCAGTTGAAGTCATTTGATTAGCTTCGCATTTATGGACACAACTGAAGCGGAAATGGAATGCGTTGCTTTGACTAAACATGAATCTTACATCTGCGTGAGACCGCTGGAGGTGGAGGAGTTCACGCTTTCGCGCATTTCATGTAATAAACAAAATAAGTACTTTCCGTGCTCTTGCAGATACTTAAGGTTTCCTTCGGACAGGCACGGGGCCGAAAATGACTCATCCCAGGCAACCGCGTATCAAAACACCTATTGCGGATGTCGAGCAAAAAATTGCACGCCACGATCTTAGGGGAAGCCAATAAAGTGTGGACCTCTCTAACAACACGTGGGACTGCTCGAATGCTCTGGCCAAAGCAAATACCGCCAAGCTCCTTCAATATGACAAAAAGTTGCATGCGATGGCAGTTGGAGCACTAACTGCTCATAAGTGAAAAGAAAATGAAAAAGAGGACACTCTCCCTAACTCTGTCCTTGCTCCAGTCTCTGCCAGTTCGGACATAAAACACTGCGACTGCTCTTCCAAGACCTCTAGGATCTGACAAATAACCCTCCAACATTATCAGGTATCAGGACGGCTGAGCAACTGACCAACATCAACGTGAAGAGTACGAAGTGGCTTACCCCCGTCTACCACCCACATACCTGAGCTCACCTAACCTCAAACATAGGACTTCTGCACACGATCATGTTCCAAATAAAGGAATTTGAGAATCATATTTTTTTTCGAAGTTGCTCCGACATGCTTTTCGAAGAACTCAGACTACGTGCACAGCCGCGGAAAGTGGCGTGTAATAATGCAAGTCAGTGTGTCCGGCATCAAACCCTGGACCTAACGTTTAGAAAACGACGCACGTACCAGCGTCTTGAGCCGGCCTACTCAAATCTATTACCTCAATTCTGCCCGTTTTAAAAGAAGGTACTTAGGTGAACTTTAGATACTCAAAATCATTGTTAAGCCAAGCCACCAAAAACCAATGCAAAATTACAAAGGCAGAGCAAGCAATATCTAAGCACGTGTCTCTCTGGTCAAACTGGATCATTAGAGTCGTCACCCATTTCAAATGTGAACGGTGAGACTTCTCAACTTTCCATACAAATTTCGGAAACCGCTGTACTCACTACAAGCCATGGCAATGCTGCTATCCGGAGTCGATCTCGGTGTCGTTTGCAAAGCGAACCCTATTCAAAACATTCAATTACTCAATCAATCGCGCGTAAATTATGCAGGAGTCACTTGCGCTATTCCATGACATGTCCCTCCAATTACGGCCAATTATCGCGTGTCGTTTATATAAGCAATCAATCGGCCTGAGCCCGTGAGCCAGTGTTAAGCAACATGCAGAAAACTCCGGTCAAGTGCAGGAAGCCCCAGCTCACAGCGTACACATTTGAAGGCTTCATGAGACCACCAGCATTGGTTCTCGGAGCAATCGGACTGGTTTTCTGGCCAAACACAAGCTACTGCGCCAACAAGTGGCAGGGCCTGAGGTTCATCATTACCATATTCAGCGTCAGCTTGGCCATCATATCTCAAGTTTGCTGCGGAATTGAGTTCTTCATCGAGTCGAAGAACTTCATTGAGGGCACGGAGCTCATGATATACCTCTTATATGCTATTCTGTCCGAGATCAAGATCCTGTGCGTATTCAAGAACCTCAAGCGGATTAACAAGCTCATCAGCACCCTGAACGATCTATTCCCAGTTACCAAGCAGCAGATGACGGCATTTAACGTGGAGAAGTACCACCGCAAGGTGCTGCTCTTGACCATTCCGGTCACCTTCGTGATGTGGTTTAATGTGTCCTTCTTCAGCATCATTACGTTCGTGTTTTTCCTCAAGACGGAACCGGACAACTTGGACTCGGTCCTCCAGTTCTACTTCTGGTACCCGTTCGAGGTCAATACGCCGACGCGATTCATTGGCGCGTTCATTCAGCAGGTTCACGCCTCGCAGGCGGTGACCCTGTGTGTCCTGGGCAGTGATGCTCTGTTGACGTGTATTCTACTTCAAGTCTGTATGCATCTGGACGAGTTGTCGTCGAGATTGGAGAAGAAGCAAACTGGTGCAGGGGATATCAAGGATTTATCGGCCATCATTCATCAGCACGATGTCATCTTGCGGTGAGTATGGCCCCGTTTGGACCAAGAACGGCGGAATTGACTTTGTGCATTGTGCCCGCAGATTGATGGATGAAGTCAATGAGATCTTCGCATCGCCGGTGTTCATAACCTTTCTGTCGTCGGCCTTTGTGATGTGCTTTGTCGAGTTCCAGGTGGCGATTGGAGCGTCCGGCGTCCACATTCTGAAATTCGTCCTCTTTCTGATGTACGAGGTGCTGAAAATATTTCAAACGAGCGTCCTTGGCGACATGCTCATGGAAGCCGTAAGTTCGAAGCGAATTTGCTGGCTTCTGCTGAATTGGCTGGCATTCATCTTCACATTTTCAGAGCTTGAACATCGGGGAGGCCGCATACAGGTCCAATTGGTACGAAAGCTCTGTGCAATACCAGAAAGTCATTCTCATGATCGTGTGGCGCGCGCAGAAGCAGGCTAACTTAAACGCCATCACACTTCACGAAGTTTGCTTGATTACCTTCAAGGAGGTTTGTATACAACTTTGCCGTGTCTTCCCAGTAATTTGAAGAGAATTGCGTGTGTCTCACCTTCAGATCATCAGCAAGTCCTACACATTCTTCACTCTTTTGCGTACAATGTACACTAACTGAAGCTGGGCAAGTCCACTTAATGGGTCATCTAGACAGCACAGGGTTCAGGCCCAGTTGAACAAGCACTGCACCTCGTTGGGATGGATCGGAGATTTGATTGTCTATCCCGTCAATAAATCAATTTGAAGCAACTGTGTGGATTGTAGTTTGATTCCTTGAAAGCGAGTGCATTAGGCGGTATTAAAGATGCAACAACTGTGTATGACTACGACTTTAAGCTGAATCCAACGGATCTTAACACCTCGTTACGATTACAATTGTTGCTTAGGACAATAATTTAGAATTAAGTGAAGTCTCGTGGTTCTATTTGGCGTATGGACATTTTTAAATGCAGTTCTCTGATTGGTCAATTTGGCTTCAGAAGACCATCAAAAAAGTGGTTTTCGAAAATTTTAAGGGGCAACAGAGGTAGCAGTTGTGCAGCTCCATCATACTTCAATTCTGCTCGTGATCAGGGGACCCTCAACTTAATCCTTTCTTATCGTTAAGTTCGGTTCTTCACAGTCAGATGCCAGCCAGGTCGTCGCTCACAGGGCTGTTAGTGGCACAATCGGTACAGACAGGGATGTTACAAGTTTAATTTTTGTGCTACAAGTTCCAAATTTTGCCTCTCTTGCCGGGATTTGTCCGGCTCGTACACCTTTACCGAATCGACTCACTCTAAACTTACCGTATCGTTGATGTTGCTATCGTCAGAACATCCTGTGTCTGGCTCCTCTATATACTCTGCAATAGCCTCTAGTTGGGCGGGCTTGTCTGCTAAAGTTCGCCGAAAGTTTCAGCGTATCCCTATCATATGAACCTAGGCACCGCAAGTGCAGACATTTACAGAAAGCAACATTTTTCATCCGCTGACGTTTCAGTCCGGGATGCACCTGGGCAGAGGACTTGTTGCTTTGACCCAATAGCACGGGGTCGAGCACTCTTCGTACTGGAACCGTGTTGTCCACGTGCTCTACATGAGTTAGCCATTTTAGGCGGTGAATTCGAAGACGCTGAGCCAAATGGCAATGTTCCCTTGCGATAAATAAGATCCGATGAATGTTGTTGTTCAGTAAATTCCACTGAATCCTTATCTAAGCCATCTGATTCGCTGGGAATAGCGAAATTGATGTCTTCAATGTGATGACGACCGTCCAAACAAATATTTGCTTTCGTGCTCTTAAGGTTCGCCTATAATCCGACCTCAAATCATTCCCGCTTTCCATTCGCGGTCTATGATCTCCTCGCAGACTTAAATTTTCCATTTCCTTGCAGTGCACATCACACAACCGAATCTCATGAATTGCCTTAGAATACATTAGGGGGCAACTTTTAGCCAAATCCAATCGACAATTCACCACTCGACTCAAGGCATTTACAACCATCAAAACAATGGAAAGTAACAAATCCGCATAAGACCGTCATGCTCATCCTCAAAATGTCCCTCCGCCACAGACATTTGCATAAATCGTTCGAATTACTCATTGATAGAACCACAACCATCTTGTTTTGCGCCCTCCCCGCCCCCCTGCTAGGAGATGTGTACACTAAGACCTTAAAACAAAGATCCCAACCAATCCAAGCTGACAGATATTCGTACATTTTCCATTACCATCCCCACCTCAGCATCCACATCATCCAGACACACATACTCCCACACAAACACACAGCATTCCTTAGCGTCCTTTATCTGTTTTTATTGCATCTCGTTGACTCGTTGAAATAATTTCCATTCTGTCGGAATGAACAAAATCACTAACTGCATCCATTCCCAGGACAACAGAAAAAAAGGACTCAACGATGAAATAACATGAGAATAACTAAGCCAAGGAGCTTTGAAGTTACTTTTTGCGAGATGCATTCCGGGATGCTAACAAAAAAACAAAATGAACTGCTACTCCACCTATCGGCACCCGCCATTCAGCTCGGGAGCACAGGCAGAGGGGGAAACTAATTCCAGGCCAATTCCTGGCAATGCAATCCACTCGCATTGTGGCTCCTTTTTGGTAGTCAAATTGAGAAATCCGATATTCTATCCTTGTTGATTATTTTACGAGCACTGAGATTGAGTACAAGTGCCTTTGACTGGATTAGAACGAGGCAGTCAATCCCCTTTTCTCTGGAAAAAAAACGTAGCCCTTAGACCCCTTTGCCGTCCCCAATCTGTGGCGTGGATTCACATTAATCGGGGTCACAGATTGACTGCGGCTATGCATATCCACATGGGGTTTGGCTTGAGTTTATTTTTCGTTTCTTTCAGTTTCTGTTGCCAATAAATGCATTGAATTGCGCGCTGGTGGGACGATCTCACACACACACACACACCCCTGCCAAGTATACATCCATTTCTTTTCATTGCTGTCAGATTGTTTTCATTTAAAGTCCCCCTCCCACGGGGCGGAGGAGCTGCAGGAACATCTCCCATGAGGATGTGAGACCGTGTTACACGGAGAACAAGAAGAAAAAAAGGTCCCTGCGCTCGCACGCACACAGAACTAGATGGAAAGGATATTTCAGGAATTTAAATTGAATGTCACATTGTTTGTTTTACCGCATTTTATGTGAAAGTGTTTTAATATAATGTCGCATTTGCATTTGGCGACGTTCGGGCGGATTCCTTCGTCGGATGGGAGTGCGAGATTGAAGAACCCGACTGTCTTGAGTTTGCAATGAAATTTCATTCACTCATATGAGCCATCAAAGTGAACAAGCAAGCAAGCACTGGCTGCACTTCGCTCCAGTGAATGTCGTCTTCTTTGGAAGGATGCGGGGCGGGTGACTTCTTTGTTTGCCCCCGTCGACGATGTGCAGGAATTCACTTCTCGAGTGTGTAACGAGTGCTGTCATAGTTCGAACAGTGATTTAGTTTAATCGGAAGCTCCTTGAAATGGATGGTTTTCAAAGGGAAATTCCCTGTTTCTGCTCCATTTTTGACGGTTGCGATGGCGTTCGTCACTTGAATTTGCTCTACATCAGCTCGATGCAGGTTACAGGTAGCAAATATAGAAAAAGGGGTACATTCAATTGGCGGAAGTATGTTGCAGTGGGTGGTGGGAAGATTTGAAGGGAGTCACGTGGGCTATGGAAATCTGGAATCTCTAAATAACCTTCACAACTCCGGGCCACGTTGTTTTTCGCTGGTTTCCGGAATTCAATGGTCGCCTTGCTTGTTCGAGTCTTATGTCATCCAGTCCCGATGCAATGGGCGAGCTTTTAATGCATGATTGCCAGGAGCATTTTGACTTTGAGGCTTCTTCAGGAATTAGTTCTACTCGTCCCCTTCTCTCCGACACTTCTATTGATTGTGTTGTGAAGTTCTATCACGGACATGGGACAGACATGACAAGACGAAGCGAGGCAATTGTTTTCGAGCACGTACAGTACTTCAAATCAAATGCTTGTCAGTTTCTTCTGAATAAATGGGCATATTGCATGTAGTTGGGTGAATGCAGATTGCTTGCGCCGCCGCCGGTGGCTTTGAATGCCTCCCAACTGCCAACGCTTAGTTGCTTCAGAGACATTCTGGAACCACGAGTGACACGTTCATGTTTTATATATAACTGATCATGTGGTTACATATTTGCGGGACCACTTCATGTCATTTTTTAGTTCTAGAGAGACCAAGGAAAGGCTGGATTGATTAGGCTGAACAGGGCAGAAGAAGCCTTCTTTACCCTCTCCTGGATATTGAGTTTCTAAGATTAGCTTGTCGCACTGGCGGTTAATTGTAGAGTGGTACCACACAGCTTGGGAGTGTCAAACTGTGGGATCTTGTACCTTCTAGTGAACAGTACTAGATCCGTTTTCAATCTACGATTGAAGCAGTTTGCTTTTACAGCGAAATGCCTATTCGTTGAAATTGTAATGAAAATAAAACACAGAACTTAGGGTGTTTTCATAACAAACAAATCTGAGCTAGTAAAGGGTGGTTAAATTTTAAGGGCCGATGTTGAATGTGAACCACACCTAAACGTCAAGTTTTTTTCTGCATTTCATTTGACATTTCTCAATTTCAGACTAACTCAATTTGAACCATGGAAAGATACACAATCGAGCAACGCGTTAAAGTTATTCAGGGTTATTATGAAAATGGGCGTTCAAATCAAATTGCATATCGTGCCCTTCGCGATTTTTTCGGTCAATTTAATAGTAAAAAATCTCTGTAGGAGATGTGAAAACACCAGTGCATGCTCGCACAGCTCGTACTCCAGAAAATATTGCCGCTGTTCGCGATAGTGTGGCTGAAGAGCCGTCCACCTCATGTTAATGTTAATAGTTATGGCTCTGCGAAACAGTCTTCCTCGTTGAAAGCTTCAATGTTTTAGTAATCGGAAACTAATTCCAGATCTCCCAAAGTCAGAAATCAATTTGTTTCGGTTATGTCCTTTGTGACATGTGCCTGTGACAATGCAGACAAAAGTAACTACTTTCAAAATGATAACAATTTTGTGACCTCAAGTATATTATTTTTTTTTTTTCACAAACATTTAAATCCCCTCGTCCTCTCGCATATCATTGCACAATCGTTTGAAAATGCCGAAAAATTCACGAGATTGCTCCGTTTTCCAAAAGTGCAAAAACGTGGACCTTAGTTTTTGCACCATCGATAGTGAATACTTTTGAGCATTTTTGTTACTGCCCATCAAACATTCAAATGCTCCCTCAAAAGTGATACAAAATTGGTCAAAGGTATGAAAAAAACATTTTGAAGGCTAAGTGTATACATTTTAAAATAAATACAACTTGAGGGTCCAAAGTGCCTAATTTTAGGAAATGTGCTACTGTGAGCTTTGAGCGGTACAGCCAAACGGAATATCAAAAGTCAACAAAATTTTGTTGAAACAAACATTTGGCCGAGAAAATCATGTCCCTTCGGGTATTTATTTCTACAGCGGGACCACTGTGCGACGCACCAACCCACTACGTTACGACCACTAGGACCACAGTCTTGACACATTGATGTAAAAAAAAAAAAAACTAAATGCAGTCGAACCTTCAGAATATGGAACAAATATTGTGTCCGATGTATGGAGTGTAAGGTATGACAAAAATTGGGTCAATTTAAGTCCCAGTCCAACACTTGTTCGACTTATAGAAAATTCAGCTTGTATCGGAGTAATAAAAAATAAAGCGCTACAATAGCCTGCACTCCATTCGAAGCTGAACGCACTTCATTCGGGCAGCTGTCATAACCACCAGCATCAACGCCCGTCATCTCCGTACGGTACCGGCTTTACTCAAAGTCGGAGACAGATATGGGCCACTTCTACGTTTCCTGCCCCTCAGATTCATCTGACAGCCTTTTGTATAACCTTTTCACAGACAGGCGTCTGTGAAGACGTGTGAGCTAAGCGAAGCTGATTACTCCCGCCTAACACCATTGCGTTGCTCTATACTTCTACTTGAGAGCATAACTGCGATGGACTGGGGGTTTTCCACTGGAAAGAGGAATATCTCTTTCTAAATCATGTCTGGTCAGAGATAATGGAGGATAGAGATATCCAACTTCTACCTCCCTTGGTCCATGATTTCATCTGACAGCGTTTTTTATACGGTGTTGATATGAGTAGCGGAGCCGGGAATTTTGTAATAGTATGTGTGAAATGCAAAGGGAATTCCACTACACTCTTATTCTTTACGGCTCAATGTCCACATGGACAAGGGGTAAAAATGGCCAAAGTTGGATATCTCTATCCCCCATTATCTCTGCTCAAAGCTTTCTTTTCGTTCGGAGACGTCATCGAGATCAGCAGCAGCGGACCAGCTCTAGACGCTATTTGCTTAAATTAATAAATCACTTAATATTCTAATGCTTAAAAAATATAAAGCATTATTTTGCTGGCTTAAGGGTGTTCGGTTTTCAGAGGTTAGACTGTATGTAAAATAACAAATAAAGGTTCGGCTTGTTCTCACACAATAGTTGGCGTTCAACAAAGAATAGCACAAGTCAACTTTCGTCAACCACAAAAGGGTGAGATCAAACTTCGAAGAATGGTTGGACATATAAGTCGAATTAAAGGTTCTCGATTCGTTAACCGTCACATTTATTCGTTCGTCTCACTAAACGTAAAAGGGGTGTGTATACATGTGATGGGCATAACAGAATGGTTTTGTCACTCGAGATGGGCGCATTCGAGTGATAATCGAGTGGGGCATCATTTCGATCCTCAAAATCATCTGAATGACTACTAAGTAAAGTAGGGGGTTGCTTGTGGACTCACCGCCACACTTAGACCATGTTGGTCCATTGTGATACCCTCGGTCCGACCACTGATGGACCACTCCAGTGATAGTCCCGTAATTTGATGCGAACGATGCGACTGGACTAGGTTTGAAAACCAGATAAAAGCGCATTAACTGTGCTTTCAGTGGGACTCGAACCGGGGACCCCACTAACCAAGGGCAGGCACTTAACCAACTGAGCCACCCACCACGTCCTACTTACTCATTCGAATGACCAATTGCTGAGTACTAAGACAAGAGAAATGGATAAATGTCTCACTTCAGTGCGAAAAGAAGCAACAAATAGTTCTCGTGGAGATGTTGCATTATTCGAATATCACTCGAATGGAATGCGCTCATCACTAGGGTATACCGCAAAAACTGCCTTCGAGCAAGCAATAAAATCCTAAAATCCTCCTCGACTAACTCCCAACGTGTGCTCGCACACAAAACACATTCAAGCACATCAAATTCATTCACATTCGAGTAGGAAGTTGTGCTGAGGATTAAATATCTTTACGATGGCGTAGACATATCATAATCCTCGCACTGCCTACAGCCTGAGTAGGCGATGACACGCGCAGTAAAACAACAGAACTCGGAGTGAACACACTAATAATAATCTCGTTTGAATCAAAATATGAGAAACGCTCCACAATCACTTAAGCTTATCACCGACAAAACCAGCAAGGCCGCCTTCACTCCCGACCGCTCCACTCGACTATAATTAGCTCGTCTATGAGGGAACACACAAAATCACCATGGAAGCATATGTTTGCGACTAAGGAGCCATCACCCTCCCGTGGATGCTGAACGCTCATCCATTCTCCGATCCGATCCGACGTCGCTGCCGCAGCCGTCATCAACACCGCCATCGACTTGGTTGTCGTTCATTCTCTGAAAATAGCACAAACTTCCCACCTTGTCGACTTCAGCAACAACATCTGTTCATCTGCGGTGGCGGTGGCGAGGTTTTACGTTTGCCAGACGCGTCTCACATCTAATTCACTCTCTACGTGACCACAGAATCCATCAAAATATTTTTAATAAACCTTGGCTCACTCCTAGACCTCCGCATCTCAGCACGAAAGTCGTCCCCACTAGGAAAACCCTCCCCTGGCCGTCATAATTCCTGATAATGTGCACGTTAAGATGAATGCTGTCCTCCAGCAATAAGGACTTCACCTGTCACCAGATAGCTGCTTTTTAGCATTTTCTATTATTAAACACCAGACCAGAGGCGAGCAAAGGGTGGACGGGGTGTTCCAGCGCGTACCATGCATCGCAATACGTCATGGCATATCCATCAAACTGTAATTGGATGAAAACGTAATGGAATGAGGGAAGGCGCCGCAGTCAGCCAGTGTTGTGCCGTCACCACCGTTGCCACCGCCCCGTCGCTGCATCTCATTACAGGCAGTGCTTGGATGTTCCCAGTGTTTGGCATCTTCGTGTGGCACAAGAACATTCTTGCAGATAAGTTTGCCATCGAATCCCTTAAACTTCATTATTTCCAAGAAAGGCTGAGTGTAGCAGAAGCAGTGAGGGCGAACAAAAAAAAGGGAAAAAAACACCGGAACTGCATTAGAGGCGGAGTGTGAGACTGACTGTTGGTGTGTTCGTCGTCGCAGCGCCCTTGCGGCGAAATACTAATAAATGGCGGCAGTCCCGCCACCAGAGACGAGCCGACATCATCCCGCCTCCTGGGGGTGAGATGCGGGTGGAGGTGATCCCGTGATGCTGTGATGCCGGTGGAGGTGATGGTGAAAAGCAGGAAAAATCGTTCTGCATTTTTCATATCCTTTCGAGGACAACTTCATTTTTCTTCATTCAAAACTTTCACGCATATTAAAACTATTCCAGCGATGGCTGGTGGCTGAATGGCTGGCTCGTGGTCCTGCTGGGGCGTGTTAACCGGCTGCCGGGACTGGTGGCTTTGGGGAGCAACCACATATTCCTATGTGCCACCTTCCATGTCTATCAGGCTTGTAAAGTTGTTTTAATTTGTTATTGCTTAGGATCCTTGACATGGTTTCTACGTTCGTTTTTTTTTGCTGCTGCTGCTTTCGTTCATGTCCCCCCGCTCATCCGGTCTGTGAGTCGTTCCGCGATGCTCTGGATGTCGTTGCTCGGCTTACTTCGCTGGTTTTGGCTGCGCGGCAAGGACTGTACTGTGGCGATGATGGTGCTGCTGCTCTCTTCGGTTTTTTTGTCTGTCATGAATGCTGAAAAGAATTCCATTGAAGTTAATGGAAATTTCTTCGGCATTTAGCGCACAAATACTTGCGTTGTATCCGTGTGCGCGCGTGTATGTGAGCGGTTTTCGCCCATGCTCATCCTCGGGAAGGGGCGCCCGCTGCGGCATCTGCATATTTCGTGCTGTGGCAGCGTGTACGTGAAAGGAATTCAAAAGCGGTTCAGGCTTGGAATAAAGATCACAAATGGCATTATTAGGAGGACACTGTTACACGAGTAATTATTGTGGCGAAGATGAAGATGATCTCGTTCGCGGTGAGGGGTGCGCGCTGATGGCCTTTGATGTCGGTGAGCGGAACGTGTTGGTTGAAAGGTTGACTGTGGTTATGTACTGCCATGCCCGCGTCAGGAGAGCTTTGCATAATGTTATGTTGAGTGTGAGGGCGAATTTTGAAGTCATCCCAGGTATAGCTGAGGTTTGGGTTTGAGGCGTACCCTTGCGGCCGAAGGACTTGGGAAACTGTATGTGTGCGCTCATGCCTTTGAACAGAAGCCTCTTTACATGCACGTCTCGAGCGAAGGCTGTACGCTGCCGAGATTTTGACGGCAGATCAACCGAGGTGATAGAGCGAAACTACGTCTTTCGTGATTTGTCCTTTTTGGGGAATTGCTTGCTCTGCCGGCTTTGGATGTCCTTTGTTGAGGTGGGTTTGGAACTGGGTTAGCACATTAATTTCTCTCGTTTTTACTCTTTTGCGAAAATGAGTGTCACGGGTTGTCAGCTTAAATGTGCTCAGGCACGTTGGGCAATTCCAATGTGGGTGATCCTCGCAGTAGACCATTTCCTATAGCTCGTCGTCTGGTCGCGTCTTCTTCTTCTAGGGGCGCCAAAGTCCAGGGATGGAGCTGGGCCTCAACCAACATGCCCCTCCAGCTGGCAAGATCGTGAGCCAGCTGCCTCCAATTTCGCACGCCAAGTTGGTTGAGGTCCTTCTCCGCCCATGTGCGCCATCTGTTTCGTGGGCGTCCTTTATAGGGTTCTCCCACTGGTTTGAAGTCGAAGACTCCGAGCCGGAGAGGTGTTGTCCATGCGCTCTACTTGGCCTAGCCATCTTAGGCGTTCAAACCGTATATGCCTGGCTAGGCTCATGTCGATGCACAGCCCGAACAGTTCATGGTTGAACCTCCTCTCCAAAAACCCTCAAACCAAACAGGATCAAAAATTGAACGCAAAACTTTTCTCTCAGAAAGACCTAGGGCTTCCTCGCCTGCTTTTGAGACTGTCTGATATAATGTCTGATATAATGTTATCTGTCGTCCTTCGGAGAGGGCTCGGTTATTCAATTGCATCTTGAGCCCAAAGAAACAGCGATTGGCAAGAGTTATTCTGCGTTTAATCTCGGTACTGATGTTGTTCGTACTATTTACCTGGGAGCCGAGGTAGACGAAGTCATTCACCACCTCAACGTTATAGCTGCCTTTGCTGACGTTCTGGCCGAGTCGATGACAGCATATGCTCCGTTCCCGGTTAAATCCATTTTGGCCGCCTCTAATTCAATGCCTGCAAACGCTTCATTGACAGATCGCCGTGTCCGACCTATCAGGTCAATGTCGTCCGTCGGACATTCCGTATAAAGTCTGTCTGGTCTCATCATTCAAGGTTAATGCAGTTTGTTTTCGGGTGTAAGCGAGTCCTCACCTTTATGCCCAAATCTTTGGTTGCGCATCAATCCAACCGATTCGTTACAATGTGCTTCAGTAGATCAACAGTCCCCCCAGCGAATGCCGACTTGTTGGCGTTGTTTTGGTTAGGCTAGGTGGAAGAGTGGTGCCCTCTTACGTACATAGACACAGTGTCACGACATACTCTAGGAAAACGCAAAAGCACAGGCAAACCGATGTGTCGCACGAACAACTTTTGTATTGTGTTTTGCAAAAAAAATCGGATCTTCTTTCTTCGAGAATGAGGATGAAATGCCAGAAATTATTTCCGGGGATTCGTAGAGTACAATGTAATGACTGGTTGGCGCAGTTGGTTAAGAGCCTGCTCTTGGTTAGTGGGCTCCCCGGTTCGAAGCTCAGTGAAAGTAAAGTTAATACGCTTTCATCTGGTTTTCAAATCTGGTCCAGTCACCATTTGCAGTGAAGTGGCACTATCATCGGAGTGGGAAATCAGTGGTAGCTGTCCACAATGAACCAACTTGGTCTAAGCGGACTGGTGGATCCACTGTCAGTCCCTCTAGCTGCATTTAGCAGCAGCATCCCAGTTTGTGGTTCCAACAAAATTGGGTGACTGCTCGAACTGTTAAACGCTGGGAATGATTCGTTGGTCTACATTGTTCCTACCGAGTGTAGATTGATTGGTAAAGGCAACTGGAACACTGTTGATAAAGGGTGACGCACATTTCGTGTTTTGTTTCACTGTCAAACATCTTCAGTTTGGTCTATAATTTAACCACGAATCGTCTTACAAGCGAACAACGCTTGCAAATTATTGAATTTTATTATCAAAATGCATGCTCTGTTAAGAAAGTTCATTGCGACATCACATGTGTTCAGCGACGAATAAGCAGAATTGTCGATTTTGGAGTGAATATCAGCCAGAAGCATTGCAAGAGCTACCAATGCATCCAGAAAAAGTCACAGTTTGGTGCGGTTTATGGGCTGGTGGCATCATTGGACCGTACTTCTTCAAAGATGATGCGAATCGTAACGTAACTGTGAATGGTGAGCGCTACCGTGAGATGATATCCAACTTTTTTTTTGCCCAAAATGCAAGAGCTTGACTTGCATGACATGTGGTTTCAACAAGACGGTGCAATGGCAACAATGCAACAATGGACTTATTGAGAGACGAGTTCGGTGAACATTTTATTTCACGTTCGGGACCGGTCAGTTGACCGCCTAGATCGTGCGAAAAGTATGCTCTGAAGATTCGTGGCAGGGTGAACTGTAGTGGAGGCAGGTGGTTATTGCTCTGAGAACCAGTTTCGAGTCGGGCATGTTCGAGCAGCGCATCAAAATAGCGTCAATCGTCCAGACTTCGTTTTAATGGAGAACGATCCTGTTGTCACTGTCAAGACACAGAAGCTAGAATTAAGGTACCACAGTCCATACATCGTCACGAAGGTTGTGTGACAACAGGTTCATGGATGTAGTCATCCATCAAATGCAGCGCAACCAACGAAAGCGTCATGGTAAAGGTGACGACGCCATCCATAAAAACGACTGCCACCTTGAGGGCGACAACGGTGTCTGAGTAGTCACACTGGAAAAATAA
Source organism: Eristalis tenax (assembly GCA_905231855.2). Lineage (NCBI taxonomy): Eukaryota > Metazoa > Arthropoda > Insecta > Diptera > Syrphidae > Eristalis > Eristalis tenax. Next base: position 20,577,184 of record HG993127.1, on the reverse strand, counting down.
AATGTTCATTGGTTATATGTCTCTAAACAGAATGCGTGCTCGACGCTAAATGATCCTAAGCATCCTAAAGGGAGTCAAATATGTAGGTGCCCAAAACTAGTTTTCATCCTTGTTTGGTCAGTATTGGGGTGGTGCACATAAGTCAGTGTTGTGAAGCTATTGAATAGAAAATCTGCTGCGTCTGCTGTTGCTGCTGCTCTTTTTGTTGCCCGCCTGATGCCCTTGCTGCGTATGTTGTTTGGGTGCTGTTTTGTCTCAGCTGCTGTCAAACCACTGCTTCCAACGAGGTCGACGACTCTCCGCATATAAGGATCTCTCTTTTCCCTCCCCTTGACTTGTACTGTATGACGTCGTCCAGGCGACTCTGCATCCCAGGGTGGATCTGGGGGTCAACCAACCTGCCTCGCTAATTAGCTGAATTTCTGTCAAGCTCTGGTGTTTTGTCATTCGTTTGCTCGACTCAAGACACGAGCGTCCTCTGGTGGGTTGTCCCATAGATTTGGATTCGCTTTCTTCGCAGCGATTCGGCAGAATTTGTGTGCCTAGCTGCTACCTCCCAAGGGCCATCGCAACGATAGTTGAATGTTGCCAGTTCATCAAAAGGGAACCTCTTTTTGGAATTCTCAAAATGCATACAAAAAAGCGAATGAAAAATCTCAAGCAACTCCCCCCCACTTGTCCCTCAATTGCCATCAAATGTTGGATTTTCCACATCAGCAACGCCGTAGAAGGCTCCATTAGCCCTGGAATAGACCACGACGATGCCAGCGACTATTGTTGTTCTTAAATAATGAGTTCCCTTTCGAAACAAGACCTTGTACGTTCCAAATGGGTAAGCCGGTGGCGCGTCCTCATTGCACAGTGCTCAGCAGCAACCATCCCAATGAGGAGACCATAAAACCCATTCGCCCCGGTGCCGGCCCCCCTCACAATGCAACTCATCCTTCGCCATTTCCCTTTCCCATGGCTAACTTTTCGCATTTTTCACAAAGAAGCACACGACAGAACACAATCACATTACCCCGACCGACGCAAACACAATAATTCGCAACATTTATTGCGTCCGTTACGTTGGGGAATATTTTAGAAAATTTTAAAATACCGTTGGGAAAGTTGCCTTTTAGCATTCCGCATTCCACATCCTCAACTACTCACGTCTCTAGGCCACGACCACGCGAACGGGGGCAGGCGCGGTCGCTTCGAAAAGAAACCCAGTTCGTCTCGTGTAATCAAATGGAATCTGCAGCAGCACCGGCAGCTGGGGAACGAACGAAAGATGCGAAAAGGTGAAAAATCACGGTAACTTAGCACACAAAAAAAAAAAAAAAAACGCGAGAAAAACTTCCAAGGAGGTGTGCCCTAAGCACCCGTGCTCTCTTTGGTTTCGAGTTCACCCCACCCCCGCCGCCGCAGAGGACTACTTTGCCGTTTTTACCTGCAGCATAAATCGCTCATCTTACTTTGAATTTCGCTCCTTTGACACATTAAGGAAAATGAGCTTTACATGGCAAACATTGTTTTTCCGATTTATCTCAGTCTGTGAGGTTGGAGGCGGCGGCGGCGGTGGGCGGTGGCATCGTTCACTGCTGCGTCACATTGCGAAAGTAGCTCCCTTGCCGTCGTCGTCGTCGTCTTCATCATCATCATTGCCATCGCCATCGGCTGGGATATTTGATGGGGTTGGAGTGGCTGGGTGTGGAGCTGGAAAGATGTTTATGTTCGAAATGTACTCATACTCGTATCTGCCATAATGCAAGGATCAAAATGGTGATAGGGAAACATGCGACGTGTTTGATTCCTTTTTATGCAAACCTAACGACGTAAGTATATGAATTATGATTTTTTTTTTGTTTTTCGCTTCGTTCTGCCGTGTCGTCTTGCACAAACGTCGCGTAAAGTACAGGAGCAGAGCTGTTTTTCGTTAAGAGGTTCGCCTGGTTTCGTTTGCGTGGAATTTCTCAAGTGTCGAATGTGTAGACGCGAGCATGATCCTTTGGCAGCTGTTAAGTAGGAACTGTTTCACTGTGTGTACTTATGCTCGTTCTTCAAATTAGACGGAATTTGGGATAGGGTGGGTAGAGGATATGGACAGAGATGCGTCGACTGGATGTCAACGTGATTAGTTTGTTAATTAGTTTAATAAAGCCCATGGTACATTGATGAATAGATGGGATTCGCTTCCAGAGCTGCTTTTGAGTCGGGGCATATTCGGGCTTGCCTGAACTGCCTCCGAGTAGACTTAACATGTAGTCTCCACTGGAACCATTCCAGGTTCATGAACATGATGTGAACAAATCTAGTGGAGACACAAAAATCCATGTCCAAGCCTACACGGTGTCGGAGAATTTCGGTTTTACGACATGGCATGAGCTCTGTCCAAAAGTTGGACATGAGATTTGACGTTTTCCTATATGTGCACGATTTTGCTTGAATGTAGTGGTAAATGTTGAGAGTAAGAGTGAAAGTGTGAAAGTATTTTCACAACTACTTCGTTGATTGATGGCTGGTTGCCCGCTTCCAGAAATGAAGAAGGATAGAGATGCGCAACTTCACAGCTGATTGAGCCCTAGTCCATCGACGAATTTCAGGGGCTTTTGACAGTTATTCATGAATTTTTGACGGTTATTCACCAAATAACTTAAATGCCGTTCTCCGATTGGTCAATTTGGCTTTAGGAAATGATATAAAAAATGGTTGTCCAGAATTTTAAAGGGCAAGAGAGGTAGAAGTTGGGCGTCTCTATCATACTTCATTTCTGCCCGCTTCTTGATGTGGACTCTCTCGCAGCCAACGTTGAAGTGAAGCGACGTGGCATATCTAGCCCACGAAAGAAAAGATATCGGATTGCAGTTCAGTTTGTGGTTGTGATGTTGGGCTTAAATGTGTCCAGTGGATACGGTGTGTAATAGACGAACACCTCGTCACTTGTCTGCGAGGAGAGCAGTGGCAGTTCGATAAGACATTTTTCGAAAGCGAGTATGTACCGGACACACTTTCGACTGGGACCGTCAAAGACACCACAGCAACAATAGGCCTTACGACCAAGCACGCATCATCCCCCTTCAACAGTACATGGTGACACTGTTCAAAAAGCAGCTACTAAACATGAGCAACCATCCCAACGAGGAAATCAGGAACTTGAGAAACACAATCCCCGGACAACGCTACCTCAACGCGTTAAGTCTGCTAAACGAGCAGAACTTTCCAACGAAGTCGAACAACGATCTGCATGGATTCTACCACATCACCATCCCATCACAAAAGAACCACTATGGACACACGGACTTGAACAACCCGATGTAAACTCCAGCCATTGTAGGACATACAAAAATAAACAATAAACCGACAATAATAATAAATACTAAATTAAACAACGTACCCTACTGTTAAGCCAACACCCTCAATGTAAAAATAATTATCCGTCCAAATAAATTTTTAAATCGCTTAAATCGCCTGTTGCCTGGATGTGAGGGCATGTTGCTTGCAATGTTTCTTGGAAATTCCAAGAAACAGATCGACGTCCTGCTCATTATTCTTGTCAATTTCAGCAACCCCATCCAAAATCTAATCAACACCATCCACTCCTATGGCCGCAGTGAGTTGCGAGGTGTTCCAATTAACGCCATGGACTTTTTTTTAATTTGTTCTTCGACAAGTTTTCAACGCAACTTGCTTTTTAATTTTCATGTCTGGGTTTGCTGGATTTTTTCCAGCAAGAACGGATAAAATTGCAGACACCAGATTCCTTTTTGCTTTTTTGGAGTTGCGGTTTAATCCGTCCAAGTATGGCCGAGTTCATAATTGCCACATGGTTGTCCCTGCACTGCACAAAACATTCTCTCAATACATTTATGAACACGAATATAGAGTGTTGCGAGTATGCAGGACGTCAGCATTGTGAAAAAAGTATTCGTGATTGCGACATAAAGTGGGCGACACAAAATGTGGCTGGTTGACGTTTGTATTCCTAAAAGGAATGTCTTCATCATGTCTAAGAATATTATAATACTAAGCTCAATGTTTGACGTATATAATAAACTGACTAACTTTCAAAAATAGGAAGAAACAGCAGCAAAATACGCAACAAAAGAGCCATACTTTATAATTAATGGGTCTATAACTTAATTCGTGCGTTTTTTTTCAGAAAAACATAAACAATTTTTTTTTAATTAAATGTATTGCCCGTCTGAAGCTATGACTTTTCCCATATTTCTGGCAATTTGTGGATCCCATCCCAAAAGAACTGCGCCGGCTTGGCAGCCAGGAATGAATCAAGCCAATTTTTGATACTCTGCTCTGATGTGAACCGTATTTCAGTGAGAGCGTTCTGCATCGACCGGAACAAATGGTAGTCAGAAGGGGCAAGGTCTGGGCTATAAGGCGGGTGGGGTAAAACTTCCCACCCACTGTTTTCCAAATAGTTCTGAACGGAAAAGCAACCTGGGGCCGAGCATTGTCATGATCGAAAATTATTGCCTCGTATCTGGTCGCATATTCCGGTCGTTTTTCGACTACTGCTCTCTTCAAACGGATAAATTATGTTCCGTAGCGTTGTCCACTGATGGTTTCACCCGGTTTTAGCAGCTCATAATACAGCGCACCCTTCTGCTCCCACCAAATACAGAGCATTACCTTCGCGCCATGGATATTCGGCTTTGCCGTTGATTTGGCTGGTTGGCCAAGCCAAAATCACCACTCTTAAATCGTGCCTACCACTTTTTGCACGCTCGCTCAGCTAGCGCATGTTCACCATAAACTTCTACCAAAATACGATGACTTTCGGCAGTAGTCCCGCAAAAACACTTTTTCAGGCACAAAGTTCGACATATTTGAGTGAAAAACAAATTATTGTTGTTTACGCTTCAAATGAATGATTGTGTCCTATTTGCACAAAATGCCTTATGAATGTGAAGGAACTCACTCTTTCACTCAGACATTTTCATATGAAGAATTGCAAACTTTGAATGGAGATGCCGATGGAATAAAAATGTCATGTGGCACTTCATTGTCATCGATATCTTCTGGTTGAACAAAATCGTCTTCATTATCATCCTCATCGTATTCACTGTCACTAATAATACCTTCGATGTTTCGTCCATCTAGATCCTTTGGAGCTTCCGGAGATAGTAAAATGGTGTCTCCTACAACTTTTTGGCAGTGTTGATGTTCTTTGACTGCCTGTAGAGGTTCATGTTTCAATATAAAGATTTGATGTCTAGGTCTTGCGTTACATCTTCACTGTCGACCGACACTCCTACACCAATACGATCTCCCGCTTCAGAGTTTCCCGGTGCCAGAGTGGCCATTCACAAAAATGCCCTTTGTGAAGCCCAATTCCTTCACATGCATGATTTCTTGAAACGTAGTTGGATGCAACACTGATCGTACAAGTTGGATTGCGGCCAATTGTACTGACACCCTCTTGAAGGCGAATCACACCTCCGATTACTACCCGTTCTAAAACCCACTGCGATTGAGGAGAGTTTGCCATATTTGTATTGTTTTTGATAGACCGTAGGACATCGCAATAGATTCGTTCACATATTTTAAGCCCTTTCACTTGTAGGGCACATAAAAACATCTAAGAAGAATAGGGGCCTTTGGACAAAGTACTGAAAGGGCAAAGTGTGCGTTAAATAAGAATAACCAAAGTTAAACACGAATCACTTTTTTATTTCACCATCACGCACGCACGAGAGATCTCCAGTCCACTCGCTCTACTATCGACTCTACCTCGCTAGTCAAAAGATGTTCCAAATACCAGAATTTCCGTATGATGTTCTTAGGAACCATCTTCGCATGAAAAAGTCCCCCTTTCGGTTTCCCTGCAATCCTGCAACAAAACAAAAATCACTGCTCACACATTTTGACTGCAGTTTGACTTTATGAACGCAGTTGTCGACTGCTCTCACGCACAGTCACTGCAGTTTATTTACGTTTGTGAGCGCAAATCTTGCAGCAGTGTGACGTTTATGAACTCGGCCTGTACCTCTTCCGAAACAGTATTTTTGATTATTTTCATTTTGTCTCTTGAAGTTCCTACGCACACTCAACGTCTTCAAGCGATCACTCAACACATTCCATCTTAATTCGTACCATACTGGAGACAACCCAGTGATGTGTGAGTGGGGTTTCGTAAAACATAAGAAAAGACATTTTTATTCACTCCACATGGAGTGTTCCCTCCAAAATACTGAGGGAACACTCACGCTCAATATTTATTCCCACCACACATTATCTACATATTTTCAGTCGCCGGCCTTGAGAATGAAGACACATTTCGAGGGCACACACCGAAAGCTGCTTAACATTCACAACAACGAAGAGAAGAACACAAACAAAATACAAAACTGAGCAAAATCCCATGCATCGCAACGAACCCAAGTTTTGGAGATTTGCAAATGTCTTCATTGGTTACCGCTTCAAACCTCAAGGCGCTTGGCATTGTCAATGAATTCCCCCCTCTACTTGTCGGATGCCACTTCTCGATCACACTAGCGACAGTCTTCACATCCACGTACAAGCCATTCACAAACACACACAGCCACAACGCCGATGCGGATGCCACGAATCGCTCTCTATTAAGAGAAGAATTAAATTCATCTTGACGTACCACAGTCGAATTCCATGTTTGCCAGCCCCGGAGATGTTTGTTTTATTCTTCCGCACATCCAAACTGCATTTGCATACAAATATTGCATTCCGTCCCTCCCCCGTCCCCCTTGCACAAACCATGCGTCAGTGGAACGTTCAGAATGTCAGTGGATTCTGGAATTCCGCACAATTCTTCTCTCGAGAACAGTCACAATGCAATTGCAACAGCGTACATATCCTTACAAGCCGAACAATGAAAGGAGAAGAAGAGGAAGAAAAAAAGAATGCAATGAAATATGTAAGGAAGCAGACTTCTTGAAGATGTTGCGATGCTTCGCCCAGAATTTGCCCATAAAGCGAACCAGAAACGCTTCTGGAAATGGAGCTAGGGACAGAATGAGATTTTTGCATGCTTGTCTCTCAGATTGGGAATGTAATGTCCTGAATACCAAGTGAGGACAAAGCCACTCTCACACTGCGTCTCGTAGCTCAACAAAGCTTCTCCAAAAACGTTGACAATTTTTCCCTCCTACGTTGCCGTGTGTGTGTGGATTTTCTTATTATATCCTTGTTTTCATCAAACACACACACAGACGCCCACACATGCACCCCCCGCATGGTAATGGATCTAGGTTAGGTTAGGTTAGGTTAAGGTGGAGATACCTCCAGTGCACGATGCACTGTGAGGTTCCTCAGGAATTTTCGAAAATAAAATCACTCCTTTGCCAGGATGGTGGCGCTGGGGCGCAGTGGCTGGGTTATGGTTTCGTTGCGGAACCAAACAATGTCGAGCATGTTGCATGACAAAATCAGGGATGTTCTCTTCGCAAGAGCATGTGAAGTATTCTTACCTTCCTCGTTGGCTTTGCCCGCTCGTCGGTTGGTGGATGCAATGGCGGAGGCGACGCCTATCGGAGGAATTTGAAGACGAAGGTGACAAGGTGCGTTTGAAAGTTTCCAGGCTAAGCTGTGATTTGTGGTGGAATTTACGAGCGAAATTGCATTCCTTCAATTTGGGAGAAGAAGGTTTGGTTTCCCGAAAAAGATTCTGGAGTCATCGATGAATATTTATGAAATATTGATCAGTTTGCTAAATCTACGATTGCTTGAGTTTGAATAAACTGAGCCTTCCCAGTTCATATGAAGCACAGAGTTCCATGCATCTGCGAAACTGACAGTATCAATTATTCGACGAACGTGTATGGTTCAGGGAATCCACTGAGATTTGTCTAATACAACGTAGCCTACGTCGGGAACCAGAAACTTCTGGGAAATCAGAGGGTTATCTGAAAATTAATTTCAGGAAGCAAACTCATTTGGCTAGGCCATTGACCAACTACTATTGAGAAGGAATGGTCGTCTTCAAGACACATCAGTGTTAAATGTTGGATATCTGGCAGTATAATGTGAGGGCATGAAGGGCCAAATGTAGTGGATGGAGGTCAACCTCAGCAAATTTGGCCAGATGCATCGGCAGAGCAATGTTACCTTGATTTCTACACGGAAATAAAAAATCAACTGTTGTTTAGGTACGTAGAAGGTGAGTTATTTCGTTGGCCTTTTAATAAGAAAGTGAACGAAACTCAACGAAACTTAACGAAACTGAGCAAAGACTAAACAGTGAGTTACATACAACTGTTGTGTTGTGTGCATAGAAAGCGATTCATTTTGTTACAGTTTACGAAGTAAACGAAACTCAACGAATGTATCGAAGTTGTATTGAACTGAACGAAAAGTGAATAGTCCTCTAAAAAGTTATTTTTGTGCGGAGAAGGCGATTCATATCGCTGCCCTTTAAAAACGTGAACGAAACTCAACGAAACTTATCGAAATTTAACGAACCCTTTATTACGTTTACGGCATATCATATGTGCGTATAGATAGATATTTTCCTCTCTGCCACTTAAGTACAGTAGTTAACGAAACTCAACAAAACTTAACTAAGCGGTTATAATGGTTACAGTATATCAGTTGTCTGTTTATTCGCTCGATTGCTGATGTTGTATTAAGGCCTTCTATTAGTTGGGCGTTGACATTTCTGCGGGATATGCGCACGCCATGCCGAGTCATTCTCTGGTGTGGAGCTGGATTCAATTTCATCAGCGCGACATGCCTTTATTTTGAAACGCAATCATAGCTTGTTATGTAATTTCAGCAATCGGGAGATGGTCCATTTAACGAAATTCCAACGTCAGTTCTGTAATCATACAAATCGAGTTTCAAAATCAAAAAAAAAGGAGCCATTGCTTGAAAATATGTCCAATTGCCACAACAAGTCACAACACGATCCATCATGTCGCACACAAAGAAAACCCTCATCAGCAACCATCCACTCTCCAGAATCTATGAAGCACCGTGTAAATAAAGCACACATCCCTCTGCAAATTTGTACACAAAACTAGTTCTTCAAGCGCACCGCATCGCACCAAACCCCTTGACAAAAGCCACTCGACGAAAGGACACTGTAACGAACAATTATAATATCTATCATCCCATTTCGAAAAGTTACTCCATAACGCTTCGAAAACGTCATCCCACACTTGCAGGCGACAACCACGCTTTGGAGCCATGTGCTTCTGGGTGTGCGTGTGTACACATACATGGCATGCATGCGAATGACAGGATACGTGTTAAACCACGAAATTCTCAAATTAAACTTTTTCACTTGATGTTAACTGCGGGTGTGTGAAAAGCAATGACAACCGGAAATGAAGTGGATTCCGGCTGTGTTCGCACTCTGTCGTTCTGTTCTCGCTTTTGGTTTCTGCTTGTGAGTGCTTGCCTGGGTGTGTGCGAGCGTGTATGTCCTTTGCCAGAAGATGATAGTTTTTCAAATGAATACAGCTTCTGGTCCCAGTCACAGTTGTGACAGTACTGCGGTGTGTGGGACAACTGCTGTCATATGGCTGTCCTCCCTACGACCAAGCACATGCTTACGCACACATGTCTGGATTACCGGGCGGACATAAATCCGGCCCGACGAGTGAGTGCTTGAAACGCCAAAGCAATATTGTTGTTTTGTTTTTCTCGTGCTCTTGTCAGGGGTACGCATTTAAGTTTGCTTATTGTGGAGTTAAATTCAATGAAAACGAAGCCCTTACTTTGCATCCCTGTCATTCCAGCCGCGGGCTCATCTTGAGCTCATCTAGATCATCCTCGGATACCTCGGTTATCAATGACGTACACCAAACAAGATTGTTTCAAATGCCATTGCCATGGAAGTATCAATCATTTCGGAATTGAATTCAAATAAGACCCGATAAATGCCCCATTGACTGGAAAACTCAAATTGATACCAAATTTCTAACATCTCAAATCGAATGAAGGCGAAATCGAACAGCAATCTCCCAAAACAAATAAGACTGAATAACGCAATTTAAATTTAAAGTGGTTTTCAATCAAGCACACTCCGCACCTCAGCATGCCCGCCCGACCGAGCGCACTCCCACTTGGGCAGACCTTCGGGGACAATCTGCGTCTCATGTGACAGAGGCAGAGACATCCCCAACCAATCGTCGGCGAGAAAAAAAAAGCGAAAAACGATGAAATCTTTCATCGACCTTAAAAAGCCGCGAAAATCAATATATTTACTTTTCATCAATTTCGTGGTTTACGCAGCGTAAAATTCAGCCCATGCTTCCTCGCCCCCACCACCCCACCGCAGCCGACGAGCGACAAACAACGTTCCGTGTACTACACGCTGTGACAACGAGCGGGGCCACACTGCGCCTGTTGACGGTGGCGAAACGAGAAAAAAAAAAACCACAAACGCAATAAAACGAATATTGAATTTGACGGTATTATTTTTGAAAATTCACTACACGCCGACACGCTGCAGTGGAGGCCCGGTAAATCCAAGGCAAACACACTGAATAAATTTACCGGGAGGCGAAAATAATTACGACACCACAAACAGTCTTGAGAGTGTACTTGCCGACTTAAGTGGCGAGCCTGCTTGCGGTTTTGGTGGGCGATAGGTGGTCGTTGGCGTGCCTCTTCAGGCTTTGCGCGTGTTGGCTGTGTTGTTTGCATTTGGTGCTGGGAATGTAGTCAAGACTCAAGACGACTCTAGTGGGAGAATTTAATTTAACGATTGCATCAAATGCGCGTTTGGCTGAGGGAGAGTGTGGGGAGAGTGTGACGACAGTGTTCAACTGTCAGAGTGACGAGTACGTGTTAGTTAAGATGGTTTGTTCTTTTGGATTGGGGGATGCTGTTATCGAGCGAATGACCTTAATCAGAGGATTGGTCGCACAAAGAGCAGTAATTTGAGCTCACTACTAGAACAAGTCTTGGCTAACAAATTGGCTAACACTCGTAAGTTCTCGGTAGAGTAGTCCTTTGCAGTGACGAGCTGTTTTAGCATTGTTTTTATGGCAATATCCGACATTCCTTTGTTAGATAAGTTCTTTTCGAAACATGATTCCCAATGGTGTCCTTCAGTATCCACAACAAAGGACACCCCTTTGACTACGCCAACTACCAAGGGATAAGTGTCCCAAACATCGCTTGTCTCTCCCCTTTTGTGCGTTCGCCTGAAGCCGTTTATAAACAATCTGATAGGTCCTTTTCAATCTGCTTCCAGGTCTGGGAGGGCCACCATCGAATAAGTCTTTACACTGCAACAGACCCTGCGAACCCAGGAAAGGCAGATGGGTGTCGACCCATCACATATTCGGTGGTAGAGGCCGTCTATAGAGATGGGCTAGAATAAACGCTGTATAACTCTTTCCAGGTGGGATAGAGCCGTATCTCGAACACACAGCTGACACAGACAATCTCAGGCCTGCTGTACGGTGCGGCGCAGAGGCACAATCTCAAAAGCTGATAAAGAAGTCTTTGGTCTCTTCGAGAGAAAAGTTCTGCGTGAGATCTCTGGTTCTGCAGAATGGTCGGAGATCTGGAGGAGAAGCTTGAGGGTTTTTTTCTTGTCGGAGGTTTTTCACTCTTCACTGGAGCACTCAGATTCAAAAATTGGTCCATCGTACTGCCAGGCAGCAACCCACTTTGGTGTGATTTCTCACTTCTCGGGCTGGATTTATGTACGTCCGGTAATCCAAACATGCTAGCGTAAGCATGTACTTGCTCGTAGGAAGGACAGCCTTTTCTCATTCCATCATCACCGAAATCACTTGACCCGAGCAAAGGCGGTACAGTGCCAGAGGAAGTGCTCTGCAGTGTCGTCTTCTTCTCCACAGAGCGTTTCGTCGCTTAGGCCAAGCACACTTAGCTGTTTGGCAAGTGAGTAGTGTCCCATTAGTACGCTCGTATGTCGTCTGCAGTCTTTTCTGCCACGAGATATCAGGAATGCCGCGGATTTCTTACAGACGTTAGGGAGTATGCGCTTGGTCTGTCTGCATCCTGAAAAGTAATGTCAACTCAGACTGTGGTCTCGAGTGGCCCAACCATCCATGGTATCAAAACCAAGGCAGCAGGTAGTTCCAGCGCGGGTTCAGGTCCTGAGATTGTCTCCTCAGATCCCTGGCCCTGGCCCGAAGACTCTTCCACTTCGCAAATGTGGGACAAAGCAGAGGATGCTGGCGAACCCAAGTGGTGCCATAGATCGGGCTAATTTAAGATGCTTGTTGGCTTAGCCCAGGTCCATCGCCACGTAAGGACTGATCCCCTTAGAGTGAACAATAGGCTCTAATACGAAGGGGATGTGTGATCTTTAGTGTCAGCAATTTAGTGATGGTACTTTGGGTTACTGTTCTTTGCAGTATGCTTTATAGGAGTTGACAGCTGCACTCTGTCTTGGAATATGTACACGATACCGATTTATTTCCGGATATGTCACGAAAAGTCAGCAAAAGTTCATCTTGTCAGAATCGAGCCCTGCAACAGCTCCCATGGAGTATGTTTGAATAATATTACACTCCCTTCACGGTTTTTGAGTTTTGTGATGTTAAAATTTTGTCATGAACTAATCTCAACCCACCATTCAATGGCCACCATTCCTCTCGACTAGTCACCATATTCCAGAGATGTCTTGATCTATGACACATTCCTAGACTCTGGAGGATGACCACCGTTGTCTTCAAAGAAAAGGCAGGGAAGAGAACCAATAAGTCTATCATCCTTGCTGCTCAAAACTCTCGAAAAATTTATCAATTTACATAGTCTCGGTGAATAAAATGTCGATCTCTCGGCATGCCTACAACCAGGGCAAATCTGTAAAAACAACCCTTTATTCGCTTATTGGCATTATAGAGAAATTCCTCGAGCAAGGAATTTACCCTTACTGCTTATGTCGACGTTAAGTGAGCTTTTAATAAAGTCGAACCCCATGCAATTACCTCAGCACTTAACCGGCTACTTAGTGACTTTTATTCACCAACTGCTAAATAACAGAGCAATCCGCTCCATGCTTGGTGATTCAATAATCTGAAGAGCAATTAATAGAGAAACTCCACAAGGTGGTACTCCCTCCTCACCCATGGAATGTAGTAGTGAATGAGCTTCAGGGACACTGGGGTGTCCCGAAAGTCATGTTGGGCCATACCGACACGAGTTTCGGGACACTGGGGTGTCCCGAAAGTCATGTCGGGCCATACCGACACGAGTTTCGGGACACTGGGGTGTCCCGAAAGTCATGTCGGGCCATACCGACACGAGTTTCGGGACACTGGGGTGTCCCGAAAGTCATGTCGGGCCATACCGACACGAGTTTCGGGACACTGGGGTGTCCCGAAAGTCATGTCGGGCCATACCGACACGAGTTTCGGGACACTGGGGTGTCCCGAAAGTCATGTCGGGCCATACCGACACGAGTTTCGGGACACTGGGGACACTGGGGTAACTCGTGTCGGACACGAGTTTCGGGACACTGGGGTGTCCCGAAAGTCATGTCGGGCCATACCGACACGAGTTTCGGGACACTGGGGTGTCCCGAAAGTCATGTCGGGCCATACCGACACGAGTTTCGGGACACTGGGGTGTCCCGAAGGTCATGTCGGGCCATACCGACACGAGTTTCGGGACATACCGACACGGGCCATACCGACACGAGTTTCGGGACACTGGGGTGTCCCGAAAGTCATGTCGGGCCATACCGACACGAGCTTCGGGACACTGGGGTGTCCCGAAAGTCATGTCGGGCCATACCGACACGAGTTTCGGGACACTGGGGTGTCCCGAAAGTCATGTCGGGCCATACCGACACGAGTTTCGGGACACTGGGGTGTCCCGAAAGTCATGTCGGGACACTGGGGTGTCCCGAAAGTCATGTCGGGCCATACCGACACGAGTTTCGGGACACTGGGGTGTCCCGAAAGTCATGTCGGGCCATACCGACACGAGTTTCGGGACACTGGGGTGTCCCGAAAGTCATGTCGGGCCATACCGACACGAGTTTCGGGACACTGGGGTGTCCCGAAAGTCATGTCGGGCCATACCGACACGAGTTTCGGGACACTGGGGTGTCCCGAAAGTCATGTCGGGCCATACCGACACGAGTTTCGGGACACTGGGGTGTCCCGAAAGTCATGTCGGGCCATACCGACACGAGTTTTGGGACACTGGGGTGTCCCGAAAGTCATGTCGGGCCATACCGACACGAGTTTCGGGACACCCCAGTGTCGAGTTTCGGGACACTGGGGTGTCCCGAAAGTCATGTCGGCCCATACCGACACGAGTTTCGGGACACTGGGGTGTCCCGAAAGTCATGTCGGCCCATACCGACACGAGTTTCGGGACACTGGGGTGTCCCGAAAGTCATGTCGGCCCATACCGACACGAGTTTCGGGACACTGGGGTGTCCCGAAAGTCATGTCGGCCCATACCGACACGAGTTTCGGGACACTGGGGTGTCCCGAAAGTCATGTCGGCCCATACCGACACGAGTTTCGGGATGTCGGCCCATACCGAAGTGTCCCGAAAGTCATGTCGGCCCATACCGACACGAGTTTCGGGATGTCGGCCCATACCGAAGTGTCCCGAAAGTCATGTCGGCCCATACCGACACGAGTTTCGGGACACTGGGGTGTCCCGAAAGTCATGTCGGCCCATACCGACACGAGTTTCGGGACACTGGGGTGTCCCGAAAGTCATGTCGGCCCATACCGACTCGAGTTTCGGGACACTGGGGTGTCCCGAAAGTCATGTCGGCCCATACCGACACGAGTTTCGGGACACTGGGGTGTTTGGCCCATACCGTCATGTCGGCCCATACCGACACGAGTTTCGGGACACTGGGGTGTCCCGAAAGTCATGTCGGCCCATACCGACACGAATTTCGGGACACTGGGGTGTCCCGAAAGTCATGTCGGCCCATACCGACGCGAGTTCCGGGACACTGGGGTGTCCCGAAAGTCATGTCGGCCCATACCGACACGAGTTTCGGGACACTGGGGTGTCCCGAAAGTCATGTCGGCCCATACCGACACGAGTTTCGGGACACTGGGGTGTCCCGAAAGTCATGTCGGCCCATACCGACACGAGTTTCGGGACACTGGGGTGTCCCGAAAGTCATGTCGGCCCATACCGACACGAGTTTCGGGACACTGGGGTGTCCCGAAAGTTATGTCGGGCCATACCGACACGAGTTTCGGGACACTGGGGTGTCCCGAAAGTTATGTCGGGCCATACCGACACGAGTTTCGGGACACTGGGGTGTCCCGAAAGTTATGTCGGGCCATACCGACACGAGTTTCGGGACACTGGGGTGTCCCGAAAGTCATGTCGGCCCATACCGACACGAGTTTCGGGATGTCGGCCCATACCGAAGTGTCCCGAAAGTCATGTCGGCCCATACCGACACGAGTTTCGGGACACTGGGGTGTCCCGAAAGTCATGTCGGCCCATACCGACACGAGTTTCGGGACACTGGGGTGTCCCGAAAGTTATGTCGGGCCATACCGACACGAGTTTCGGGACACTGGGGTGTCCCGAAAGTCATGTCGGCCCATACCGACACGAGTTTCGGGACACTGGGGTGTCCCGAAGGTCATGTCGGCCCATACCGACACGAGTTTCGGGACACTGGGGTGTCCCGAAAGTTATGTCGGGCCATACCGACACGAGTTTCGGGACACTGGGGTGTCCCGAAAGTCATGTCGGCCCATACCGACACGAGTTTCGGGATGTCGGCCCATACCGAAGTGTCCCGAAAGTCATGTCGGCCCATACCGACACGAGTTTCGGGATGTCGGCCCATACCGAAGTGTCCCGAAAGTCATGTCGGCCCATACCGACACGAGCTTCGGGACACTGGGGTGTCCCGAAAGTCATGTCGGCCCATACCGACACGAGTTTCGGGACACTGGGGTGTCCCGAAAGTCATGTCGGCCCATACCGACACGAGTTTCGGGACACTGGGGTGTCCCGAAAGTCATGTCGGCCCATACCGACACGAGTTTCGGGACACTGGGGTGTCCCGAAAGTCATGTCGGCCCATACCGACACGAGTTTCGGGACACTGGGGTGTCCCGAAAGTCATGTCGGCCCATACCGACACGAGTTTCGGGACACTGGGGTGTCCCGAAAGTCATGTCGGCCCATACCGACACGAGTTTCGGGACACTGGGGTGTCCCGAAAGTCATGTCGGCCCATACCGACACGAGTTTCGGGACACTGGGGTGTCCCGAAAGTCATGTCGGCCCATACCGACACGAGTTTCGGGACACTGGGGTGTCCCGAAAGTCATGTCGGCCCATACCGACACGAGTTTCGGGACACTGGGGTGTCCCGAAAGTCATGTCGGCCCATACCGACACGAGTTTCGGGACACTGGGGTGTCCCGAAAGTCATGTCGGCCCATACCGACACGAGTTTCGGGACACTGGGGTGTCCCGAAAGTCATGTCGGCCCATACCGACACGAGTTTCGGGACACTGGGGTGTCCCGAAAGTCATGTCGGCCCATACCGACACGAGTTTCGGGACACTGGGGTGTCCCGAAAGTCATGTCGGCCCATACCGACACGAGTTTCGGGACACTGGGGTGTCCCGAAAGTCATGTCGGCCCATACCGACACGAGTTTCGGGACACTGGGGTGTCCCGAAAGTCATGTCGGCCCATACCGACACGAGTTTCGGGACACTGGGGTGTCCCGAAAGTCATGTCGGCCCATACCGACACGAGTTTCGGGACACTGGGGTGTCCCGAAAGTCATGTCGGCCCATACCGACACGAGTTTCGGGACACTGGGGTGTCCCGAAAGTCATGTCGGCCCATACCGACACGAGTTTCGGGACACTGGGGTGTCCCGAAAGTCATGTCGGCCCATACCGACACGAGTTTCGGGACACTGGGGTGTCCCGAAAGTCATGTCGGCCCATACCGACACGAGTTTCGGGACACTGGGGTGTCCCGAAAGTCATGTCGGCCCATACCGACACGAGTTTCGGGACACTGGGGTGTCCCGAAAGTCATGTCGGCCCATACCGACACGAGTTTCGGGACACTGGGGTGTCCCGAAAGTCATGTCGGCCCATACCGACACGAGTTTCGGGACACTGGGGTGTCCCGAAAGTCATGTCGGCCCATACCGACACGAGTTTCGGGACACTGGGGTGTCCCGAAAGTCATGTCGGCCCATACCGACACGAGTTTCGGGACACTGGGGTGTCCCGAAAGTCATGTCGGCCCATACCGACACGAGTTTCGGGACACTGGGGTGTCCCGAAAGTCATGTCGGCCCATACCGACACGAGTTTCGGGACACTGGGGTGTCCCGAAAGTCATGTCGGCCCATACCGACACGAGTTTCGGGACACTGGGGTGTCCCGAAAGTCATGTCGGCCCATACCGACACGAGTTTCGGGACACTGGGGTGTCCCGAAAGTCATGTCGGCCCATACCGACACGAGTTTCGGGACACTGGGGTGTCCCGAAAGTCATGTCGGCCCATACCGACACGAGTTTCGGGACACTGGGGTGTCCCGAAAGTCATGTCGGCCCATACCGACACGAGTTTCGGGACACTGGGGTGTCCCGAAAGTCATGTCGGCCCATACCGACACGAGTTTCGGGACACTGGGGTGTCCCGAAAGTCATGTCGGCCCATACCGACACGAGTTTCGGGACACTGGGGTGTCCCGAAAGTCATGTCGGCCCATACCGACACGAGTTTCGGGACACTGGGGTGTCCCGAAAGTCATGTCGGCCCATACCGACACGAGTTTCGGGACACTGGGGTGTCCCGAAAGTCATGTCGGCCCATACCGACACGAGTTTCGGGACACTGGGGTGTCCCGAAAGTCATGTCGGCCCATACCGACACGAGTTTCGGGACACTGGGGTGTCCCGAAAGTCATGTCGGCCCATACCGACACGAGTTTCGGGACACTGGGGTGTCCCGAAAGTCATGTCGGCCCATACCGACACGAGTTTCGGGACACTGGGGTGTCCCGAAAGTCATGTCGGCCCATACCGACACGAGTTTCGGGACACTGGGGTGTCCCGAAAGTCATGTCGGCCCATACCGACACGAGTTTCGGGACACTGGGGTGTCCCGAAAGTCATGTCGGCCCATACCGACACGAGTTTCGGGACACTGGGGTGTCCCGAAAGTCATGTCGGCCCATACCGACACGAGTTTCGGGACACTGGGGTGTCCCGAAAGTCATGTCGGCCCATACCGACACGAGTTTCGGGACACTGGGGTGTCCCGAAAGTCATGTCGGCCCATACCGACACGAGTTTCGGGACACTGGGGTGTCCCGAAAGTCATGTCGGCCCATACCGACACGAGTTTCGGGACACTGGGGTGTCCCGAAAGTCATGTCGGCCCATACCGACACGAGTTTCGGGACACTGGGGTGTCCCGAAAGTCATGTCGGCCCATACCGACACGAGTTTCGGGACACTGGGGTGTCCCGAAAGTCATGTCGGCCCATACCGACACGAGTTTCGGGACACTGGGGTGTCCCGAAAGTCATGTCGGCCCATACCGACACGAGTTTCGGGACACTGGGGTGTCCCGAAAGTCATGTCGGCCCATACCGACACGAGTTTCGGGACACTGGGGTGTCCCGAAAGTCATGTCGGCCCATACCGACACGAGTTTCGGGACACTGGGGTGTCCCGAAAGTCATGTCGGCCCATACCGACACGAGTTTCGGGACACTGGGGTGTCCCGAAAGTCATGTCGGCCCATACCGACACGAGTTTCGGGACACTGGGGTGTCCCGAAAGTCATGTCGGCCCATACCGACACGAGTTTCGGGACACTGGGGTGTCCCGAAAGTCATGTCGGCCCATACCGACACGAGTTTCGGGACACTGGGGTGTCCCGAAAGTCATGTCGGCCCATACCGACACGAGTTTCGGGACACTGGGGTGTCCCGAAAGTCATGTCGGCCCATACCGACACGAGTTTCGGGACACTGGGGTGTCCCGAAAGTCATGTCGGCCCATACCGACACGAGTTTCGGGACACTGGGGTGTCCCGAAAGTCATGTCGGCCCATACCGACACGAGTTTCGGGACACTGGGGTGTCCCGAAAGTCATGTCGGCCCATACCGACACGAGTTTCGGGACACTGGGGTGTCCCGAAAGTCATGTCGGCCCATACCGACACGAGTTTCGGGACACTGGGGTGTCCCGAAAGTCATGTCGGCCCATACCGACACGAGTTTCGGGACACTGGGGTGTCCCGAAAGTCATGTCGGCCCATACCGACACGAGTTTCGGGACACTGGGGTGTCCCGAAAGTCATGTCGGCCCATACCGACACGAGTTTCGGGACACTGGGGTGTCCCGAAAGTCATGTCGGCCCATACCGACACGAGTTTCGGGACACTGGGGTGTCCCGAAAGTCATGTCGGCCCATACCGACACGAGTTTCGGGACACTGGGGTGTCCCGAAAGTCATGTCGGCCCATACCGACACGAGTTTCGGGACACTGGGGTGTCCCGAAAGTCATGTCGGCCCATACCGACACGAGTTTCGGGACACTGGGGTGTCCCGAAAGTCATGTCGGCCCATACCGACACGAGTTTCGGGACACTGGGGTGTCCCGAAAGTCATGTCGGCCCATACCGACACGAGTTTCGGGACACTGGGGTGTCCCGAAAGTCATGTCGGCCCATACCGACACGAGTTTCGGGACACTGGGGTGTCCCGAAAGTCATGTCGGCCCATACCGACACGAGTTTCGGGACACTGGGGTGTCCCGAAAGTCATGTCGGCCCATACCAACACGAGTTTCGGGACACTGGGGTGTCCCGAAAGTCATGTCGGCCCATACCGACACGAGTTTCGGGACACTGGGGTGTCCCGAAAGTCATGTCGGCCCATACCGACACGAGTTTCGGGACACTGGGGTGTCCCGAAAGTCATGTCGGCCCATACCGACACGAGTTTCGGGACACTGGGGTGTCCCGAAAGTCATGTCGGCCCATACCGACACGAGTTTCGGGACACTGGGGTGTCCCGAAAGTCATGTCGGCCCATACCGACACGAGTTTCGGGACACTGGGGTGTCCCGAAAGTCATGTCGGCCCATACCGACACGAGTTTCGGGACACTGGGGTGTCCCGAAAGTCATGTCGGCCCATACCGACACGAGTTTCGGGACACTGGGGTGTCGCGAAAGTCATGTCGGCCCATACCGACACGAGTTTCGGGACACTGGGGTGTCCCGAAAGTCATGTCGGGCCATACAGACACGAGTTTCGGGACACTGGGGGGGCCATACCGACACGAATTTCGGGACACTGGGGTGTCCCGAAAGTCATGAGTTTCGGGACACTGGGGGGGCCATACCGACACGAATTTCGGGACACTGGAGTGTCCCGAAAGTCATGTCGGCCCATACCGACACGAGTTTCGGGACACTGGGGTGTCCCGAAAGTCATGTCGGCCCATACCGACACGAGTTTCGGGACACTGGAGTGTCCCGAAAGTCATGTCGGCCGATACCGACACGAGTTTCGGGACACTGGGGTGTCCCGAAAGTCATGTCGGCCGATACCGACACGAGTTTCGGGGCACTGGGGTGTCCCGAAAGTCATGTCGGCCCATACCGACACGAGTTTCGGGACACTAGGGTGTCCCGAAAGTCATGTCGGCCCATACCGACACGCGCTTCGGGACACTGGGGTGTCCCGAAAGTCATGTCGGCCCATACCGACACGCGCTTCGGGACACTGGGGTGTCCCGAAAGTCATGTCGGCCCATACCGACACGAGCTTCGGGACACTGGGGTGTCCCGAAAGTCATGTCGGCCCATACCGACACGAGTTTCGGGACACTGGGGTGTCCCGAAAGTCATGTCGGCCCATACCGACACGAGTTTCGGGACACTGGGGTGTCCCGAAAGTCATGTCGGGCCATACCGACACGAGTTTCGGGATGTCGGCCCATACGGGGGACACTGGGGTGTCCCGAAAGTCATGTCGGGCCATACCGACACGAGTTTCGGGACACTGGGGTGTCCCGAAAGTCATGTCGGCCCATACCGACACGAGTTTCGGGACACTGGGGTGTCCCGACAGTCATGTCGGCCCATACCGACACGAGTTTCGGGACACTGGGGTGTCCCGAAAGTCATGTCGGCCCATACCGACACGAGTTTCGGGACACTGGGGTGTCCCGAAAGTCATGTCGGCCCATACCGACACGAGTTTCGGGACACTGGGGTGTCCCGAAAGTCATGTCGGCCCATACCGACACGAGTTTCGGGACACTGGGGTGTCCCGAAAGTCATGTCGGCCCATACCGACACGAGTTTCGGGACACTGGGGTGTCCCGAAAGTCATGTCGGCCCATACCGACACGAGTTTCGGGACACTGGGGTGTCCCGAAAGTCATGTCGGCCCATACCGACACGAGTTTCGGGACACTGGGGTGTCCCGAAAGTCATGTCGGCCCATACCGACACGAGTTTCGGGACACTGGGGTGTCCCGAAAGTCATGTCGGCCCATACCGACACGAGTTTCGGGACACTGGGGTGTCCCGAAAGTCATGTCGGCCCATACCGACACGAGTTTCGGGACACTGGGGTGTCCCGAAAGTCATGTCGGCCCATACCGACACGAGTTTCGGGACACTGGGGTGTCCCGAAAGTCATGTCGGCCCATACCGACACGCGCTTCGGGACACTGGGGTGTCCCGAAATTCATGTCGGCCCATACCGACACGCGCTTCGGGACACTGGGGTGTCCCGAAAGTCATGTCGGCCCATACCGACACGCGCTTCGGGACACTGGGGTGTCCCGAAAGTCATGTCGGCCCATACCGACACGAGCTTCGGGACACTGGGGTGTCCCGAAGGTCATGTCGGCCCATACCGACACGAGTTTCGGGACACTGGGGTGTCCCGAAAGTCATGTCGGCAGATACCGACACGAGTTTCGGGACACTGGGGTGTCCCGAAAGTCATGTCGGCAGATACCGACACGAGTTTCCGGACACTGGGGTGTCCCGAAAGTCATGTCGGCAGATACCGACACGAGTTTCGGGACACTGGGGTGTCCCGAAAGTCATGTCGGCAGATACCGACACGAGTTTCGGGACACTGGGGTGTCCCGAAAGTCATGTCGGCCCATACCGACACGAGTTTCGGGACACTGGGGTGTCCCGAAAGTCATGTCGGCCCATACCGACACGAGTTTCGGGACACTGGGGTGTCCCGAAAGTCATGTCGGCCCATACCGACACGAGTTTCGGGACACTGGGGTGTCCCGAAAGTCATGTCGGCCCATACCGACACGAGCTTCGGGACACTGGGGTGTCCCGAAAGTCATGTCGGCCCATACCGACACGAGCTTCGGGACACTGGGGTGTCCCGAAAGTCATGTCGGCCCATACCGACACGAGCTTCGGGACACTGGGGTGTCCCGAAAGTCATGTCGGCCCATACCGACACGAGTTTCGGGACACTGGGGTGTCCCGAAAGTCATGTCGGCCCATACCGACACGAGTTTCGGGACACTGGGGTGTCCCGAAAGTCATGTCGGCCCATACCGACACGAGTTTCGGGACACTGGGGTGTCCCGAAAGTCATGTCGGCCCATACCGACACGAGTTTCGGGACACTGGGGTGTCCCGAAATTCATGTCGGCCCATACCGACACGAGTTTCGGGACACTGGGGTGTCCCGAAAGTCATGTCGGCCCATACCGACACGAGTTTCGGGACACTGGGGTGTCCCGAAAGTCATGTCGGCCCATACCGACACGAGTTTCGGGACACTGGGGTGTCCCGAAAGTCATGTCGGCCCATACCGACACGAGTTTCGGGACACTGGGGTGTCCCGAAAGTCATGTCGGCCCATACCGACACGAGTTTCGGGACACTGGGGTGTCCCGAAAGTCATGTCGGCCCATACCGACACGAGTTTCGGGACACTGGGGTGTCCCGAAAGTCATGTCGGCCCATACCGACACGAGTTTCGGGACACTGGGGTGTCCCGAAAGTCATGTCGGCCCATACTCGACACTGGGGTGTCCCGAAAGTCATGTCGGCCCATACCGACACGAGTTTCGGGACACTGGGGTGTCCCGAAAGTCATGTCGGCCCATACCGACACGAGTTTCGGGACACTGGGGTGTCCCGAAAGTCATGTCGGCCGATACCGACACGAGTTTCGGGACACTGGGGTGTCCCGACAGTCATGTCGGCCGATACCGACACGAGTTTCGGGACACTGGGGTGTCCCGAAAGTCATGTCGGCCCATACCGACACGAGTTTCGGGACACTAGGGTGTCCCGAAAGTCATGTCGGCCCATACCGACACGCGCTTCGGGACACTGGGGTGTCCCGAAAGTCATGTCGGCCCATACCGACACGCGCTTCGGGACACTGGGGTGTCCCGAAAGTCATGTCGGCCCATACCGACACGAGCTTCGGGACACTGGGGTGTCCCGAAAGTCATGTCGGCCCATACCGACACGAGTTTCGGGATGTCGGCCCATACGGGGGACACTGGGGTGTCCCGAAAGTCATGTCGGGCCATACCGACACGAGTTTCGGGACACTGGGGTGTCCCGAAAGTCATGTCGGCCCATACCGACACGAGTTTCGGGACACTGGGGTGTCCCGACAGTCATGTCGGCCCATACCGACACGAGTTTCGGGACACTGGGGTGTCCCGAAAGTCATGTCGGCCCATACCGACACGAGTTTCGGGACACTGGGGTGTCCCGAAAGTCATGTCGGCCCATACCGACACGAGTTTCGGGACACTGGAGTGTCCCGAAAGTCATGTCGGCCCATACCGACACGAGTTTCGGGACACTGGGGTGTCCCGAAAGTCATGTCGGCCCATACCGACACGAGTTTCGGGACACTGGGGTGTCCCGAAAGTCATGTCGGCCCATACCGACACGAGTTTCGGGACACTGGGGTGTCCCGAAAGTCATGTCGGCCCATACCGACACGAGTTTCGGGACACTGGGGTGTCCCGAAAGTCATGTCGGCCCATACCGACACGAGTTTCGGGACACTGGGTGTGTCCCGAAAGTCATGTCGGCCCATACCGACGCGAGTTTCGGGACACTGGGGTGTCCCGAAAGTCATGTCGGCCCATACCGACACGAGTTTCGGGACACTGGGGTGTCCCGAAAGTCATGTCGGCCCATACCGACACGAGTTTCGGGACACTGGGGTGTCCCGAAAGTCATGTCGGCCCATACCGACACGAGTTTCGGGACACTGGGGTGTCCCGAATGTCATGTCGGCCCATACCGACACGAGTTTCGGGACACTGGGGTGTCCCGAAAGTCATGTCGGCCCATACCGACACGAGTTTCGGGACACTGGGGTGTCCCGAAAGTCATGTCGGCAGATACCGACACGAGTTTCGGGACACTGGGGTGTCCCGAAAGTCATGTCGGCCCATACCGACACGAGTTTCGGGACACTGGGGTGTCCCGAAAGTCATGTCGGCCCATACCGACGCGAGTTTCGGGACACTGGGGTGTCCCGAAAGTCATGTCGGCCCATACCGACACGAGTTTCGGGACACTGGGGTGTCCCGAAAGTCATGTCGGCCCATACCGACACGAGTTTCGGGACACTGGGGTGTCCCGAAAGTCATGTCGGCCCATACCGACACGAGTTTCGGGACACTGGGGTGTCCCGAAAGTCATGTCGGCCCATACCGACACGAGTTTCGGGACACTGGGGTGTCCCGAAAGTCATGTCGGCCCATACCGACACGAGTTTCGGGACACTGGGGTGTCCCGAAAGTCATGTCGGCCCATACCGACACGAGTTTCGGGACACTGGGGTGTCCCGAAAGTCATGTCGGCCCATACCGACACGAGTTTCGGGACACTGGGGTGTCCCGAAAGTCATGTCGGCCCATACCGACACGAGTTTCGGGACACTGGGGTGTCCCGAAAGTCATGTCGGCCCATACCGACACGAGTTTCGGGACACTGGGGTGTCCCGAAAGTCATGTCGGCCCATACCGACACGAGTTTCGGGACACTGGGGTGTCCCGAAAGTCATGTCGGCCCATACCGACACGAGTTTCGGGACACTGGGGTGTCCCGAATGTCATGTCGGCCCATACCGACACGAGTTTCGGGACACTGGGGTGTCCCGAAAGTCATGTCGGCCCATACTCGACACTGGGGTGTCCCGAAAGTCATGTCGGGACACTGGGGTGTCCCGAAAGTCATGTCGGCCCATACCGACACGAGTTTCGGGACACTGGGGTGTCCCGAAAGTCATGTCGGCCCATACCGACACGAGTTTCGGGACACTGGGGTGTCCCGAAAGTCATGTCGGCCCATACCGACACGAGTTTCGGGACACTGGGGTGTCCCGAAAGTCATGTCGGCCCATACCGACACGAGTTTCGGGACACTGGGGTGTCCCGAAAGTCATGTCGGCCCATACCGACACGAGTTTCGGGACACTGGGGTGTCCCGAAAGTCATGTCGGCCCATACCGACACGAGTTTCGGGACACTGGGGTGTCCCGAAAGTCATGTCGGCCCATACCGACACGAGTTTCGGGACACTGGGGTGTCCCGAAAGTCATGTCGGCCCATACCGACACGAGTTTCGGGACACTGGGGTGTCCCGAAAGTCATGTCGGCCCATACCGACACGAGTTTCGGGACACTGGGGTGTCCCGAAAGTCATGTCGGCCCATACCGACACGAGTTTCGGGACACTGGGGTGTCCCGAAAGTCATGTCGGCCCATACCGACACGAGTTTCGGGACACTGGGGTGTCCCGAAAGTCATGTCGGCCCATACCGACACGAGTTTCGGGACACTGGGGTGTCCCGAAAGTCATGTCGGCCCATACCGACACGAGTTTCGGGACACTGGGGTGTCCCGAAAGTCATGTCGGCCCATACCGACACGAGGTTCGGGACACTGGGGTGTCCCGAAAGTCATGTCGGCCCATACCGACACGAGTTTCGGGACACTGGGGTGTCCCGAAAGTCATGTCGGCCCATACCGACACGAGTTTCGGGACACTGGGGTGTCCCGAAAGTCATGTCGGCCCATACCGACACGAGTTTCGGGACACTGGGGTGTCCCGAAAGTCATGTCGGCCCATACCGACACGAGTTTCGGGACACTGGGGTGTCCCGAAAGTCATGTCGGCCCATACCGACACGAGTTTCGGGACACTGGGGTGTCCCGAAAGTCATGTCGGCCCATACCGACACGAGTTTCGGGA
This sequence comes from Eristalis tenax, assembly GCA_905231855.2. Taxonomy (NCBI): domain Eukaryota; kingdom Metazoa; phylum Arthropoda; class Insecta; order Diptera; family Syrphidae; genus Eristalis; species Eristalis tenax. Next base: position 20,550,996 of record HG993127.1, on the reverse strand, counting down.
CACTGGGGTGTCCCGAAAGTCATGTCGGCCCATACCGACACGAGTTTCGGGACACTGGGGTGTCCCGAAAGTCATGTCGGCCCATACCGACACGAGTTTCGGGACACTGGGGTGTCCCGAAAGTCATGTCGGCCCATACCGACACGAGTTTCGGGACACTGGGGTGTCCCGAAAGTCATGTCGGCCCATACCGACACGAGTTTCGGGACACTGGGGTGTCCCGAAAGTCATGTCGGCCCATACCGACACGAGTTTCGGGACACTGGGGTGTCCCGAAAGTCATGTCGGCCCATACCGACACGAGTTTCGGGACACTGGGGTGTCCCGAAAGTCATGTCGGCCCATACCGACACGAGTTTCGGGACACTGGGGTGTCCCGAAAGTCATGTCGGCCCATACCGACACGAGTTTCGGGACACTGGGGTGTCCCGAAAGTCATGTCGGCCCATACCGACACGAGTTTCGGGACACTGGGGTGTCCCGAAAGTCATGTCGGCCCATACCGACACGAGTTTCGGGACACTGGGGTGTCCCGAAAGTCATGTCGGCCCATACCGACACGAGTTTCGGGACACTGGGGTGTCCCGAAAGTCATGTCGGCCCATACCGACACGAGTTTCGGGACACTGGGGTGTCCCGAAAGTCATGTCGGCCCATACCGACACGAGTTTCGGGACACTGGGGTGTCCCGAAAGTCATGTCGGCCCATACCGACACGAGTTTCGGGACACTGGGGTGTCCCGAAAGTCATGTCGGCCCATACCGACACGAGTTTCGGGACACTGGGGTGTCCCGAAAGTCATGTCGGCCCATACCGACACGAGTTTCGGGACACTGGGGTGTCCCGAAAGTCATGTCGGCCCATACCGACACGAGTTTCGGGACACTGGGGTGTCCCGAAAGTCATGTCGGCCCATACCGACACGAGTTTCGGGACACTGGGGTGTCCCGAAAGTCATGTCGGCCCATACCGACACGAGTTTCGGGACACTGGGGTGTCCCGAAAGTCATGTCGGCCCATACCGACACGAGTTTCGGGACACTGGGGTGTCCCGAAAGTCATGTCGGCCCATACCGACACGAGTTTCGGGACACTGGGGTGTCCCGAAAGTCATGTCGGCCCATACCGACACGAGTTTCGGGACACTGGGGTGTCCCGAAAGTCATGTCGGCCCATACCGACACGAGTTTCGGGACACTGGGGTGTCCCGAAAGTCATGTCGGCCCATACCGACACGAGTTTCGGGACACTGGGGTGTCCCGAAAGTCATGTCGGCCCATACCGACACGAGTTTCGGGACACTGGGGTGTCCCGAAAGTCATGTCGGCCCATACCGACACGAGTTTCGGGACACTGGGGTGTCCCGAAAGTCATGTCGGCCCATACCGACACGAGTTTCGGGACACTGGGGTGTCCCGAAAGTCATGTCGGCCCATACCGACACGAGTTTCGGGACACTGGGGTGTCCCGAAAGTCATGTCGGCCCATACCGACACGAGTTTCGGGACACTGGGGTGTCCCGAAAGTCATGTCGGCCCATACCGACACGAGTTTCGGGACACTGGGGTGTCCCGAAAGTCATGTCGGCCCATACCGACACGAGTTTCGGGACACTGGGGTGTCCCGAAAGTCATGTCGGCCCATACCGACACGAGTTTCGGGACACTGGGGTGTCCCGAAAGTCATGTCGGCCCATACCGACACGAGTTTCGGGACACTGGGGTGTCCCGAAAGTCATGTCGGCCCATACCGACACGAGTTTCGGGACACTGGGGTGTCCCGAAAGTCATGTCGGCCCATACCGACACGAGTTTCGGGACACTGGGGTGTCCCGAAAGTCATGTCGGCCCATACCGACACGAGTTTCGGGGCACTGGGGTGTCCCGAAAGTCATGTCGGCCCATACCGACACGAGTTTCGGGACACTGGGGTGTCCCGGCCCATACCGACACGAGTTTCGGGACACTGGGGTGTCCCGAAAGTCATGTCGGCCCATACCGACACGAGCTTCGGGACACTGGGGTGTCCCGAAAGTCATGTCGGCCCATACCGACACGAGTTTCGGGACACTGGGGTGTCCCGAAAGTCATGTCGGCCCATACCGACACGAGTTTCGGGACACTGGGGTGTCCCGAAAGTCATGTCGGCCCATACTGACACGAGTTTCGGGACACTGGGGTGTCCCGAAAGTCATGTCGGCCCATACCGACACGAGTTTCGGGACACTGGGGTGTCCCGAAAGTCATGTCGGCCCATACCGACACGAGTTTCGGGACACTGGGGTGTCCCGAAAGTCATGTCGGCCCATACCGACACGAGTTTCGGGACACTGGGGTGTCCCGAAAGTCATGTCGGCCCATACCGACACGAGTTTCGGGACACTGGGGTGTCCCGAAAGTCATGTCGGCCCATACCGACACGAGTTTCGGGACACTGGGGTGTCCCGAAAGTCATGTCGGCCCATACCGACACGAGTTTCGGGACACTGGGGTGTCCCGAAAGTCATGTCGGCCCATACCGACACGAGTTTCGGGACACTGGGGTGTCCCGAAAGTCATGTCGGCCCATACCGACACGAGTTTCGGGACACTGGGGTGTCCCGAAAGTCATGTCGGCCCATACCGACACGAGTTTCGGGACACTGGGGTGTCCCGAAAGTCATGTCGGCCCATACCGACACGAGTTTCGGGACACTGGGGTGTCCCGAAAGTCATGTCGGCCCATACCGACACGAGTTTCGGGACACTGGGGTGTCCCGAAAGTCATGTCGGCCCATACCGACACGAGTTTCGGGACACTGGGGTGTCCCGAAAGTCATGTCGGCCCATACCGACACGAGTTTCGGGACACTGGGGTGTCCCGAAAGTCATGTCGGCCCATACCGACACGAGTTTCGGGACACTGGGGTGTCCCGAAAGTCATGTCGGCCCATACCGACACGAGTTTCGGGACACTGGGGTGTCCCGAAAGTCATGTCGGCCCATACCGACACGAGTTTCGGGACACTGGGGTGTCCCGAAAGTCATGTCGGCCCATACCGACATGACTTTCGGGACACCCCAGTGCCCCAGGCCCATACCGACACGAGTTTCGGGACACTGGGGTGTCCCGAAAGTCATGTCGGCCCATACCGACACGAGTTTCGGGACACTGGGGTGTCCCGAAAGTCATGTCGGCCCATACCGACACGAGTTTCGGGACACTGGGGTGTCCCGAAAGTCATGTCGGCCCATACCGACACGAGTTTCGGGACACTGGGGTGTCCCGAAAGTCATGTCGGCCCATACCGACACGAGTTTCGGGACACTGGGGTGTCCCGAAAGTCATGTCGGCCCATACCGACACGAGTTTCGGGACACTGGGGTGTCCCGAAAGTCATGTCGGCCCATACCGACACGAGTTTCGGGACACTGGGGTGTCCCGAAAGTCATGTCGGCCCATACCGACACGAGTTTCGGGACACTGGGGTGTCCCGAAAGTCATGTCGGCCCATACCGACACGAGTTTCGGGACACTGGGGTGTCCCGAAAGTCATGTCGGCCCATACCGACACGAGTTTCGGGACACTGGGGTGTCCCGAAAGTCATGTCGGCCCATACCGACACGAGTTTCGGGACACTGGGGTGTCCCGAAAGTCATGTCGGCCCATACCGACACGAGTTTCGGGACACTGGGGTGTCCCGAAAGTCATGTCGGCCCATACCGACACGAGTTTCGGGACACTGGGGTGTCGGCCCATACCGACACGAGTTTCGGGACACTGGGGTGTCCCGAAAGTCATGTCGGCCCATACCGACACGAGTTTCGGGACACTGGGGTGTCCCGAAAGTCATGTCGGCCCATACCGACACGAGTTTCGGGACACTGGGGTGTCCCGAAAGTCATGTCGGCCCATACCGACACGAGTTTCGGGACACTGGGGTGTCCCGAAAGTCATGTCGGCCCATACCGATACGAGTTTCGGGACACTGGGGTGTCCCGAAAGTCATGTCGGCGCATACCGATACGAGTTTCGGGACACTGGGGTGTCCCGAAAGTCATGTCGGCGCATACCGATACGAGTTTCGGGACACTGGGGTGTCCCGAAAGTCATGTCGGCGCATACCGATACGAGTTTCGGGACACTGGGGTGTCCCGAAAGTCATGTCGGCGCATACCGATACGAGTTTCGGGACACTGGGGTGTCCCGAAAGTCATGTCGGCGCATACCGATACGAGTTTCGGGACACTGGGGTGTCCCGAAAGTCATGTCGGCGCATACCGATACGAGTTTCGGGACACTGGGGTGTCCCGAAAGTCATGTCGGCGCATACCGATACGAGTTTCGGGACACTGGGGTGTCATGTCGGGAAAGTCATGTCGGCCCATACCGACACGAGTTTCGGGACACTGGGGTGTCCCGAAAGTCATGTCGGCCCATACCGACACGAGTTTCGGGACACTGGGGTGTCCCGAAAGTCATGTCGGCCCATACCGACACGAGTTTCGGGACACTGGGGTGTCCCGAAAGTCATGTCGGCCCATACCGACACGAGTTTCGGGACACTGGGGTGTCCCGAAAGTCATGTCGGCCCATACCGACACGAGTTTCGGGACACTGGGGTGTCCCGAAAGTCATGTCGGCCCATACCGACACGAGTTTCGGGACACTGGGGGGTCCCGAAAGTCATGTCGGCCCATACCGACACGAGTTTCGGGACACTGGGGTGTCCCGAAAGTCATGTCGGCCCATACCGACACGAGTTTCGGGACACTGGGGTGTCCCGAAAGTCATGTCGGCCCATACCGACACGAGTTTCGGGACACTGGGGTGTCCCGAAAGTCATGTCGGCCCATACCGACACGAGTTTCGGGACACTGGGGTGTCCCGAAAGTCATGTCGGCCCATACCGACACGAGTTTCGGGACACTGGGGTGTCCCGAAAGTCATGTCGGCCCATACCGACACGAGTTTCGGGACACTGGGGTGTCCCGAAAGTCATGTCGGCCCATACCGACACGAGTTTCGGGACACTGGGGTGTCCCGAAAGTCATGTCGGCCCATACCGACACGAGTTTCGGGACACTGGGGTGTCCGGAAAGTCATGTCGGCCCATACCGACACGAGTTTCGGGACACTGGGGTGTCCCGAAAGTCATGTCGGCCCATACCGACACGAGTTTCGGGACACTGGGGTGTCCCGAAAGTCATGTCGGCCCATACCGACACGAGTTTCGGGACACTGGGGTGTCCCGAAAGTCATGTCGGCCCATACCGACACGAGTTTCGGGACATTGGGGTGTCCCGAAAGTCATGTCGGCCCATACCGACACGAGTTTCGGGACACTGGGGTGTCCCGAAAGTCATGTCGGCCCATACCGACACGAGTTTCGGGACACTGGGGTGTCCCGAAAGTCATGTCGGCCCATACCGACACGAGTTTCGGGACACTGGGGTGTCCCGAAAGTCATGTCGGCCCATACCGACACGAGTTTCGGGACACTGGGGTGTCCCGAAAGTCATGTCGGCCCATACCGACACGAGTTTCGGGACACTGGGGTGTCCCGAAAGTCATGTCGGCCCATACCGACACGAGTTTCGGGACACTGGGGTGTCCCGAAAGTCATGTCGGCCCATACCGACACGAGTTTCGGGACACTGGGGTGTCCCGAAAGTCATGTCGGCCCATACCGACACGAGTTTCGGGACACTGGGGTGTCCCGAAAGTCATGTCGGCCCATACCGACACGAGTTTCGGGACACTGGGGTGTCCCGAAAGTCATGTCGGCCCATACCGACACGAGTTTCGGGACACTGGGGTGTCCCGAAAGTCATGTCGGCCCATACCGACACGAGTTTCGGGACACTGGGGTGTCCCGAAAGTCATGTCGGCCCATACCGACACGAGTTTCGGGACACTGGGGTGTCCCGAAAGTCATGTCGGCCCATACCGACACGAGTTTCGGGACACTGGGGTGTCCCGAAAGTCATGTCGGCCCATACCGACACGAGTTTCGGGACACTGGGGTGTCCCGAAAGTCATGTCGGCCCATACCGACACGAGTTTCGGGACACTGGGGTGTCCCGAAAGTCATGTCGGCCCATACCGACACGAGTTTCGGGACACTGGGGTGTCCCGAAAGTCATGTCGGCCCATACCGACACGAGTTTCGGGACACTGGGGTGTCCCGAAAGTCATGTCGGCCCATACCGACACGAGTTTCGGGACACTGGGGTGTCCCGAATGTCATGTCGGCCCATACCGACACGAGTTTCGGGACACTGGGGTGTCCCGAAAGTCATGTCGGCCCATACCGACACGAGTTTCGGGACACTGGGGTGTCCCGAAAGTCATGTCGGCCCATACCGACACGAGTTTCGGGACAATGGGGTGTCCCGAAAGTCATGTCGGCCCATACCGACACGAGTTTCGGGACACTGGGGTGTCCCGAAAGTCATGTCGGCCCATACCGACACGAGTTTCGGGACACTGGGGTGTCCTGGGGTGTCTCGAAAGTCATGTCGGCCCATACCGACACGAGTTTCGGGACACTGGGGTGTCCCGAAAGTCATGTCGGCCCATACCGACACGAGTTTCGGGACACTGGGGTGTCCCATACCGACACGAGTTTCGGGACACTGGGGTGTCCCATACCGACACGAGTTTCGGGACACTGGGGTGTCCCGAAAGTCATGTCGGTATGGGCCGACATGACTTTCGGGACACCCCAGTGTCCCGAAACTCGTGTCGGTATGGGCCGACATGACTTTCGGGACACCCCAGTGTCCCGAAACTCGTGTCGGTATGGGACACCCCAGTGTCCCGAAACTCGTGTCGGTATGAGTTTCGGGACACTGGGGTGTCCCGAAAGTCATGTCGGCCCATACCGACACGAGTTTCGGGACACTGGGGTGTCCCATACCGACACGAGTTTCGGGACACTGGGGTGTCCCGAAAGTCATGTCGGCCCATACCGACACGAGTTTCGGGACACTGGGGTGTCCCGAAAGTCATGTCGGCCCATACCGACACGAGTTTCGGGACACTGGGGTGTCCCGAAAGTCATGTCGGCCCATACCGACACGAGTTTCGGGACACTGGGGTGTCCCGAAAGTCATGTCGGCCCATACCGACACGAGTTTCGGGACACTGGGGTGTCCCGAAAGTCATGTCGGCCCATACCGACACGAGTTTCGGGACACTGGGGTGTCCCGAAAGTCATGTCGGCCCATACCGACACGAGTTTCGGGACACTGGGGTGTCCCGAAAGTCATGTCGGCCCATACCGACACGAGTTTCGGGACACTGGGGTGTCCCGAAAGTCATGTCGGCCCATACCGACACGAGTTTCGGGGCACTGGGGTGTCCCGAAAGTCATGTCGGCCCATACCGACACGAGTTTCGGGACACTGGGGTGTCCCGAAAGTCATGTCGGCCCATACCGACACGAGTTTCGGGACACTGGGGTGTCCCGAAAGTCATGTCGGCCCATACCGACACGAGTTTCGGGACACTGGGGTGTCCCGAAAGTCATGTCGGCCCATACCGACACGAGTTTCGGGACACTGGGGTGTCCCGAAAGTCATGTCGGCCCATACTGACACGAGTTTCGGGACACTGGGGTGTCCCGAAAGTCATGTCGGCCCATACCGACACGAGTTTCGGGACACTGGGGTGTCCCGAAAGTCATGTCGGCCCATACCGACACGAGTTTCGGGACACTGGGGTGTCCCGAAAGTCATGTCGGCCCATACCGACACGAGTTTCGGGACACTGGGGTGTCCCGAAAGTCATGTCGGCCCATACCGACACGAGTTTCGGGACACTGGGGTGTCCGGAAAGTCATGTCGGCCCATACCGACACGAGTTTCGGGACACTGGGGTGTCCCGAAAGTCATGTCGGCCCATACCGACACGAGTTTCGGGACACTGGGGTGTCCCGAAAGTCATGTCGGCCCATACCGACACGAGTTTCGGGACACTGGGGTGTCCCGAAAGTCATGTCGGCCCATACCGACACGAGTTTCGGGACATTGGGGTGTCCCGAAAGTCATGTCGGCCCATACCGACACGAGTTTCGGGACACTGGGGTGTCCCGAAAGTCATGTCGGCCCATACCGACACGAGTTTCGGGACACTGGGGTGTCCCGAAAGTCATGTCGGCCCATACCGACACGAGTTTCGGGACACTGGGGTGTCCCGAAAGTCATGTCGGCCCATACCGACACGAGTTTCGGGACACTGGGGTGTCCCGAAAGTCATGTCGGCCCATACCGACACGAGTTTCGGGACACTGGGGTGTCCCGAAAGTCATGTCGGCCCATACCGACACGAGTTTCGGGACACTGGGGTGTCCCGAAAGTCATGTCGGCCCATACCGACACGAGTTTCGGGACACTGGGGTGTCCCGAAAGTCATGTCGGCCCATACCGACACGAGGTTCGGGACACTGGGGTGTCCCGAAAGTCATGTCGGCCCATACCGACACGAGTTTCGGGACACTGGGGTGTCCCGAAAGTCATGTCGGCCCATACCGACACGAGTTTCGGGACACTGGGGTGTCCCGAAAGTCATGTCGGCCCATACCGACACGAGTTTCGGGACACTGGGGTGTCCCGAAAGTCATGTCGGCCCATACCGACACGAGTTTCGGGACACTGGGGTGTCCCGAAAGTCATGTCGGCCCATACCGACACGAGTTTCGGGACACTGGGGTGTCCCGAAAGTCATGTCGGCCCATACCGACACGAGTTTCGGGACACTGGGGTGTCCCGAAAGTCATGTCGGCCCATACCGACACGAGTTTCGGGACACTGGGGTGTCCTGGGGTGTCTCGAAAGTCATGTCGGCCCATACCGACACGAGTTTCGGGACACTGGGGTGTCCCGAAAGTCATGTCGGCCCATACCGACACGAGTTTCGGGACACTGGGGTGTCCCGAAAGTCATGTCGGCCCATACCGACACGAGTTTCGGGACACTGGGGTGTCCCGAAAGTCATGTCGGCCCATACCGACACGAGTTTCGGGACACTGGGGTGTCCCGAAAGTCATGTCGGCCCATACCGACACGAGTTTCGGGACACTGGGGTGTCCCGAAAGTCATGTCGGCCCATACCGACACGAGTTTCGGGACACTGGGGTGTCCCGAAAGTCATGTCGGCCCATACCGACACGAGTTTCGGGACACTGGGGTGTCCCGAAAGTCATGTCGGCCCATACCGACACGAGTTTCGGGACACTGGGGTGTCCCGAAAGTCATGTCGGCCCATACCGACACGAGTTTCGGGACACTGGGGTGTATGGGCCGACACGAGTTTCGGGACACTGGACACGAGTTTCGGGACACTGGGGTGTCCCGAAAGTCATGTCGGCCCATACCGACACGAGTTTCGGGACACTGGGGTGTCCCGAAAGTCATGTCGGCCCATACCGACACGAGTTTCGGGACACTGGGGTGTCCCGAAAGTCATGTCGGCCCATACCGACACGAGTTTCGGGACACTGGGGTGTCCCGAAAGTCATGTCGGCCCATACCGACACGAGTTTCGGGACACTGGGGTGTCCCGAAAGTCATGTCGGCCCATACCGACACGAGTTTCGGGACACTGGGGTGTCCCGAAAGTCATGTCGGCCCATACCGACACGAGTTTCGGGACACTGGGGTGTCCCGAAAGTCATGTCGGCCCATACCGACACGAGATTCGGGACACTGGGGTGTCCCGAAAGTCATGTCGGCCCATACCGACACGAGTTTCGGGACACTGGGGTGTCCCGAGAGTCATGTCGGGCCATACCGACACGAGTTTCGGGACACTGAGGTGTCCCGAAAGTCATGTTCATACCGAAACGAGTTTCTGGACACTGGGTTGTCCAGAAAGTCATTTCGGTTCATACCGAAACGAGTTTCTGGACACTGGGTTGTCCAGAAAGTCATTTCGGTTCATACTGAAACGAGTTTCTGGACACTGGGTTGTCCAGAAAGTCATTTCGGTTCATACCGAAACGAGTTTCTGGACACTGGGTTGTCCAGAAAGTCATTTGTCCAGAAAGTCATTTCGGAAACTCGTTTCGGTATGGACCGAAATGACTTTCTGGACAACCCAGTGTCCAGAAACTCGTTTCGGTATGAACCGAAATGACTTTCTGGACAACCCAGTGTCCAGAAACTCGTTTCGGTATGGACCGAAATGACTTTCTGGACAACCCAGTGTCCAGAAACTCGTTTCGGTATGGACCGAAATGACTTTCTGGACAACCCAGTGTCCAGAAACTCGTTTCGGTATGGACCGAAATGACTTTCTGGACACCCCAGTGTCTTTCGATATTGACTTTCGGTATGGGCCGGTATGGGCGCCTCCAGAAGTAACAAGTTATCAAGGTGAAAAACCTGCTGTGGAGGGCAAAGCTAACAACAACGTGTACACAACAAACTTCGATCGTTGCCCGAAATTTTGAACTTTATTCAACACGGTGTTCTAATCAACTTTACCCACAGACTTGTTTGGGTTCACTATGGCTATGGTGCCTCATTTGAATGAAGGTGCCATATGTCGGTCCTGGGTGCACACAGACCGAAGGTCAGTTACATCAAACACCTCCTTTACACACTCAGTCATTTGATGAGTTGCTGCAGCACGAGTTCAAGTGCAATCAGTCCACCTCTTGCACATTGTAACTAAAAGTGATGCATCCTCAAGATAAACATCAACTCACCTCAAACTCTATTCCCACCCCATCCCACACGCACAAACAATTCATCATCAAAATAAATTGCTTAACAACTTTTTAAATTCAAAAAAGAAAGAAAAAATGCGGAAAAGTTTATCATACCAACACACCAGTGAGTGAGGCGAAGATTCTCCGGACTTCCTTAGCAAATCGCATCTGCTCCGTTCGGCATCCGTTCCTCGTCGTTCATCCGGCACTCCACCCCTCGCCCTAATGTAATTAAAAGTTGCCATTGTGAGTGTCGATTTTTCTTGAAACTGAAATTAAACTCAAAACACAACACAAGTCCAAGTTTATTACTTTGCACAATGGCTATTGTTAATTGTCACAATGTGTAAGCTTCTCGAAGACAAATGGAAACAGCCAACCATCCAAGCCACCGATGCGCAACAATGGGACAAGAAAAGCTATTTGCACTTCGCCTCGTTCTTCGTACACATCTCCAATCGTGTAGTCCTCTGGCACGAGCACTGCTCCGGAGCCGTTGCGCTGCCTGAAGCCCAAGAAGCACCAGTCAACCCCTCACCTCGTCGTTTTTAATATATTGTACATCCCAGACCGGTGGTGCGGCGGCGGCGGCGTCGGGGAAACAAACCGAAGCGAATGCAATTCAAAGAGAATAAACCTCTAGGAAAATAAACAACCGAAGCACAAGTTTACCGTGCGATTTCTTCCGCATGCCACCGCAACCGTCCACCACCGCCGCCGTCGCCTCCATCATCAACCAACTGGTCGACATCGACTGCAGGTAGATCAGGTGATTGCCGGCCCAGACGTCTGTATCTGCAACAGTGCATCACAAGATAAATATCAGACTTTTGAATAAAAGACAAAATTACGTAAAAATTGTATCAACCGACCGATCCAGACCGCAGAACCCCCACCCCTCCCACACTCATTTACATCACGCGACAGGGTGGAGAGGGGTGCCCAGAGAAATATCCTCAACAAGGAAATGTATAGTTCCGCCTAATGATGAAGTTTCTCATTCCGGGAGAGATAAGCGGGGCTCACAGCATGCCACAGTGCATCCAGTTCCTTGTTATTTATCAGAAATGTTGAATCACAAACAAGGAGCGGGGGGCACAGGCGCGGGGGTAGTTTTGTTTTTCTAATATCCGACGGGGATTTCCTTAAGAAATTAAAATTAACTGCAACTGTTGTGTATACATTTGCTGGTGGTGGATGGTGCGCTCCCTGTAAGCAGCCGCCCTCCATCCAACTCACACCGTCCTACAGGCGGCGGCGGGAGCGGCAGCATTTGTTAATGAATGCAAAGTAGACGAACAAGCCCCGGCTGCATTCAGTCTGTGCGAGATGTTTTACACTTGAATTGCTGACAACAAGGACGATAACGACGATGACTTGAGATTAAAAGTTTGAAGTACAAGTAAGGGGGATTTTCGAGTCGGCGTCGTTTGTGCGTGGCGGTATTGCGGTACGTTTTGAGAATGGGATGGTGAGGTGAGGACTCTTGAAACTAATTCAAGCGTCAGCGACAGATGGGATGGATCTCGGTTGCTGCGGCTGCTTAATGGGGTTGACCCAGTTCGAAGGAGGTGTCAGTCAGAAACAGACACGGACAAAGGGTGTTTATTCCAGAAAATCGTTTGCGCAAACGTAGTGTGGAAGCTACTTAACCAAGTATACATTTCACTATGTCTGATCAAAGCTCTTCTATTGTTTTTTGTTATCGCTCCGCGATAAGTTGCTGGCTTCAGTTTGGCTGTCACATGCCATGACATGAGTTTATCACCCCCCCAGCAGTTAGTTCCCAACTATATTGCAATACAAATGGGACAGAAGAAGGCCTAATTCAGCAATCGAGCGAGTACACAGAAATGTTGCACCGCGAATGATCTCTAATAACACACTTTCGTTAAGTTTCGTTAAATGTTGCTCAAGTTCAGTTCTCAGAAGTCATTATGTTCACTTTGAAATTTCTTTAGTTCTGTTCTGACAAAAGCTTAAGTTTACGTAAATCAATCATTGTTGGACCTTAACTCATGAGCTGTGCATGATCGTCTTTAGCATTACATTTAAGTATTCCCATTACAGTGCGCTGTATACATATCTCAAGTACTCACTCATGCTCGTTTTCACAGTGCGAATTTAAGTCTCGATCCATACGAAAAACTCCGAATCAGTACTGTAGTATTGACTCACCACTACGACCTCACTTGCCGGTGATCAGACTGCTGATCATAACTGCTTAGGTGGATATTTTTTGTTCGTTTGGCTTAAGCGCTGCATTGTCATTAGTCCACAGGCCACTAGTCCACAATGGACTCATGACTCACTGCGGGGATTAGGTGGGTAGGACATCAACGGCTGCGTAAAAAAAACTTCGTTCAGTTTCGTTGAGTTTCGTTAATTTCTGAACGATTTGAGCGACTTCCAATTGTTCCATCGCGTGTTGCTTACATTATCTACTTTTACTTCGCTACCTTCAAGAAGGAAGAGCGTATTGTGTTTTTGATTGCACTTCAAACAACCTCATGAGGTGCAGTAAATCGTCCGACGTCCGCTTTTGAGGCACTTTGTGCACACAAGACAGCAACGATACGAGCTAAGATGCATATCATGGGCATTATGACTTATCGATTTTTCTGTGCGACAGGTGGCATATAATTCTAAGTTAATCCTTATGACTGAAGATGAAGCAGATTCCTCTCATTTTTAGATTGGAAGCTGGAGTGCAAAATAACGACTTGCGAAAGGATTACGCTTCACACTCTACTTTATCAACAATTTTTAAAGGTCGATGCGAGAAGAAACAATGTGAGGAAGCAAAGCTTACTCTAAAGAGTTGGTAACATGGTTTAAGATACGGGGAAACACCGTCAGATAAATTTACACACGCAATATCGGTTGCAACCTCACATCGGTTGTAACGCCCAAATGCATCAGTCCCTTGAAATTCGTGACAACCAATTTTGACTTCAATTGCCATTCGTGTACTTAAATATTATTAACCCCAAAGTACCTTAGAGAAACCCTGCATAAGCAACCAAATAAATTTTAAGGGCCGATGTTGATTTTGAGTAAGACACACATTATTTAGGAAATTATTGTCATTTCTTTTTATTATGATAATATTGGTATGGTTCAATTATGTATGGAACAAAATATCGGCCAAATACCCGCCGCGACCTCGGCGGCACACATCCATCCGATGGTCCAAATTTTCGATGACGCTGAAGCATAATTCAGGTTCTATGCCGTTAATGTGCCGAATTATCTCATCCTTTAGCTCTTGAATTGTTGCTGGCTTATCGACGTATACCTTTTCTTTCAAATAACCCCAAAGAAAAAAATCCAACGGTGTCAAATCACATGGTCATGGCGGCCAATTGACATCGCCACCACGTGAGATAACACGGCCATTGAATTTATCGCGCAAAAGAGCCATTGCTTCCATGCACATGCACATGCACATATTCCATGCCATTGCACGATATGCATTTTGATTTGAACGCCCATTTTCATAATAAGCCTGAATAACTTTAACGCGTTGCTTGATTGCGTATCTTTTCATGGCCTCACCTTCAACATCGGCCCTTCAAATTTAACAGTCTGCCAATGCTGTTCAAGGGAACGAAAGGCAGACAAACTAACAGATGCACACATGTTGTAACAGTATCTTTGCCGGCATGAACATTCGCTTGTTAAGTTGACGGGATATATTTTCCTTTCTTCAGTTGGGTGCTACAGTCTGACACTTCATGTTCAATCACAATCGTTATTTTTCATAAATGGTTCACAATAACTCTCAAAAGCACCTTTTGAGTGAAGTTAATGTGCGATCCTATCCACAGCTAAGCCAGCACTCAAGCTGGGACTGTGAAAACGGGCATCAGAGTTGCAGGGAACTTTGCTGCCAATTAACTTTAAATTCAATTCTTCTCAACTGATGCCCTCAATCATTCAACTGAAGCCCTGCGTCAGTGTAACACACCGTCTTTACTGAACATGTTTCTGCCCAACATCACAACCACAATCTCAACAACCATCCGCCATCTTTTCCTTCGTGGGCAAGATATTTCGCGTGTTTGTGAGATCTACTTCGTTGATTGCCCGCTTCGCGATGTTGACGCTGTCGCTGCCAATGTCGCGTGATGTCAAGCGTCGACATAAAGAAGCAGGCAGCCAACCACCAGTCAACGAAGTGGATCTGACTAAAAATAATGCCAAGGAATGATCAATTAGCACTTGTTCTATTACTTTCAATATTTACTACTTCATTCAAACAAAATCGTGCACATGTGGGAAAACGTCAAATCTCCAGTCAAATCAACCAGATCTTACTGGGAGTCTGATAACCAGACGCTGGACGGTTCATGGTATACTGAAAATCTTCACAGATGGATCGAAGATGGATGCAGGTGTGGGGGCTGGCGTCTATTCCAAGGATCTGAACATCCAGCTCTCCCTACGTCTACCTAATGACTGTTGCGCCTTTCAGGCTGAAAGTATAGCTCTCGTCGTCGTCATCTGTTCCGACAGCCAGGCAGTGATCTAATGTCTGGATTCTGTCAGTTTCAAATCCAAGACTTCACTTAATTGCCGCCTATGTTTTAACGAGATGGCCAAGTACTTTAACATTCACCTTATGTGGGTGCCGAGACACTGTGACATTGAAGAGAATTGAGAAGCGGACGAAGTCGCTAGAAAGGGCACAAACTCTGCGCTCTTTGCTAAAGCTTGAAACTTGCTCAGACAAACCGCGGATGGACATCAGGCACAGGATGTCTAGTCACCAAACAAATCTGGCCTATGATCGACCCCAAGCGATCTAAGATTGGCGTTCTAACAGGGCATTGTGCCATTTAAACTCACGCCGTTAGACTAGGCCTTTCTTACGATGCTTCTTGTAGAAACTGCAGGACGAAGAAGAAACCATTGAACACTTGCTATGCAAGAATCTCTTCCCGTAGATTTGGTGTATAAAGTTGGATTGGTTGTCAAAGGGATGTCTGTATGTGTCAATTGTCCAAGGAAAGCGATTAGCCAACGTTTTTCTGCATTTTTGCGCTATCCGAATGTTTCAACGGTTCAACACGAAGTGAGGGATAGACGAAGCCACTGCCGATCGCTGCTTATTACGGCGATACATCTAAGGCGTCAATGCAAGTGTGTACACTCCGTTTTGCCATCATTTACCGTCAGGCAACGTCAGGTTTGACCATGTCATATTAAAAGTCACCTAAGACCACCATACTCTGTGGACCTGGGCCTCAACCAACAAGACTCTCCAATAGCGCGATCTCTGGCTCTTGCTGTCTCCAGTTTCGCACGCCCAGTTGGTTGAGGTCCTACTGCACCTGGGTACGCCACGGCCGCCTTAAATGAGGGTATCGTCTATCGGAGTCGAAGACTGTTCGGAACGGAGCTAAATTGTCCATAAGCTCTAAAAGCCACGTCTACGGTGTATATGTAGACTGTTGAGTAAATCGAGAGTTGCGTTAATGGAGAACGTACCGTACCATGAATGCAAACTTCATCCGCCTTTGAGATTGTCCATGCTTCATGGTGTAGCAGAAGTCAGATGACAGCGCGGCGCCTTGTCTAAATTCATTCTTGACG
Organism: Eristalis tenax; assembly: GCA_905231855.2. Classification (NCBI taxonomy): domain Eukaryota; kingdom Metazoa; phylum Arthropoda; class Insecta; order Diptera; family Syrphidae; genus Eristalis; species Eristalis tenax. Next base: position 20,534,700 of record HG993127.1, on the reverse strand, counting down.
TTGAAGATTCCGGTGAGCTCGTTACTGACCTTGATGGAGCAGCGAGAATTATCCATCCTCATCCTGAACAACATGACGAGTTTGGCAGGAAGTTCGGTGTCGTTCTGAACTTTGGTACGACCTTTCCAGGATCTGCTGTAGTGTGAAGATTTGTTCGATGGTGGACATAGTACGGCAGAGAAGATGTTACTATAAGTATACGTATATGCTATGCCCAGGAGATTTATGCTGCTTTTTAAAGGTCTCAATACTAGGGTTGCCATGGCTGTCTAAGCTTTAGGACAACGAGTTTTAAAATCCCGGACTTTGGACGACATCATCTACCTTAGAAGGCAGACGAAATGCAAGCAAAAACTAAGCCCATAAACTCAAACAAAAAGCAATTTGTGTGACTTAGAGGGTTGACACATGGGAGTCATAGTAAGACTATATTTTCTATCACATTTGCATTGGCCCCGGTTTTGTTTTAAATTAATTTTTAAAATTACTTGTTAGGGAAAAAGAGGACAATTTTTCAAAACGTTCCGCGCCGGTTTTAAAAAGAGGGCATGTCCTCGAAATAGAGGACGCATGGCAACCCTACATAATACCTATAGCGTGAAAAATATGCTCTCGTTGCTGAATGGTGTCGTGGAGCGTGGTCGAATCTTGCTTTTCGTTGGCAACTTTCATCGCGCCGATTGACGACCAGACCTCCTGCCTCTTGAAACGGCGGACCAAGTTTCCCGAATGCGGAACCATTTGCTGAGGAGTGCCGGGTCGAGATCAAAGCACGTGCAGAAGTACGTCAGTGCCAGAATTTTGTTGGCTATGGTGGTCTATTCAGTGCTTTGTATTTCACTTGCACTGCTGTTCTGTGAACAACACGACTCTAGGCAAGTTGGGAGTCCAAATGCGATTGTCAGAAAGTGTCACCAAAGGCAGCATGACTGTGCAACACTGACTTGATTTCCTTGGAATATTCCTCACCCTACAGGGATCGCACTTCTGCGCGTTGCCAAAGTTTCTACCTAAATGAAACAAAATAAAAATAACTAGCCCTTCCGGGTAGCCTTTCATTTAAGCTTGGATTGTGTGGGGCTCTCCTTATTCCGAGGACGAACCACGGCCGCTTCTGAGAATCGGGTGAAGCGCTGAGTGGTGCTCTGTAGCTTCACACACGATATGAACTCATACATCAAATGTCAAGGTGTCAACCTTAACTTTCATAGAATTCATCCATGCAGGACAATCCAGGGTACCTGGACAGGGCGACGAATTTCGAAAGAATCCAACAGAGTCGTCTGAATGAAGTCTCCAAAATACAATTTGAGGTCACGAGAGGCAAGCACAACGTCAATTCGTAAACTCTGACACACATCAACAGGGATAAACAAATCAGCAAATAGTCGGTAAAAGTAAGCCGACGCCAATGCCTTTGAGCGAAACTCCTAGAATATCCGTCAAAGGAGGATAGACTTAGCCAACAAGAATCCAATTTAAAAGTTACCTCATGGAATAATTGACATTCAAGCGTTAAATGTCCCCTAGTCGAAACAATGAAGAACTTCCATGGTCATTTGGTGTTGTAATATCCTGAAACATTTTACCTTCTCAAAGAGGTACGCAGGACCATGACCATAGACCACGAGAATGGGACGAGCGACGACACGAGGGGACAAAAATGAATGGCAATTTATTAAAGTGGAGAAGAACTTTGAGGAAGTCTTCAGCCGTTCCCGGCCATCGTCATTAACTGAAGTAACCTTAAAGTTCTTCAAAGTGTATACGACCGCACAGATGCATCCATCCCCTGCATCGACGACGACCGAAGAGTCTGGTGAAATTTCAAAACTGGATTCGTCCAGACACTGATGGGTTTTCAACGAACTCAAACATGTACACACGCCCATACGGACCGACAGCGTCTGTGGCCATTGGCTTCTGGATGAAGCCAAACCGAGAGCAGAGATGCAGCCCGTGTGAGAGGGACAGAGATCTGTTGTGCCGGCTGCTGCCACTGCAGCCACTATCACAGAGGCTGTAGGCAATAATTTGGTAAGTTTCCTTCATGGGGACGCTATAATAAAGTCCTTGTTGAAAATTGCACAATTTTCCATTAACCACTTGAACGGTGGTAGCTCCAGCAATGGTGGCTGTACAGAAAGTTAGAAGCTTCAAGAGCCAGACGATGATGGTAATGCCTGCTGTACCCTACACTTGTGCGTGTGTGTGTGCGGAATTTCGCCTTATGGCCCACTTCCCGCTACCGCATTTGTATCCCTTCATTGTTAAACGGTTTCGAGCGAGCAAAATTCTTACAAATCTCACAAAACTTTAACACAACACAATTACGATGCGAATTATTGTCATGCAATGGTAGTGGTTGCCTGGGTAGACGGGGGAGAGTGAAAGGGTGCACAAGTCTGTGCCTAGTTATAGAATGAGGGAGTCCTTGGTCTCTCGGCTGATGAAGGGCAAGTTCGACTCTAGCGACGGTGCTCGAGTGGCCGCATACTTCGATGGAATTCGATGTAAATTGGGGGAATCTTAAAGACCAGACCTCCTGCCTCCTGAAACGGCGGACCAAGTTTCCCGAATGCGGAACCATTTGCTGAGGAGTGCCGGGCCGGGATCAAAGTACGTACAGAAGTACGTTAGTGCTGCAATTATGTTTAAGTGCAGCTAATTAGCATTATGCCTTCTTCAAGACGTTGCCTGGGTGGTAGGAGGAGGACTTTGGGCAATAAGGGGCTTCTAGGAAATTTCTGCACTTTCCACTTTCCATCGAGTGCTGCAGGCAGACGTCGCGTTGCCAAATGAGCGGTTGCATGCTGTTGTGGGAAAATATTTAGTAATCCCTTTCGAGAGGGGTTTTGATGAAGTTAATTAATGACGGCCTACTTGAGCCGCAGTGGTTTGCGGTGGCAGCGATGGCGACGGTGGCGACGAGTAGATTTGTTCGCAGATGCCTTGGGGAAATGCTGTTTGTGGTCCTCCATGGCTTTCAAGTTCATTGAATGAGGGTGTCTAATTGACACTTGAGCACGTGAGCTTATCGTTTTGCGTGTGAAGTGCACTTACACTTGTGTTTAAGTGTAAGTCATTATTAAAGGGACAATCGAATCCCTTCTCGCTGCAATTCTGTGAAGTGGCTTAACTATTCTGCGAAGACTTTCCAGAAAGCAGGTTCTTTGTCCCGCGGATCACTGACGACGGTCACATTCTGAAAGGATGACTTCCAATAAAGGGCTGAAAGGTGAGTCGATGTTCAGATACCAGCTCCAATAGACGCCCTATTGCGATACTAATATTGACTCTCCACAGAGGACAGGCACTGGCAATGCACTGGCAATGCTGTCGCTCTAGTCGTTCTCAACGCTAATTCCAGAAAAACATAGCTCTTCATTCGTCATGATCAACCTCCTCAAGTCCCAACCATGTACCCCACCATGTCGGAACATTCCGTTGAACGCATTCAGATTGGCTTTGATTTTCGGGCCACTTAAGTTAATAGAGGTAACCGAAACTTAACGAAACTGAACGAAACCACAAAGTTGATCACATACGTAGGATATGATTGATTTTTCGACTACCTAAATCGGTTGAGGTAATCAAAACTTATCGAATCTTAACGAAACTTAATGAAAATGAACTAAGTTTAAGAAGCTATTGATTTTGTGAACACTTAAATTAGTAGAGGCAACCGAGATTTACGACACTGAACGAAACTGAACGAAACCTCAAAGTTGGTCATATATGTAAGGTGCGATTGATTTTTCGCCTGGTTAAATCAGCTGAGGTGATCGAAATTTTTCGAGTCTTGACGAAACTTAACGAAACTTAACGAAACTGAACGAATTGACAGTTAAGGTCACCTTTATTATTTCTGTTCGGTCTGTTGCTTTAATTCACTTACGTCCATTATGGTTGGGTATTGTGAAAATTCAGAACTCAGTTTGACAGTACATATAATTCGAAAAAGGATCTCCGCTCAACTTACACTTAAGACCGAAGAGAATACGTCACAGTGAACATCACATTTTACACCACCTTTTGTCTTGTGAAAGGGCATTATCCCAAGTACTAGCAGGTAAACGAGTTGGGCACACGCACCATCCCATCTTAAAGATACCCTGAGTCCGCGCAATTAAATTTAACAGCAGCGACATTCAATTCGCCTGACTGCAGGGCGCAAAGATTGAATTGAATTCTTGCAATCCAATCATTTTCCGCGCCATTTTCACAGAACTGCTGCCCCCTCTACGGAGTGCAGCCATTCAATGCACATCCATAGCATTGGCATTCCCATTCCGTTGCACTCGAAAAGCACTCTTGCGCTTGAAACAAATGTGTCTAGGCCACACTTCAGGCCAAAGACTCACTAAATAAGCCTGCAGTTCTCTCGTATCGTCGGTCGCTTCAATTCGTCCAACCGACCTACTCGGCACTGCGCTCTCGATGCACTCGACGCGCGGCACCCAATTACAACATTGACATCCCCCGATAGTGCACTTCTCAACATTACAAATAGCCATTGCTTGACCAAAGATCATCGTTCGCCCATAAACCACAAGCAGAACCAGACCGAGGAACCGTGCACATCTACCCGCCAGCCCATCGGAGGACGAGCATCAGTGAGGAAGCACCAGACGAATCCACACACACCCCTCCCAGTAAGGAATGAAAAATTCAAGTAACGACACAAGCTCGAGTCTTCCCCAGTGGCAGCCATGTCCTCCGACGACGGTCCATTCGCAATAATCATAAATTCCCCATGAAACCAACATAAGAAATCGTTTTACGATGCTGCGAATGTCATAAGGGTGATACGGATTTTTTTCTGCCGTCGTCTCCCCATCATCGCCCCTCCCCGAGCTGCGCAGACCACCACAGCCTGTCGTGTGTGGCGTTCAATTCGATAAATAGCTTTAAGATGTCCTGTGATTTGGGATGTCAATGTTATCGGACGAGCTCTACGGCGGTGTTGGGCGGTGGGCGGTGAAAAGAACCTTTGACATGAAGGTTGAAGCTTGCTTTGTGCCGAATGAAGTGGACTCCCAGGGGGACTGTGTGATGTGAGTTGTAATTTGTTGAGGTCGGCAAACAACAAGTTGAAATGAATTGCGGAAGAACAACGAACCAAATGAAAGTTTGTCTCGTTTGTGATGCCGGTGGTGCGCGGGGTGGTTCCTTCTTTTATTTCCTCGATTCACTCGGTCGTTTCACCCTGGAAGACGAAGGGTTTATGCATGACCATAAAGGTCTCCTCATGCTCTATGCGCTACCAAGTCAGGTAATGGGCTTCGTAGTTTCGTTTGTTTTCTTTTCGTATCCTGTAACGGTTATTGCTGTCATTAACTGAGATTAGCAAAAAGGAACGCTTTTAGCCCGCTGTTGGTGGATGGATGCAGAAGGCAGCTGAGCCTACTACGTATCGGGGTCTCTGGTTATCATCGCGATGAAGTTGGGAATTTTAGATGCCCGCCTAAATGGGGTTGGGACACGTGAACTCGGCGGTTGTGTATGGTGAGTGGTTGGATAAATAATTGAACGAAAGAACGGGGCGCTACCTCGGTATGAGCAGTAGTAATGTGGTCATGTGTTGGGCGCCATGGAAATCGTTGAGTCTCTTTTGCGGGAGGACAATTTGGTCTTGAGGGAAGGAGGTTCTTTAAGATTTTGTAGAAAGCTGTGGTCTTGGGGTTGCCAGTTACTGCTCGGTGAAATCCCCTTGTGTAGTCTTAGTCGCCAATGGATTTGATGCTCTGATGTTCTTTAAACTAGAAAGTGAGCCAGTTTAGAAAGAAGACCACCAATCGCCCATTAACCAGAGCATACCCGTCATGTACTGCTTCAGAAGGTGGGCTCTTCCAAATCCGTATTTGTGTAAATTTTCTGGCCAATGCATCCAGGTTTTGAACTGTCTACTCACTTCTTCTCAGAGCAGCTACCCGTGGAGGACCGAGCGATAACTCAAGTGTTTACCGAACCCGTTTGGGATTGAATTGAGGACTATCGCTAACTGGGCGGAGGAGGTTTGACCAGCTTTTATCGCACTGGCTTGATTGATTTACTTGGCAGCACTGTTTCCTGAACGAATTCAGTTTGGACATGGGTCAATGTTGAATTAGAGTTTCTCTTTGATTGTGATGTAGCAAATCTGACTAAGGAGCCGCCATTTCATTGTTTAAGAAATTTGAAGAATTCTTTCGATTTGTTTGCTGGTAATTTCTCCGACACTATGTTTCCTCTCAACGAGCTCAAAATAGCAATCCGGATGAAGGATCACCGGAAGAAACAGCTGCAGAAGATGGAATGACTCTAGATGAGGTGATGAAGGAACCACTGCACATTATGACAATGAGATCATCCATATTTACGTTCAGGTAGTCTGTCATGCCGGCAGAATGAGACTGTCCTTGAAATCACATTCGACACAATCTGCAAGACAGTGAAACACGCATCAAGGAACGCATTTCGGTGCACCTCTCCTTCACTCGCCAGGTTTTCAGATTCGAAGACCTGCCTAGCTGGAAAATTGGTGTCGAGGCGTTCGTGACTTTTGGACTACATCCACATCTTGGTATGCCTTCTCGACCCTATCCTATGCAAAAATGTTAATTCGAAAGCACCAATCAGTTTTCTATTTTGATTATAGTCTACAGGGTCAACGATCTCAGCCTCATCTGGACAACACAACATTAAGACTCATTTGAGAGTCCAAGAAAGTGCCATCCGTGGTTACAGCTAACCCTCCGCAATATATTCTCCAGTGCCCGACTGGAGAAATCACACGATTGCGCATCTCATGCCGCAATCCGGTGCACGTTTCAACCGCCTCCGGAGTCCTCCAGCCGAACTGCGCTGTGCAGCGCGTATGTGTTAGACAACAGGATCATTCGTCAAGAATACGAGATTCCTAAAAGTAAACATCACTCTTATCCTCCTGTCAAAGCCATCATTGCACTTTTAATTTATCGCGTTTAGATGCTTGTCTCCTCATAAAGACGCCCCCGGACACATGCCGTTCAAAAGAGTATCAAGACTGAAAAATAGTTAATTGCATTATGAACGTTAATTTCAATAATAAATACTGCTCTATGTACTGTCGAGTCACCAGTGAACCCGTCCTTGATGGTCAGATCACAATGGTCCTGTGACAAGACTGTACAAGTTAATGAGCAGTTATCCAAAACCCCAATCGGACCCATTTTGAACCCAACGACATCATTTCCCTTGATCAACCCAAACGCAGTGTCATTTTCTACACATTTCCCCCGAGCATTCGCACTTGCTCAAACGCAGCGTCATCATCTACTGCACAATCAATACCCCAGCATGATCATACCAAACTCGCACACTTTTCTTAAACTCATTGTCAGCACTTCCTTCACACACAACAAATCACAGCACAAGCACCTTAAGTCTTAGGTTGCTGAGCTATTTCATTATTTTTAAGGTAGGTTACGTTAATCTAAGAGAATGAACAATAAAGGCAGTCCACATAAGACTTAACAGAAAGACTGCGGTCTTTTAACTTACATGAACACAAGACTACAAATGTATGAGCTAAGTTGCATGTCATGAGTTGATGACAGTTTGACCACGCATGCCCACACGCTCAATCGGTTACGAATACACTACACTCTAATTTATTATTGAGTCACTAAAATTACTCGTAGATTTTTCGGTCTAGAAATTAATTCGCGGTAATAATGCGGTTTGCTAAGAGATGGCGTAACTTGTATTATTCCATTGGAGCATGCGTTGGAAAGCTACTGTCATTGGACGTCATTTCAGTACTTGGTGGGATCAGAAGGGTGTGCTGTATCATGAGCTGCTAAAACCGGGTGAAACCATCAATGGACAACGCTACCGAACACAATTTATCCGTTTGAAGTGAGCAGTAACCGAAAAACGCCCGGAATATGTGACCAGACACGAGGCAATAATTTTCCATCCTGACAACGCTCGTCCGCACGTTGCTATTCCGGTTAAGAACTATTTGGAAAACAGTGGATGGGAAGTTTTACCCCACCCGCCTTATAGCCCAGACCTTGCCCCTTCTTACTACCATTTGTTCCGGTCGATGCAGGACGCCCTCACTGAAATACGGTTCACATCAGAGCAGAATATCAAAAATTGGCTTGATTCATTCTTGGCTGCCAAGCCGGCGTAGTTATTTTGGGAAGTAATTTAATTCTGCAATGGTTAGACTAAAACTACGAACGTACAGTTCGCCGTTGAATCTTGTTCTCGGATTGCAGAAAAAAAAAGAAAAAAAAAAAACATTTTCTTTGTCAATACACTGCATATTCTTTCGTACGCCGTTAATTGCTCAGGCTCAGAAACAAAGCTCTCACTGAAATGTACAAGACTTTTAAGGATGTATTCTTTCAAGGCATTGAACAGTTTGTTCCGACTTTTAACAAGAAAGCATCTTATAAGCTCCCAAGGTATAATAAGAGATTATAAAATTTAGAAAATGTTAAGAATAAAGCATTGAAGCCTGAGGACCGTTCTTATTTTCTTCAACTTCGAAGAGAATTCGACTTTTTAAATAGATTCTTGTATCATCAATATGTTAGCTCAGCTGAAGGAAACATCAAGAAAAACAAGTTCCATTACAACACTGATACTGCCTTCAATATTTCCAGTTAAACTGTTTCTCGGACACAGACGTTCTTTCTTAACTCGAAGTTACCAAGGAATCGGGTGTGGATTCAATTCCGCCACTGTTACTGTGCAAATGTGCGTTATCAATTTACACGCATTAAAAATAATTTTTAATGAGTCTGTTATAAGTGAGCAGTTTATCGATGATTGGAAAATATCTTTCATTAATCAAATTTACAAAGTGGTCTTAAACACCTAGTAATAAACTACAAGTCAATTTCCAAACGTTCTGCAAAGTTGTTTGAAAAGCTCGCTATTCACAGGCTATACTTTTCTGTGAAAGGGTCAATTTATCAAAGCAACATGGTTTTGTAAGAGGCCATTGAACTGCAACTAATTTAAGTCTTTTTTCATATTACTGCTTAAATTCTATAGAAAATAGAAGAGACAGAGAAGAAACAAGTTGATGTGTTGTATACAGATTTTGTTAAGGCATTTGATAGAGTTCATCATGGACTTCGAATGCTGGGACTTAATGAAAGCTTCTTGAAGTGGCTAAAGTCTTATGTGTCCAACCGGAACGACAAATTGGTGGGATTCATTCATCCTTCATTAATGTAGAGTCCGGTCTTCCCCAGGGTAGTCATTTGGCACCACTTTTGTTCATTTTATTCGTGAATGATGTGCCTGACGTCATAAAATTTCTTCTATTCAGGACTGCCTGAATTTTGTGAGTACAATCATCTTATGCTAAAAATATTAAAATATAAAATGTTCCGTGCCCACAGAACATTGTTACTCGTTAATTTCATGTACAAGCTCGGAGGTGATAAACTCCCAATAGTAAGTCAAGTGAAAGATCTTGGTGTTATCTTTGATTCGAAATTGACTTTTTCTTACCATTTCAATTTTATTGCATCGAAAGCGAATCCACTTTTTAGTTTTCTCAGACGTGTACACATTAAAGGCAATTTTCATGTCATTGGTGCTGCCAACATAAGAATATTGCTGTGTTGTCTGGTCCCCATTATATGAAAACGCTAGCAAAAGAATTGAAATAACACAAAAGAGGTTTACACGGCTTGCCTTAGACATATAAGCTGGTCCGATGAAATGCCTGGTTATTCCTCAAGTCCGTCCAAGTGAGCAACACAATCGATAGATGTGTCTGGATGGGAGTTCTGATGGCTTGAGGATTTTTGTAACATTGACTACCGTTTAAGGTGTCCCTTCTATCTCGAATAATCTTGTCACATTTCGCGGTTCGGAGTCATGCATCGCTTCCACTCGCGAAAAAAGAATATCACACACAACGCGAGTGGTTGATGTAGAAGCTGAGCCAAGGTCCATCTGGTGGCATATTGGGTCTTTAATTTAATTCGTGCGGTCTGCTAAGAGATGGCGTAACTTGTATTATTCCATTGGAACATGCGTTGGAAAGCTACTGTCATTGTACGTCATTTCAGTATCTGTCATTCATTTGAAGCGTAAACAACAAGATGCACACAGACAAGCCCAAAGGGTTCTTTTTCTCAAGCACATTGCTTGTAACAGTATTAAATCTGAAAACTTGTCTATTGGTATGTCCTGAGAAAGATGCCTTAGAAATAGAAATGAGCTTCCCATGGCGCCTTAATGCTACTTGCTACGAAGTCGATCTTCAATTGAGCAGGGATAGTTTAAAGAATACTCTTAAGAATTTATTAAGCTCTTTTAATGTATAAGTATTCGCATCATTGTGACCGAAAGATGATGAGGCTGATGAGGCATCTGCTTTTCAATCCGCACCACATCCACTTCATGTTCCAAAACCCTATCGACTCATTAAGTAATCCTGGCCCTTAAATTTCGTCCCTTGCGTTCTTAATCCCCCACCGCTGAAAAGATTTTGCAGGAATGTTGCTTCATGTACTTTATAGCTGTCACACAAAAAAACGAAGTCATGAGTACTCTCGCTACTTATAAATCGCAGCTTCAAGGGTTTGGCTTCAAAACGACTTTCAATGCTCTCATAACGCCCCCGTTGCTACATTCTGTGAGTACAGTGGTCGGATAGGCCACCCAAATACCGACGGATTACGTGGATTTGAGGAACAACAACCGCTGATTCCTCAAACCACCGTCAAGTCGACGGAATAAAACAATAGCAATAGCAAATCGAAAAGGGTTAATGCACTTTCAAGCACACAATTTGTATATCCACCAATCAACTGCTGCTGACGACCATCGGTGGAATACATTTTGAAAGCCTTTGCAAGACAAGTGGACCCGCTCTGGAGACCAGTCTAACGAAAGTAAACCCTTTCAGGTGGAGCTTCATGCCCTCCATTAAGTAGATCAAGTCCTAATTTTCGAAATGCTTTTCACTAGCCGACTACGACCACTTCACATTCATGAGTTCCTTTTTCTTTCAATTTCAATTGAAATCCGTCCGCCCTTCCTCCAGTCGACTGCCGGCCCTGCACTCACTCAACATACAGAAACGTTAATTATCCTTTTTTTTTTCTTGTGATTGATTCCATTTCAATTTCTATTCATGATTCAATAACGGACCCTTCGTCCTTGCACACACACACACACAAGAAGAAGAAGAAGAGAGAGAGGGAGCATCAAAGAAAAACGAATGAAACCCAATCAAGTTAAGTTCTTCAATGAAATTCCAAACGAAAAGTGCAAGAAAAAAAAAATCCCCCCACTGAAGGCAGAACCAACGATGACAACAACAACAAAGAAGTAACTAATGAAGGATAACCAAACTCCAAAGGCGAACGAAGGAACCAATGGCCTTTTGACCCTTGGCTCTGTTCCCCTTTCAGACTCATTTTTTATTGCCTTTCTTCGAGGAATTAATGCCATCTAAGCAGATTGATTGAGCGGCGGAAAAAATTGTCGTTTCTTGGGAAACTCCACTTACACCTAGACGGAACTGGATGTCGACAACAGCAGCAGCAACCAAATCAACAACAAGTAGAACATTCGAAAAAGGATTGGCGAATTACCATTTGGAGCTTTTCATTCGTTCGCTTTTTTTTCCGCATCGGTCTCAATGCACTGCTGGAGGATTGCAGGAGTACCTTGGTTCCTGTAATTTCACCCTCCTTATGCAATTCCTTCTCGCCGTCTGGTCCGGCATCTGGCCTGACGGTGCACCGATTGTATTTAAATTGCAAACGAGGATTGTGCTGGCTCTCTCTTTTTTACATGACTCTTCAAAGGGCAAGCTGTATTTATTGCTGGACTCTATTATCAGGGAGATGAACAAATTAACTTCTACAAGGACTCACCAGACAAAGGAATATTTTAATAAATTTTCAAATCTTCTGACTGCGAAGAAGTTGTGTCGTGCCCTTGAGGAGGCGCGCTGCTGTGCGGTGGTCTGCAGTTGTTGCGTCCTTCAATGAGGGTAAATGAACTTTTGATGCACCAGCTGTGATTGTGATTTTGAGTTGGAGGAAACAACAAGAATTGACTCAGTTCGAAGGGATTTAGTAAGAATGGCTACAATTCGAATGTTGGATCCATTGGCCCATTGGCAATGATGTGATATGCAGCATCTACCGGATCGGGAGAATGAAAATAGCCGGCGACTGGAATATCAGTTCCATGTTGGAAAAGCAATCCTGCCTCCTGGAGGAACATGAAGAGGTAGGTACATCACTATGTTCCTGTTCAACGTCCGTCTCCAATAAGGTCCAGCACGCACCATCCTTTTATCGATTCGGAAGTCGCACAGGCCAGCATTCATCGCAAGGAACTATTCGATGGGATGGCCGAATGCTCGGGATTCCGAGAAAATTGATCCGATTGTGTCGTACACAAAACATTTGCTGTGAGTTATGACCAACGTGCCGAATTGGGCACGTACTACCTGAGATTACCTGGCACATACCTAGAGATGCTATATGAAAGGCCTTAGAACTGAAGTAGTTCAGAATAAGCTCCTCTACAACATAGCATTGTGCCCCCGAAGAAAAACAACTTGGGCATAGGGGTCGGTTTGCAACGCACTAATCGGAACGTAGCGTTAGGGCTTCGGGCACGACAAATCGTATGTAGACCAAATATTCACACTAAGGCATTTCCTGGAGGAGACTAACGAGTGTCAGATGGATACGCACCATCCTTGTATCGATTTGGAAGTCGCACTAGCCAGCATTCGATGGGATGGCCAAATGCTCGGGATCCCGGGAAAATTTATCCGATTGTGTCGCAACACTCTGAAACAATACACCAAAGAGTTCGGAGCCTCAGCAAGAAGACATGTATCACTTGCCAGTGGTTTCTTCACGCTTCTATTGGAGGTGCGAAGGGTAGCTTGAAACACGGAAGGACCTCTCTTCTACGAGTCCGTCCAAGTGGCCAAGACAATCGATAGATGTGTCTGGATGGGAGTTCCGAGGACATGAGGATTTTTGTAACATTGACTACCATTTAAGGTGTCCCTTCTGTCTCGAAGAATCTTGTCACATTTCGCGGTTCGGAGTCAGCATGACGCTGCTGGTTGTTTCCACTCGCGAAAGAAGAATAGCAGGCAATCCAAGAGTGGCTGACGAAGCTGAGCCAAGGTCCATCTGGCTTATTATGAGACGTTACTGATTTCCATAGATTGAACATGCACACAAGGCAACAAAGATAAGAGGGAAATGCATGTCATGAGTATTATGACCAGGGATAGGATTTTGCTTACTTTGCCTCTTATTTTGGATAATCGGAAGTTACGTCCTCCTGATTCCAAATATTCTGATTTCTGATTCTACTTCTGTCTGTGAGTTTGGCATCAAGCTCCCTTGTCGAAAATGCGTGCCTATGGTGTCTATGAATCTTTTCTTCAATGGATTAGAAATAACCTTTTGAAACGTTCAATTCCAGTTGTTTTGAATGGGTTCAAGTCTGATATCCACCAAATAAGTGCTGGTGTTCCCCAAGGTTCTGTTCCGTATCCGACACTCTTTCTAATTTTTATAAATGATCTCTTGTCTGCTACTTCTAATCCAATCCATTCCTTCGCTGATGACAGCACCCTCATCTTTCATATTCGTTCCAAGACTCACGAACCCGCCCTTCGGCCGTAGAATTGGAACGGCAGAGTATGTGAAGCACATTGAATTCCGATCTTGACAGCATTATCAATTGGGGAAAAAACAACAAGTGCAATGCTTCAAAAACTCAATGCTGCCTCATGTCACTCAAGCATCCTTGTAAATGGCACCTGTGTCGATGAAACCGGAAAGCTTTCCATCCTTGGTATGTGTATCAACACAACACTTAGTTGGACCGATCACATATTTGAGGTCGCCAAATTTGCTGCGAAATGTTTAGGTTTCCTCAATCAATGCAAGAAATACTTCACTCCTTCTGATTTGGCTTTTATTTATAAGGCGTATACGCCCCAAGCTTGAGTACAACGCTCATATCTGGTCTGGTGCGCCCAAAACCATCCTGCACCTACTAGATAGAATCCAAAAGCGAGCGATAAAACTTATAGGAGACAACAATATTGCAGAGTCACTAGACTCGCTCGAACATCGACGTACCGTCTCAAGTGAGCTTGTCAACTGCATCCTCCTCTTCATGAATTCACCCGCAATACCCGTCTCGCCAGGAATGCTCATCAGTTTACCCTTAAGCCTGCTTTCGGACGCACAGTTAAATTTAGAGACTCGTTCATCAGCCGCACCACACGAATATGGAAAGCTCTTCACAGCTCATTATTTCCCCCAGAATACAATCCGGAGATATTTAAAACCAATGTGCACAGGTACCTCCTCTCCCTTTCTCCTTCTACACCTTCGGCCCGTGTTGTGTCTTGAACCCGGACACTTAAGGATATTAAAAATCCCTTGTGAGCGCGCAAAATTATAAAAAAAAAAATTTCTTTTATTTTGCCGTTTATGCCTTTTTGTGCCTTTGTTGCCTATGTCTGCCTTTTCCTTCAACGCTTGTTGGCAAACAATTTTTAGAAAACCCGCGTTTGAGTGAATGTCATGTACAGTGCTCCACAAAGGTCAGCTTACAATAAGCGTGTTTTTTTGAGAATCTGTACTTAGCTCAGTATTATTTTTACACGCGAAATAAAAACAAAACAAATTACTGAGCAGAATCCGCTTAGTGATATTTGGCAGTCAACACTGACTAGAGCGCGTTGAAGAACCATAGGTGGCCCGTCTCATACGATTCAGATAACACCACTGAATCATAGATGCCGCTGACAACACTTTTTGAAGATGCAGCAGAATTGTCGGCATTTGCTAAGGATAACGTACTCAATTTGTAATCTATCCCATATTTACAATACAGACGCTTCTAGTGAATAAAACCATATTTGTACGAAAATTATAAAACACATTAGACAAAAAATTAATCAATTCGTATTTTGACATTTAATGCCATAAAAGTGAGGACACGCACTAACTTTTGACACACAAAAAAATGGGAAGAAGAGAGTTTTATTGAGGATCAATGCTGAGCTGAGTACTGAGTTCTCAATAAAACACGGCTAATGGTGCAATTTGCATAAAAAATTGTCATGGGCAGAATATAAGTTATGAATATTTTTGAAATATAAATTAAACAAGGTTACAGGCTTCAAAAATATTTAAATAATAATATAATGTTATTTTTAAAACTTTAGGATTTTATGGCTTGGGGATTTTGTAAGATTTTGAATCCGCAATGCGTTTCAACTGCAAAAGGAAGTGGATAAGGAGCCAGACAACAGGGCGTTGTTTGGGTCCTAACACCAGCACCCGGTCTGTTGGTGCACACAAAAGAGGTCTTCGGAGTCATTTAGTAATTTCTGTAAAATCTGCCAAGAGTGGTGTTAGCCTCAGCGAGTGCAATCGCAAGTCGTGTTGAATGTCAATATTCCGTAGTTCTTTCTCTGGATTACCGTGAGTTCAATTCTCAATTGCATTATCAAAACTGTGTCACAAAATAATACGACCGAATTCAAAGGCTCGGCCGGAAAGAATTCACATCACTCACCCAACACGCATCACTCAGCGAATCACAGAGGCAAACCGGAATCGATCACGGTCCTGCAGCCAAAACTCGTTCGCAGCATGCATCCTGCCTCGTTCCCCTTTCATGAATAATTGAGCGCTAGCCCAAGTCCCAGTGCCATCCCCCTCAGGATGCAATAATAACATACCAAGTGAATTAGATGTCAGTCAACGGCTCATAAATTGATATCCATTAGCCCGGCAAAAAAAGCTCGTCAAATATCCTCGCAATCGTCATGTTTCAACATTTTGACATGACTCTCGGAGGAATTCAGCCGCGTATCCTGGCAAACAAATCCAAAATCAAAATACTCATTTCGCATGCAGCGGAACTCAGCGCAACGCATGACCGCTCTACTCTTAATTGTCATTGGAAGCGGCACAGTTTAACGAAACGGTGACATGGAGAAATAATTTATGAGCCGCATGCCCCGTCAGGATGGTGCCAGAACTCCGCGGGGGACTGAGTGGGGCGCAAATGCACAAGTACCAGGCGAATTACTCAAATTGATTGAAGCCATCGCCTGGCTCCGGGTGACATATCTGCCAATAGGAATTGAGGCTCAGCAGGTCAATGGGGCTTGGCGTCCCTTCGCCTCCAAACCACAACTCCACCCACTCTTGTGCACACACACATGCAGTCGGCCACACGACGCCAAATGAAGTGGTATTTGATGCAACTTCACGAGTCAGGCGGCTGGGGGATTCCTGACTAAATTGCCAACAGGAGCGATTGCAGAGCGGACATACTCTGCGGTGGACGTTGCTGGAGTGGGACGTGTTAAGTGCAATGAAGTGGACAGTTGGGGATATTTGAAGACAATTTGCAGCGCTCCCCCGGCGAGAGTGGACCATCTTTCTTGTCGCGATCCTTGAACAGCTTAAGCCACCCGCCCCTCCTTGGCAGAATGAGGTCAGCCGGAGGGACTGGTCGTGCCATCTTGAACATTTCTTTCAACTGAATTTCTGGACGTATCATTAACCTCAGCCGTTCGCCGCTTCCCCCTTTTGGTTTTCGGCAGCGATTACTGTGAGAACTTTGTTTGAGTTTCGGGGCACACAATGGCAGGACGATTTCGGTTTTTTTCCTTCTTCTCTCTTTCTCTCTCTCTCTCTCTCTCTCTCTTTCTCCGCTTTCGTTCCGCTTTCTTGGGTTTCACAGTTCATTCATCGTGGACGAGAGAAAAATATGCTTCCCTCGTGAAAAATCGCCACTGACTGACAGTGCCGCACCGCACAAAGTGACCTCCACTAGCTCCACAACCACCTCACCATTGCCATCATCACCATCGTCACCACCACGGGCCCCACGGCCCTCCCGAATGGCAGCAGTAACGAATAATAGCGGAGGCAACCGAACGAGGGTAAAACGGACGCCAGAACGAAAAAAAGGAGCTCTTCAACTTAATAAATATCCTGGAACAGTTACCCGCTCACAGACGTAATGCGGACGACTCTCTAATTACAAAACTTTTTTAATAAAACAAAAATGTTGTGCTTTTTTTCCACCTCCCTCCGCCAATCGTTGTGTCGTCCTTCGCTCCGTCCGCTTCGCCTTTCGCCACTTTTAGTTCACACCAGGATGCTGACTGCATTCACAAGTCGTCCTGTAAAATGGGATTGTTAGGTTGAGCATGTCTGTATCTCTGTATAGGTCTGCGGATAGGTCGGTGCTTCGGTGCCTGGGTGCTCGGATGGTTGAACTGGGAGTGGATCCATTCGGGTTACCCGCTGCCATTTCGGGAGTTACTAGCTGCGGTGGCTAATAAATTCCATTCGAGTGGTAAACTTTCTGTTTCGGTTCTGCTTCGATGCAGTTAAGGACCTGCTGGATATCCGATAACTATGGTGATGATGAGGTGATCTATTGCATCTACCCAGTGGTTGGTGTGCTCCTAGGGAAACGGGAGTACGTGATGGTGTAGCTTAGATGCTGGGTGAAGGATGCAAGCGACCCCCATTACGTTAAGTGATTTCGATTTTCGTTGCAAGCTTAAGGTTAGTCAACCGTGAACATACACACGAGACAAATTAAGCACGCATCATACGTGGGTGTCTGGAACTGCTTTCGAATTCCTGTTGTTTTTCGTTTTTGATGAGATGCATTCCTCTGTCATTAGATGGATACGGTTGTTGACAGCGTAGTGGTTTGGAGGCCTGCATCATACGTCAATCGGATCCTCGTCCACTTCGTCTGTTTGCTATGTTCGACAGTAGACTCAAAAGTTTTGAGTCTGCAGTGTCGGATGGAGTGTCAGCTTTGTTTTCTCAATCCACAAGAAATGAGCCCCCTTTGACTGCGCCACCTATCGAGGTATAAGTCTCCATAGCATCGCTTCCAAGATCTTCTCCAGGTTATAGTGAACGCCGTCAATTATCACATGGTCTCATAAATGCGGCTTCAGGTCAGAGACATCCACAATAGAGCAGATCTTTGCACCTATTCGTGGTTTCAAAGAAGTCATCCTTGCTGTCATCATCTTTGTCCTTCTTGATGTTGTCGAATGTGGCTTTGCTGCTGATTATTATGAAGCGCTCGCTTATGTATTTGAAAGCTTGTTGCCTTAGTGCGAACGAACTAACCCACCTCCAAACAAGCTCTGCAACAATCGCCCCGCCGGCCGTAATCAATATCGGTGCTTGTCATCCTCATTTTGCCAAGCCTATACCATCGCACCTCCAGGATCGCGGTGATGTCTGTCTTGTAAGCTTCTAGAGCAGGCTCGCAGGTTAGACGTCGTCTCTCAGGGGACCTCACATTTCACGTGCTGGACTCAAAATCGTTGTCCTTATTTCGTTGTCAATGGCAGAATCTCCCGTATCCAAGGCTGGCTGTCATCTCTGAACTATGTATATTTTATCACTTTGGGGAACTTACGGCAGCAGAAAACACCCCAACTTTGAGGACCGGGCCCTTGTTTATGCCCCTGCACAGGCCCCACAGACACATTAGTTCACCTCTAGGCGGTTGTCGTCAAGTCTTTCCAGATGGCGCCACGAGGGTGCTGTAGAAGGGCGTCATTGCTGCCATCTCACCAGGTTCGGAGCGATCAACAACTTTGTCTTGGACGCACTGGCCCATACCTTCCAGGCCCAGTCCTAGACCAGAACTCCGTACAGTCAGGTGCGTCAACTGATGGCATCCTTCCTCACTTATCCCCAGACTCCAAGTCGTTGAATGTCACTGCTGAGAGTACTTTCAGAAATACGAGTTGCGTACTAGGAGTTGTTAGAGCAAGAAAGACGAACGTGCAAAGGGTAGCCGAAGTTGCCAGATTATAGGAAACCTATTAGGTTCCGATTGATGTCTCACTTCCTTCTTGTGTTCTTAGCGTAGGGATATATGATTCGAATCATTTAGAGCATGCGTGGGTAAGAGAGAGAGAGAGAGAGGGGGGAAGAGAGAGAGAGAGAGAGAGAGAGAGAGGGGAGATAGAGATGATGGAAGGGGACAGACATATAGTGAGAGAGGAGAGAGATAGAGGTGACAGGGAGAGAGGTGATGGAAAGTGACGTACATATAGTGAGACAGGAAAGAGAGGGAGAGAGAGAGAGAGAGAGAGGTGATGGAAAGTGACAGACATATCGTGAGAGAGGAAAGATAGAGAGAGAGAGAAAAATATACAGAGAGAAATAGAGAGAGAGAATTAAGAGAGAGAGAATGAGAGAGAAAGAAAGAGAGAGAGAGAGAGGGGGAGAAAACCTACCAATTGCCTGCAACCGATATTTATATTTTCTTAACGGGTTAACGCATATCTGGCTGAGACAATTCGTAGGTTCGTGTGAAAGCGCTCTTTGGTATTTCCATATCTCAGCTGTTTTGTTGTCGTTCCCGGATAGAAGAAGTACATTATAACCGAGAAAACATTATAACCGATCTATTTACAAATTTGCTCATGATTTTCGGCCGGATCGGTTGATAAATTTACAAACATCAAGCTCAATAAAATAAGCACTTGCTTGACTCTAGACCAATCTTTATCTGCTCAAACCAATCTTCAAATGTTGATCTAGAAATGAGGATACCTTCCTGCTCTATATCGACAGTATTGCATTTGTGTACATGGGCGGTGCTACAGCCCGCATTGGCCCAGGGCCTATCTTCTACAGCAACCGCTCGTGTTGTGTGTGCTCTAGGACCTACAGTATGCCAACTCCTTACCGCCAAGGTCTGGTACGTTTTTTTTCACACAGTTACTACTCTTCGCATTATCAGTGGGAACGTAAAAATTAGTTTGGTCGTACAGGGAATAGAACCCAGGCAACCAGGTTCAATTGCATATGCGTCGACGAACAGACTCCCAACTCCACCACCATTTGCCTTTAATTTTCTGAAAAAAAATACGTCTTTCTGTCTGCTCTACCAATGGTTTCTATCGGCCTTCAAACATCGGTAAGGGTCCCATTTTGTGAGACACAAGTTATAAAAGTTATCCTCAGCACCTGCGTTAAGGATTTCAGCAGTGACCCGCACCTTCGTTCTCGATGCTGACATCTTGGCTTCGTCTACATCTATCGGAGGTACGGAATTCTGTCTATCATTGTGTTGATTGAGTGGAACTTTCCTCTTCTTCTTCTGGTGGCTCACAGTCCGGAACAGACCTGGCTACAGTCGGGGTGGACCTATATATCAATTAATAGCAGCCACTATCTTGTGGCCGGCTTCCTTCAACTATGCACGGCGAGAAGTCTGGCTCTACTCGTGTGCGCCATCGGTTTAGTGCGCGTCCTCCATTGTCCTACTCGAGCGGAGGTAAGACTCTTCGAATACGTAGGCGCCGGCTACACTCATGGCTGTGTGCATCCTTCTCAGTTCGTGGTTGAATCTTTTTCACAAACTGACAACTGCCGTAAATAGGACCGAAAATTGAACTGATCTCCTCTGTCGAAAGTCACACATTTTACCTTTCTGAAATACCTCGTCCTTATTTAAGTGTTTCCTGGCATTAATTCTCGAAATCCCCGTTATCGCCTGCGACATGATCGTCACAGCAGGCTCTTGTGATCGCATACGATGCCAAGGAGTCACCCATCATCTGTAGCTATTGACGGTCAATTGTTTACAGACTTCTAACACCCAACCTGTTGCAGTCAAGATTGGTCTTCCAGTGAGTAGTGCACTCCATGCTTCCACTTAATTTGCAGAGGTTCCCCAACTCGTGATAATAGGAATATTCTCAAAAAACACTCGTCTGCAGGCAGTACACGCATCCGATCCCAACTCCGCCCCGACTACTTGCAGGAAGCCCTTAACACTTCCCCCTCATTCACACAATGGATTCCATTCCAATGCTCAGCCATTGTCCGACTAACAGAGTTGCCTTGAACACAAAACAGCAAAAATAAGAAAACTCACCCACAAGGCCTTGTGGCACATAAAATAAAAATCCCCTCCATCAAATTTAATCTTCCCGCAAGAACTAAAGTAAGCCAGCGAACTTCTAAGGTTCACACACAAAGCGCAGCGATCCTCGAACGATAAAGAAATGGAATTACAATGTCCATGGCAGTGCAGGAAAAGAATGCAAGTGGCCGCGGGCTGAATGCAAAACCTCCCATTTCCCTTTCGCCGGAAAAACACGGGCGTGCACGCGGGCCGCTGTTGTTGGGCAAATGGCAGGCGCGCGGCGGCGCAGCGCGCAAATACGAGTGCGATAACTAAATTTTCCGTTTCCTTTGACCAAGGGATAAGTTTAATTAAAGAAGTTTCCCGTGCAAAACAAAGAGGAAGCACTGAAGCCAAATAATACGCGCGCTTGCATATAAAGGAAAAACTTTGGCCATGACGATGGGATAATTGTTCGCGGTCGCGAATGCCCTTCTTTATCGCCCCCGCGCTTTGGTTAGCGGCGCTCATCCTAAGCCTTAAGCCGCGAATGCGGTGAAGTTTTGAATTGAATTGCAAGCGGTGTTATCGTGATTATATGGCGATGCTTGTTGCAGACGGAAGATGCGCCAGTGGCAGGCTGTCTTATTTCAGTTTGATGGATTGATTGCAAACGGTGGCGATGGGTGGTGGGCGACGGGCGGTGCAAGGTGTGAAGGGGCTGTCTAGGGTTGAGAAGGGATTAAAGGATACTGTGGATTGGCGGAGAATAATTGAAGTGGCAAACTTCATTACGGCGGAGTCAGTGCGGAGGACTTTGAAGTCAATGTGGGCTTTAAGGTCATCGACTTGGATTTGGGATTTTTTTTTGTCCCGGGTTATGACGTGAAACATGAACTAGCGGATGAGCGAAGGCTTGTTGGACGATGAAACATCTGCAGGGGGGGCAGAATGTTGGTGGCTTTTTGGGTAAACTGTGAGTTGGGGCGCAAATTCGACACATTGGCAAGGTCCAAACGGATTCAAGCTGGGATGAGTTCCGAAGTCGGACAGAAGACTTAAGTGCAGTAAATTGCCTTGAGGAGCAGTATCATTCGTTTGCGACGTGGCCCCATTTATGGGCTTCTACCAAGGGGGCAATCATGTCTCGTTATGTTTGTTTCCATCATCCATCCAAAACGTTAGTCGTTGGATGCTACACCAACTATGGCCTTCGTGGCTTATCTCTGGACTGTCACCTACTGTGGCCTCAACTCGTTTTGAGTTTGACGTCTCCAGAGTTGATTGGTGTCGTTGTGCCTTACTAGGTCCTGGTAAGTTGATAAACAAAAAATAAATAAAATAATTATTTGTCCTCCAAGCCAATGCTGCTACCTTCATTAAATCTGAATTAGAAGAGCTAGGCTTATAAAATCCTCGAAAAGTATTCATACTTTGATTGATAGATTGACTGACCAAAGATGAATGGGATGCAGAAAATTGGATAAGGAGGCGGTTCCCTAGTCTCGGATATGCAGTACAGCCTGGTCCGGACAGTCGCTAGCCCGGACACCTCTATATTTCGGACACTTTCAAAATGTTATCTCCGCAGACTGGACGGAGTATTAAGATGCGTATATGTTTAGACTCTGTTGTATGTACATACATACAAATATGGGAATTCATTTACTAGCTCTTGAGTCTAGGCACTGGGCCGTTGCGATTAGCAAGGTTAATCCTTTAGGTGGACAATATTTGTGTCCGGTTCATGGAGTCGTCCGTTCATAGTGGTCAGAATGTGGGCCTTGTGTGGACGAGTTGAACACAATAAGACACTCCACATCCGTTCTGGAGATGATCATAACCTCCGATTTGTTCACGTTGACCTTAATTCCAAAATCAGCGCATACGGCGCGCTGGCGTTCGGCTGGTAAGATGGGAGGATAACCAAGTCATCTGCAAAAACAAGGTGACTTACCCTCAACACTCCCAATGTGAAACATTCTTCGCCTCTGCTGCGCTTCAACTTCCAGTCCATATATACAATGAAAAGGAGAGGTGACAAGACGTACCCTTGGCGAAGTCCAACGCCCACGGTGAAAGGTGTTGATTTAGCACCGTTAACCCGAACCCAGCAGCTACAGTTTGTGGATAGAGACTGTATGGTCCTAAGAAGGGGACCATCAATCTGATACTCCTGCACTCCAGAGTTTACCTCGAACAACTGTAGATGGGCTTGGCATACTCCCACGCCTTTTCCAGTACCATTCTTAGAGTGAAAAGCTGGTCGGTTGTACTTCTACCGGGACGAAAGCCGCACTGTTCATCTCCCATCCTAGGCTCGACCATAGCTCTAGAACGCGCTTCCAACACCTTAGCGTAGACTTTCCCGGAGAGACTTAAAAGAGATATACCCCTGTAGTTGGAGCGATCTCTTTTGTCCCTCTTCTTGAAAAGTGGGATAATCACCCCAGTTTGCCAATCGCCGGGTGCCTCACCACGTTCCCAGGCCACTTCAATGACACGAGAGAGACATAAAACTCCCTCATTACCCATTGCTTCAAGCATTTCTGGCCGGATTTCATCCACACCGGCGGATTTGCCAATTTTTAGGGATTCAATCGCCAAAATGACTTCCTCCACCGTTCGACTATTCTCCGCCCCACTCAAGACTACGGGTCTGTCATCCTCAGTGCCCTGTTCGCAGCTCCGAAAAGTGATCGCTGCACCTGCGTAAGATGTCCACCTCATTGGAAAGCAACACACCATCTTTGGATTTGACTCCTTCGATGATGTTCAATTTCGTTCCTCTGAGTCGGCGAATGGTTGGTCAGAACACCTTTTTCGCAGATCTATGGTCGCTTTCCAACTTCTCGCCAAACTCCTTCCGAGACTGCTCTTTAGCTGCTCGCACAGCCAATTAGCAAGGTCTTCGCGCCTCAGTGTACCGGTCACGGGAAGCAGAGTCCCCCAAGAGAGTCCAGTCTTATTCTTCTCTCTGATGGCTTCTTGAACTCCGGGCGCTTTAAATCACGCACTTCTTTTCTCACCACCAGCCGCCACTCGAAGTCGCTTCCCTCCCCAAACATCCCGTACAGAGGCAAAAACACGCGATGGAACAGTTGGAAGTCGCTCAGACCTTATGAGATATGTGCCGCGCACAATTTAGCCGCAACTCACTGTTCTGTAGTTTCTCCCACCGTATGCGTGTAACCGCTCTTGATTTCTGCCTTGGCAGGAGAGCTACTTTATCAGTGAGGTACAGAGTACACAAGACCAAGTGATGATCTGTTGACAGTTCAGCGCCTCCCATCACACGAACACCACAAGCCATCCATTTCGCACACGATGGTACCACAAGGAGATCTATCAACGACTTCTGTTGCAGACTCTGACGGTACCATGTGTATTTATGGACGCCTTTGTGTAGAAAAAAGGTGAATAAAAAGTCCAACAACTTCTCTCTGTTCGCGTTCTGGTGAGGATCACTCCTGTCACACTCCCCGATGTCGTTACAGCTACACCCAAGTGGCAACGGACAACGGCATCTGCAGTGATGACAGAAAAAATCAATTGCATTCCGCCGCCGGAGTTCGATATTACTTTCCTTTTCAAACAAGTCTCGGATCGGTCTCAGCTAAAGCATCGCCGTGTGGAAAACGTTCAGCCCTCTTTAAGTCGTGTATCTTCCCTTCTCCTGCTTTCGTCTTTTGCAAGAGGTTCTGTCTGTACGAGCCTGACGTGCTACTTATTGACGCACATAGACTGGCTTTCCTTTGTCGGGTATTCAATTTGATGCCGGACTATGGCGGCTGGCATAGCTGTGCAGATTTTTTCGTGACCAGGTGGATGAATTTGGATCTGACGGTCGACTGACCAACCAAGTGGATTTGTGTTGATAACCGTTTGGAACTTAGGATATAATGCGGTCACTTTAATTGTCGAAACAATTGTCTTCAAAGAACTTGCATTTGAGAGACACCATAGCGTGCGAGGTGCAGAGGATATGTGCGAAGATCTCGAGAAGGCCCGCAGTCCTGGTTCCATTCCCATCCATGTAGCTCCGACAGAAGCCCCGCGTGTTGGATCCGAGTTTTCTGGGCTCTTATCCCAAAAGATCACAACACATACCAACCACATACCGACGGTTTAATCCATTCAGTGACCGCAGCTACTTTCGGAGTTTGGGTCCAGTCTGAAAAGAAGACTTGGATGTTTGACACGTGGGACATTCTAATTACTTCAATTTGGTCACGTAACAATAGTTGCCAAGTGGCATGGGACATTTCCATTAATTTCTGTACATTTAGAGATTAATTTGAGACGAGGACAGTTTTGTTGCATGCCTGGCTAGCCCATCCACTTCACGCTTACCTTGAATGGCGCCCAACACTCGACCATCTCTTCTAAACCTGAAAGCAACCTTGACACTAATTCAGAGTTTATAGAGATTGATCCCAATGTCGTATTGGCGGCCTGACTTCGAGCGGATATTATACCCCATCTACGACATGACCTCCCGGATCGACGCCGTCTCTGGCCGAGAATACCTGCAGTGGCCAGGAAGTCTTTTAGTTTAATGAAATTGATGAAAATTCCACTGGCAGCTCCTAGATGAGGGGCTCTATAATTGCTGTCGTATTCGGTTTTCAGATCAATCCAAAACCTGAATATTGAGTAAAGAGTCGTGTTGTCATTCTTCACTTCATGAAGTGGCCACCCCATGATCGAGTCAGTAGACCCATTCCAAGCTCTCAACCCTTCTGGAACCACTTAATAGAAAACTCCGAATTCCCACAACTTCATTTAACTCTCCAACGCTTGAAGTACCTTCCCGTATTCGAAGAGTGAAACCAAATAGACTAAGCTGCTGCTTCAGCCAGAACCGTCGCTCCACCGGATTAAGAAACAAATTAATTTAATTTAAATTCCTTGTTGCTCGTTTCGTTTGTACACGAATCCTCTTTCCACTGCCTCCGCGCCGCCGTCAGTCAGTCGTTCACGTAGCACCGCATCAAGAAACCAAACAACCCACATGCTCCCGGGGAGGCGCCCCGCCAAGATCAAGGATGTTTATGCTAATATGTGCTCGCCCTCTTCCTGTCGTGGCTCTTCCATCCCGGCACAAGCACATACGGAACCATAAACATTCGTATTTGCACACAATTTTATGTGAGATAATTACTCGTGAAACAATACCAGGATTAGCATCCATCAAAATTTAAAAACGGCCAAAGAGCACCGACACCGATAAGCGCCGAAGAGCAACGAGAGAGGCCACAGAGCTACTGCGCTACAAAGGCTTATGTGTGTTTAGTTAGGCACACATGCCGCAGTTTCCACAAATTTGCATTAAAGGATTCCAAGATGTTTGCTTCTTTGTAATGCCATCCCATATGTGTGCACATTAACATGCCAGCTCGTCGAATTCCAACGGTTGGTTGTTCAAGAATTCTCAGTCAACGACGACGACGACGACGAAGAACGATGCCAGTTCAGTTCAGGATGGCTGAGGACGGTAGCGTAGTGCCAGAGTTACCGACACATCGGGCCATCTGTCAAAGATCCCTACTTCGGTACATCCCCTCACACGGCATATCATCTCTCATCTCGCAGCAATGCCGACATTGTGTTGTCACAGAGACAAGAGGTTAAATGTAAGACCCCCAACAAGTCAACACGGAAGCCGGAGTGAAAGGGGATCTCGCCATATTTAGAGAGCTTTCTCTCGGCTCGGTCCAAAGGAGGCAAGTTGCCTAAATCCTTGCGAAAATTATTATTTGATATCAACGACACACACATGCCATGTGAGCTGGGGGGCAACCGGGGCTGAGGAGGAGTTTGTTTAGAGGACAACACTCAGAGCAGAGCTCGTACCCTTCGGAGTGTATGCAGGCTGGCATCTCGCAGCAGTCAGCCATCATATCTGGAATCTGCTGAGGTCTGCTGTGTTGTATGTTAATTCGTTGAATGCTCAGATTCATTTATTTATTTATGTACGGGTGTAGCCCGCCGTACCTGTGGACATTTTGTCAAGGAACTGATGATGCAAGAAATACCAGCGCACGGGGGACTTGCGATGGGCACGCTGTGGCGCGGCAGGTGGGGGATTTGCCGGTAGCAACACTTAGTAAATTGCACCCAAAAACGAACGATGAGCAATAAGTTGCCAGGGCTCTTGGATTTTCATTATGCATGAGGATTACCGGACGGATCACCCATGAGGAAGCTGTAATCCGACCTGAATCGGTGATTGCATTGAGGGCTCCACCAGTCCTTCGTTGTTCTTCTCTTGAATTTTTCCGAGTGCGTTGATGGCCTTGGTCGATTGGCCCCTAGGTTGATGACGAGTGCAGTTGTGACCTTCGGAGGGTGAGTGATGGCTTCTTGATGGGCAGCATTCTGTGGAACTGATGAGAGGCGACACCCTGTAGATTTATCAACTCTGTCACACAATCGAGAAGTGACGTGCTTCTGTTTCGGGAGATTTGTCAAGGGGAAGCCTCAAGCTTAGGCCGGAAAAGAGATCTTCAGACGATACATTCAATTATGAGGGCAATAGACTTGGAATGTCATACTTTATCTTTAAAGTGAAACGAAGAGATTTGCCACTTCCACCAGAGTGGGCAGGATGTGAGGGGTGCTCAGTAGGGACTTGCTGGGATGCTTTTGACTCAGCATGTGCATCATGGGGTGCCTGGGATTTAGTAGTGCGCTATCTCTGGGAGAGGAGATTACTTTGACGCCAACAATTGTTACCGGCTGTTTGAGGGATCCAAAGTGCCCAGTTAAGGTGGCAGGCGTAATTTTAGAAAAAAGATATATTACCAAAACAATGGCAACACTAAAGAACTAGTACGGTATTGTACTGTCCCTTGACCCTAAATTGATGACACTTTACGGTGCGTCGACGGCTGGTGTTATATGACATCAGATGGTCTAACAAGTCGATATATACTTTGTATTTGTTGTACTCAAGCACGGTTTTGGGCTTTCTTGGCCCTTTCCTTTCTTTCACGTCCCATCTCACCTCCGTATCTTGTGCTGAGCATGAGAACATCTTACTTGTCCTCGTCCTCCATTTTTGGAGGACAATGCCTTGCTTACACTCCTCAGCAATATACTCCAAAATGTTTAGTTTTTTTTTCAGTTAGTTGTTTTGGGTTCAATTCTCTGTTTGATCTCAAAGTTCTAAGAAGATGGGTCTGGCGCTGCAGGAGAGAGCATGCCGCGCACAGTTAATCCCTGAACGCCATGCAAAATGGAGGGTTGCGTTCCTGAAAAAGTTGTGCACATTGAAGGCCATTGGTCTACACTAAGCTGCTAGGAGTAGCAAGCTTGGTAAGTCACATGTAGTGACAGCAAACACTTTTCGTACTACGCAAGTGCAAAAGAGCCATTATAAATGCAAGGTCTGTAACAAATGGGCTCACTTCGCACCTGTAATCGCTTTCTGAAAATGGATATCGCTTCGGGGAGTATGGGGTCATTGTTCTTTTACCGCTCATCGGCAATCCAGAGACAAACCTCGAAAGTGACTCCATTGTTCCTATCTCAGTTCGTAGGTCGGAAGAAGGCCAGTCAGCGACTCGAAGATTAAAAGACGGGTTTCTGTCTCGAGGCCCGAATGAAGCGACCCAGTCGTAAGGTCAATTTAGCTGTGACAACCGCCACTGCTGACCTTCCTGACCTTGAAATTATTTGTGTCAACAGATTTTTGCATGCAAACTCAAACTGATAAAAAAATGGGATAAAAAAATTTTGAAAAAATGCTTAGACCAATCTATACTGAAAATTACAAAATTTACTTTCTTCTAAAAAAGTGATTCATTGAGCGCAGCAACGAAGTTGCGTGAGCGGGGCCTGTCGCTCGCGAAAAGTGAGTATAAGTCCTTGAATCCCGCGAAGCGTTCCACTCGTGTGCTGTTATTTAAGAAAACTGTTCATACAGGTGACTGCCAGACGAAAAGCAGACCCCCATCCTACTCCA
Organism: Eristalis tenax; assembly: GCA_905231855.2. Classification (NCBI taxonomy): domain Eukaryota; kingdom Metazoa; phylum Arthropoda; class Insecta; order Diptera; family Syrphidae; genus Eristalis; species Eristalis tenax. Next base: position 20,505,806 of record HG993127.1, on the reverse strand, counting down.
TTGCATCATTTTGTCTTGAGCGGAGTTCAGCCGTCCCGCAGAGTGGCTACCGTGGTGGGCAGTGGCTACAAAGATTGACTTCTACGATTGATACATGAACGACATGCATCTATCTTTAGTCACTGACTATGCTCGGAGGGTATATCTGTCTAGGCTGCTCTGTCTTCGCCGGTCGGAGTAACCACAAGACTGTGAGTTCCCAGCCGTAAGCAATACGGTTTGTTTTCAGCTCCCAGCTCCACCTCGGACTGAAGCGCCATCTAGGGACAGTAAAGAAATATTTGTCTTGATGGCCATGGAAGGAGTATACTCAGTATCACTGAACTGATAAAGACTGTGGCAAGGGCAGAGCTAGTAAGAACGGTCTTAGCGTCCCCCTTCTTCGTCACAACTCTAGCCATACTCTAGACATAATACGCACCCTTTTCATACCTTTCCTTTCTTAAGAGTTCCCCTCACATACAGTTCAGAGTTTTCGGAGTTGTCTTGAGGTTTATGCTAGAGTATCCTCTCTAAGCTAGCTTCCTTTAGGAATCTGAGAATGAGAGCTGACTCTAGTGACATCATTTCTTTCCTGCTTGCCCAGATATTGTTGTCTTTTGTGGGCCTCAAAAACTCGCAGCACATATGCTGGAATTTCATTAGATTCTCCACAGAATCTGTAGAGACCTTCTTCTGATTCTTCTAGTTCTTCTTTCCCTGTACGGTCAGGTGTCCAGGAGAGTTTTACTCTGTTTCTCAGCTCTTGAACCTGTTGTAGGCATTCCCACACAAGCTTAGATTTATGAGGGTCTAGTGCCAAGATAGCGGCACGACAGTCCGGCACCACTGTCCGACACGACTGTCCGGCACTGACGCAGTTGGTATAGTTCCTGTCAAGATTGATTTGAGCGCATTGGCTTCTGCTTGAAAGTTGCATTTGCCCATGGGTTCGTAGTCCCTTGTCCGATGTCCAAATACTCCTGCTGCTGTTCCTTCATCAGTCCTTCATCTATCTGTATGCCATTTCACCGTATTGCTGCTCAGTCTATGAATTCATTGCTCCAATTCTTTTTTTGTGCCGAGCTTAAATGCGTTGTCCTTCCGGGTGTCCAAGAGTGGGAGCTTCTAGCCTAGTGCATCGAATTGCCTCGATGTAATGTTTGCCATTCTCATGATTGTTTTGTTTCCACATTCTGCAACCCTTAGACGCAAGGGAGTCAACTCCAATAGCACTTCCAAGTTGTCATGGCACCTGTAATACAGAGGCATGCCAACCTCTGAACTTTATTGAGTGTCCCTCTGGCACTGATCAGGTTGGTTCTGTGTAGTTGTTGAGCTGACTATATTGCATACATCTATCATAGCGTTCTTGGAGTGCATTCCCAGGATTTGCTTGCCAAGCTCCGACAAATCAGTAGAGCCAGCTTCTCTTTCCTGGTTACCTCTTCTGTGTGCTTTATCCAGATGATCAAGTACATGTTCATTTAGGACGTCCACGTGAACAATTGAATTGATTTCACGTGATATCAATTATATTGGACACACACGCAATAACGTGAAACGTAACGTTTCATTGTTCGGTTTCATGGGCCTAAAAAATCAGGTCTTTCAGATAATTTGAATGCCTTTCTAGCCTTTGAAAACCGACCATACCCTGCATCTTCGTCCACATGTAGACATTCTGAGCAGTTGGGCCAGCTTAGAGTCCACATTCAGTTCGACGGTGAGACGCCTCAAAATTGTAATAAGCCATTGTAATAAGCCTACGAGTAGGGGAAAACGGCAACATCCTATCTGTTTGACCTGATCGAAGGTAAGTGCTAATTGCACACTGTACACTGATGCTAGCTCCTGTTTGGTTTCTCTTAGCCCATGTGCTCCCAAAGGTCTACGAGCACATTCCAGCACCATCCACCCATTCACCGCCATCTTAAGCATTTCTCGCTAAATCCACCCAAAGCACAAACAAGGAGATACGAAAAATGCGAATACAACTTCTGGGATAAGTTTTTCTTTCTGCTAGGATCCGAGAATTCCAACGGCGAGCCTCCACCACTCCACCACCCATTCAATGCAAAACCCTCATTTCTTTCTCCAAAGGATAATCCCAGTCGAAAGTTCCTTTGCAAATACCAGGCATGTGTCTCGGCAAAAGTTTCCCCATCCATTCCGCACATGATGTGAGAGATAAACCGCTGTTTAAGGAGCCGAAATCATAGCGGAGATGAAAGTGCATAACACACGACATGTGGCTTCCTACAGATTAGACTCGCACCCACACCGACTCCTCCCTAAGTGCTTATGTGTGGGATATCTCATCGTGTGCTCTTCTCTCCATTTAGCGCAGGACTTACGGTTCGGCATGCATTATGGGAATTAAGCCCCAACGTCCACGAAGGCATGGCACAAGCGAGAAGCACGCGAAAGGGGCGCTTTTACCCCGGCGGCGAGGCGCGCTCATAAAACTTTGCCCCTTCGTCACAGCACCCGCATAATTCTTCTATCATTTCCGTTTAATTTTCGATGAACAATTTCACTTTATTTAAATTTTTTTTCTTTTTCTGGTTTGGGGGCGAAAACACACAACCTCTCCCCAATCACTGCTCGGGGAAAGTTACACGCGAATCTTTTCACAGCGAGCGAGTTGAGCACCGATGCGGCGGCAGACGCCACGGGAGGGATACACAAAAAATTAGCTGCCCCACCGACCGACGGGCTTACAGCTTAATTAATGAAAACACCTTAAGGACTTGCCGGGGAGTTTGCTAAAATTAAATTGCCTTGAACTCATCTTTATCTCATTATCCTGAACAAAAGTTAATCTAGGTAATTTCACTGGAGTTGGATGAAACTTGCGCTCGCCTACTGCTCCTCGGTACCGCTTTGTCTTCGTTGTTCATCGCTTTGTGTTGGGTGTTCCTTTGAGTTGTAGTTGTCGAGTGAGTGTTTTTTTCCCCTTTTTGCCGGGTCTTTTGTTTTTCATTTCGTGTCTGATGTGCTTTGTGAGATGTCCTCAAGGCTTTTACTTCTTGGAACTATTTCAATTTTTAACCTTTTCACGGTGCTTCCATCTTGTTGGGAGGTGTGCTATGCATGGCTGCCTAGACTTAATTACGGCAAGTAGATAAACCGTGACTTGAGTTTGAGAAAGCAGACACATACGTTGCGAGGCGATAACAGAAATTGTACCCGTTTATATACAGTCTTGGCTTACTCATCTAGTTCGGATAGCCTATTCGGCCACGATCTCGAACTGTCCCAGTTGGCCTTGGATCTCAAACGACACGGATCTTCCGTGGCAATCCCCAGTTTTGTACAGTCACCTGCAGACATTCCGCGCACTCTGCTCTGCTGCAGTACAACTTCGCGGACGATGGTTCTTCGGGCATGAAATTTAGTTGTTCGCCAATTTAACGTCACGTGATTTACGTGAAATTAATTTCTTCGTGAAATAGTACGTGACGCGTATTCCGTGGTATAGTTTCCCGTGGTAGGTTCCATTTTTAACCAGAGTTCAAAGTGCTCCTTAAGTTAAAGTTAGTGAAAGCTATAAGGCACGTGCCGAGTTCTACTTTACATAAGAACGTGACTGAACACGGAGCTGTTGATTTAGGACGTGCACTTTGTCACATGAGTGGGTTTCATTCGTATTTACGACACACACTCGATCGGTCCGGATTGACGCGTGGGATGTGCGTACCTTTCATGCGATCACATCTAACTGCAACGGGTACAGAAAAGTACGTGATCACGTACCTGTCAATTTTAGGCTTCCACACGTTAATTGATTGCGCGTATATTTAAGCCGCATACGTAGTCACCTGAATTTGGTGTAGTGTAACGAGTCCGTACGTGACACGTGATCATGTGTACATTTTTTTTCAAGGCTTTACAACCCGCATAGAGCCGTGTATCCGCCTTGTCAAAGGGATCGTTTAGATTTCACACCCAGATTTGACAGCAAACCTTCCGCCCTGGGAGGAATCAGTTAAAACAATTGCGTGTTGACCATGACAACACTCCACGTAATCAACTGAAGCATCGCCTTCGTACGCTCTGAAGAGCAGACACAATGTCTGAGTGAAACAATCCCCAAGGCACACCACCACCAAGAGCAGAGGCCTCCCAAGCATCACCGCCAACCATCAGTCGGTTCAATTCACACAAACGCCCTCGTCACTCGAGACATTTTCCACCACCCCACTCGCCGCACTTCCAAATGACATCGATAATACGATTAGAAGTTTCTGACCTTTTGTCGGCATCCCGGTTCGACGCCATTAACACAATTCGCTCGAATGCTTCGCAAAAAGCGAAAACAGCGGAACTGCCAACGTCCCCGGCGTTCCACAACATCCGTCAGTGTTCAAAGCCAGCGCGTCGAACAATGCCGTCAAACGACAAAGGGTTACGCACGCCGTCCGTCCCCTAACCCGTGGCTAATAATAATTTCAAATTAATTTCAAACTACCCTCAGCCGTAATCGCTATTAACTATCAGCCGCCGGGGAAGCGGTAGCGGCAGACCGCCGCTTGCGATTTCTTCAATTCATTTAGTCGAGCCTCCGGTTCACCCGCTGCCGACGCTACCAACGCTGCCACCGGGTTCTGCTCCTCCCGTCCATTCCGAATAATTAATTTCGAAAATTCTCAAATAACCCTTTAGGCTAATTTGAAATTCCTTTTTGAGCGATTTTTTCCTTGCCTCTCGCTGGTTCGGCTCCAGCCGGCTTGTGTTCAGTTCTCCGAGTTTTATCTTCATCTTCGCTGGCTTGAGGAGTTTTATTTTTTGCATAACTTCCTGTGGCAGCCCTGCCCCGTCCCTGTTCCCTCTGGGTGGGATTTAATTTGAAGAACTGAATTCATTTGTGGAATGATCAAGTGAAGTGCGATTCTTGACTTTCGATCTGTCTGCCTGTCTGTCGATTTGTGCACCTCAATCGTTTAGTCCTGTTCCCGGATACCATCGCTCCCCATGCCCCACACCCACAGGCATAGCCATGAACACGTGAAAACCATCGCAGTACAACGTGGTCCATGGGAATAATCCGGATTTCTGATTCACTTTGAACTATTTGCCCGTGACAGGCCAGCCCTGTATCGTTGCCATGGCAAGGGATAAGAGTGCACGTCCCTTCGAGTGTGTTGGGATCCGTTGCTGGGGCTGGGTGCAGTGGAGCAGTTTTAGACGCGAAGGATGGTGCGGAAGTTTCGCCGATGATGAATGAATGGACCGCAAAGTGCAGGAGGATTGATAGGAATTTGTTGATTTTCTTTTTTTTTTCGTCCACCAGCGGAAGGATGGAGATACATAATAAACAAAAGTTTCACGGGAAAATATTAAAATTAATTTCCTTTTGAAGCTTGGCCATGGCAGCCGTGGTGGGAGTGTCTGCTGGCCGGCGAGTCTGAGGAGATTTGTTGCGACTGGTGCGCAAATGAAGATGAGAGGTTGTTTGGGTTTTTTGGCTGACGGTTGCTGGGTGGATGCTGAAGATGTCTCCCGCTGAAGTGGAGTTGGTGAACTCATTAAAAAGTCTAATTGATGAGGTGCATGCACGGTCCAATGGTGTTCCGATGACTTCCTGCTTTCGACGTTTTAATGAATTTGCTCCGCAAAGTGAATTTCATTTTGCGATTTTTTAACCGCGAATGCTACTTGAAGGGAATCCAGTATTTTTTTGTTCTGCAACTTCAGTTTCAAAGATCGGATTTTTTACGATGTCGAAGATTTTATGTTTTTAGTTTGTTGTTTTGATTGATGATGTTTTTATTTTGAACTAAAGCTAGACTTGTGCAGAGCGAAGACCACTGCAAGATAAGGCCGCTGTTAGGTTTCTTCAGAACTTAGTGTCCTCCTGAACTTGCCCCTTCACCAAGGGACCTCAGTCAGAAACTTCGGCTTGGACAAATTACTGATTGAAAGTTAATTTGGTGAGTCTTCTTATTTTCAGACCGATGCTTGAAGATATTTAGAAAGAGGGACCTCTGCTTCAATCTCCGACAACAGCTTGAATAGTGGAAGTTTTACAAAGTTGTCTTGAAAATATCTTGTCAATCTGAATTCATGTCAAAAATTCAACCTTTGCGTTGATCCTTTTTGAAGAAGATTCAACCATGAACTGTACGGGCTGTACAGTGACATCAGACTAGCCAGGCATCTACGGATTAAACGCCTAAGATGAGTACAATAACGCTCCAGCCCGAAGAGTCCTCAAGACCGAACCAGTGAGACAACGCAATAGAGGACACCCACGGAACCGATAGTGCACACAATTGGAGACGGACCTTAAACCCACTTGGCGTTTGAAATGGGAGACACCTGGCTAAAGATGGTGCCTGGTGGAGACGCTAGTTGGTTGAGGCCAGGTCCACTGCGGACTGTAACGCCATTAGAAGAAGAATTGAATTAATGTATTTTTGCTCAATACTTCAGTGCCGCCATGCCATTGTGGTTTACCGTGTCGACCTTTTTTTTTTCTTTTGAACTTAAGCTGGACTTTGTTGCTCGACTTAACCCTGAATTAGGTTTTGATTGAACCGACTCTAGGTCTTCTGTCTGCAATGGGAATATTATCCAATATCCAATCCAACCACAAAATCTGAGAAGATGCAGGGCAAATGGCTGTGAAGTGGATACCTGTGCTACGGTCTTCAGAGATATACACTCACATACCGAGAACGTCTCATAGGTGGGCATAGCTATAGGTTCGTAAGATAAGTCTGTTTAAACAGTCGAATTCACAAAAAATTATACACTGTGACAGTAAAGATCACACGTTCAGTTTCGTCAGGTTCCCATATGTTTTTCGTTAAGTTTCGTTAGGTTTCATTAACTTTTGCTCACTTAAGTGAAGAAGTAAATCATTGATTGTCTGAGTACGATTTCGCCTAAAGTGAGTCAAAGGCTGGCCGTCGGACTTAGAATGCAATAGTGGGTCCGGTAAGCTATATAAGAGACAGAGTAGGAATATTAGAGAAAACCGATCTGATCAACTCGGAAAGGTCTAAATAGATGTTCAGTGAGCCCACTAACAATACAAGGACCATTATCAATATCAACCATCTAGTAAATCCCCAGCTTAGGGAGCAGGCATAGAATAATAAATAATTATATGGGTGGCGCTACAGCCCGTAGAGGGCCAGGGAATAGCTTCTCAGCAACCACGAGTGTTGTGCGTGATATAGTTCTCTATTCCAAGAGCGCTTGGAATACTGGAAGGAAACAGAGCCTCTTGAGCTTGACTAGTAACTGATTTCAAATGACAAAGCGTAAATACAAAAGTCATCACGTTAACACAGTAAGTACTCTGCATTTTTAATTCCCTGTTACCGTGCCCATCTGACTATTAAGGATTCAATTTTAATTTGTTAGTTTAAGTTTATCACCTCTCATGGCGAGGGACGATGAGGTCAAGGCCAAGGTATTTGTTAGCAAAAGCTTAAGACAAATACATAGACAATAGATATTTTCCTTGGCAATATGTCGGCCTCACTCTAATGCTGACATATCCACAATATCCGTCTCTGTCCCTCCAAGGCAGGAACATCTTCTCACTCAATCCCTCACCAGCCGTTCCCCTTTCTTCACGCTGCTCTTCCAAGACGTGGTTGGTGCATATCATTTCATAATCGCATTACAGCACACCAGCAATTGCTGATGACGCAATTCTCCACTATTTGCATCACAAATTCAAAATAAGGTAAAATTTTTCAACAAAGAAGAGCACGTGGCACATATCGGCTTATCATCGGGTGCCGCTGCAGAAATAATGAAACAGAAATACAATTTCCACAACATCCCCATTCTCGCACAACCCACCAACAAACCACTGGCTGTAAATCAGGGACACTCTCGAACGCTGTGCAACTGCTTTGCAAGTTCCATTCCACAATAACCCAGAGAACATCTTGCGATGACATCACCATTACACCGGCTGGGATCACTCCGAATGGCAGCGGTGCCGATACTTCAGGGAATTAATTCCAATTCAATTTAGTTAAAAGCTACAATTGGCAACATTAATCAACAGTTTCGGGTAATTTTGCCTTAATTAACGCAGGATCCCGATGTACATGAAGTTGAGCCCATTTCACTTAGGCCAGACACCAGAAGCGTTGGCAGTAATTCGAAAATAGCATCTTGAAAGTGCTTGCGGTCGCCTTAACCGAGTCTTCGTCTTAGTCAACTGCGTTTCTGTGTACCGAAGCGTATAAATTGCTTAACACTTTCCCAACTGAATCCCAAAGAAATTAAGTCAAACGTTGATAAAGTGACGAGACTAAGTTGCTGATGGGGTTTGCGGGGCCGTACGGGGGGATGGTTTTCAGGCGTTTGGTTAATTTCAAAGAATCCTTGCTCGTGCCATGGAGGAGGCATGCTCTGACTGGTATTAACCGACAAAGAACCGGTCCGACCACGAAACACTTTACAACAATTAAGGGTTAGATGAGCTGGAGTGCTGATGGAACACACGTAAACATGACGACGGTGGGTGGCGCTGGTGTGTGTACGCCGGTGATGGAGTATTATGCCTTGAAGTTTTGATTGAATTTTGACGAATTTTGTCATTTTCAAAATGGAACATCTGGTGTAAAAGGGATCTGAATTGAAAATGACAAACTGAGACCGGATGTGGATTGATGTGTGAGAACATTAATAGTATGGGACGCATGTAAGGATATGTCGGTATCCTCCTCATCACATACAAACTAAAAGTCACTGCGGTCACGAGTCTTGAAACTCAACACGACTTTCTGGATACTGCGATGTCTATAAAGCCATTGCTCATCCTCATCCTTATCCTCATCCTCATCCTCATCCTCATCCTCATCCTCATCCTCATCCTCATCCTCATCCTCATCCTCATCCTCATCCTCATCCTCATCCTCATCCTCATCCTCATCCTCATCCTCATCCTCATCCTCATCCTCATCCTCATCCTCATCCTCATCCTCATCCTCATCCTCATCCTCATCCTCATCCTCATCCTCATCCTCATCCTCATCCTCATCCTCATCCTCATCCTCATCCTCATCCTCATCCTCATCCTCATCCTCATCCTCATCCTCATCCTCATCCTCATCCTCATCCTCATCCTCATCCTCATCCTCATCCTCATCCTCATCCTCATCCTCATCCTCATCCTCATCCTCATCCTCATCCTCATCCTCATCCTCATCCTCATCCTCATCCTCATCCTCATCCTCATCCTCATCCTCATCCTCATCCTCATCCTCATCCTCATCCTCATCCTCATCCTCATCCTCATCCTCATCCTCATCCTCATCCTCATCCTCATCCTCATCCTCATCCTCATCCTCATCCTCATCCTCATCCTCATCCTCATCCTCATCCTCATCCTCATCCTCATCCTCATCCTCATCCTCATCCTCATCCTCATCCTCATCCTCATCCTCATCCTCATCCTCATCCTCATCCTCATCCTCATCCTCATCCTCATCCTCATCCTCATCCTCATCCTCATCCTCATCCTCATCCTCATCCTCATCCTCATCCTCATCCTCATCCTCATCCTCATCCTCATCCTCATCCTCATCCTCATCCTCATCCTCATCCTCATCCTCATCCTCATCCTCATCCTCATCCTCATCCTCATCCTCATCCTCATCCTCATCCTCATCCTCATCCTCATCCTCATCCTCATCCTCATCCTCATCCTCATCCTCATCCTCATCCTCATCCTCATCCTCATCCTCATCCTCATCCTCATCCTCATCCTCATCCTCATCCTCATCCTCATCCTCATCCTCATCCTCATCCTCATCCTCATCCTCATCCTCATCCTCATCCTCATCCTCATCCTCATCCTCATCTGCTATCACGCAGAACAATAACAATGGACTCGTTTCATTGCTTTTAGGAATTGTGTAATTTAAAAGTGAACATATTTCACAGCAGGACTCTGGGTGTCCTTCCGGTTTATAGTTTCGTATTCATGGAACTGGAAATGAGATGAAGCCATTAAGTGCATCATTACAGTTAAGTACGTATGAAACACCTGACAAACAATGGTATTCTGCGATGAATAACGACATCATTTCATTAGCACCGAACAACGGTCGCCCAACAACAGGAACAGTTAAATCACCATCACAACGGCAACAATAAAGTGGAAACATCAGCGACATCAAGTCTCATCTGCATACAGTGTATCCACTGAATGACCTGCTTTTGTTTTTGAACCTGTTTGTGTACAACTAAGCTGCCGTCAACTGCTGTTGTAATTAAAAACAAATACAAAGCAGTTAATAACTCAACTAACTCCTGGCAAGTGACAGCGGCCGTGTTCGTTTGCATTGAAGCAAAGTACACTGAGGCTGCAAATGAAATCGTGGTAACTGGTGGGTGAAGTGATTCACTGAATCTGATCGCCATAGAGTCAAGGTAACGCTGGAGTGGAGATGGCAAAGGGTATAGTTGCATATTCGCTCCAAGACTCACGCCTTTTGGTTCGATTTACAAGGGTTGACACCGAGCCTCAAGGATGACAAGTGAGTTGAAAACTACACTCTTATTATTAAAACCAAACTCGAAAGGATGTCCGTGTTCACAGCAAGGATCCATCAACTCCCGAAGGACGATGCACATTCCAGGGGTCGTCGCCATGACCACCCACTCGAATTTAATGATTACCCACCTCCCACCGAAAAAACGAAGATCAAAAGCGCGTTTGCTTTTCCATTACAAGGATTCGCCCATTAATGGAGCATTAGATGCCATCGACAGCGAAACGGGAGCAGCAGCTCGCTCCTAATTCGATAAACTTTCGCCAAGCACTCATGAAATTAACGTCCACGACAAACACCAGAAATCTCAATCCAATTCCATTACCGTACGGCACTAACAACAGTGGCAGCAACGGCAGCGGCACCAGCAACGGCAGCGGCATTTGTACACACTCAGGACGAAGGAGGACCAGAATAGAAGCAGAATTTATTCCATTTTAAGCCTTCACTCATTCGAATAATGCAATTAACCATGCAGATACAGTATTAGCACACAGGATTACACAGAGAGTGCCTGCCTCGTTCCGGCGGCGGCGCAGCGCGGGCGTTCCGTCAAGGCGTTCGTTCTTTTGAACCCGCTTGTGCTTGCCATTGCCACCCACCACCCATTCATTACGTACGGCGACGATAACTCTGCTCTTATCCAATTATCTCCCGTCATGGATTTTTCTGTTCTGCTGCCACACCACGCTTCTATGTTGTCTTTCATCCGCCACACCAACACCGCCGCCGCCGCTGCGTCATACCACGAGCAAGAAGGGTGCCGCTCAAAGGGTTCCCAAAAACAAAACACTGAGCCACACAGTGAAAAAAGCTGGAGAAGCGGAATCTGGTTGAAATGGGAACCGGAAATACTGCACCGGACACTTATCCGCCGCTTCACATCGCACGTTCTTGCCACAGCCGCCTCGTCTCGCCTGCAACTCTGCCCGCTGCTGCTGCTGCCAGCGGCATCATTCTGCGTCGCATATCCACGTTCCGTATCCGCGTGTTGTTTTTCGTCGACTCATTGTGAATTCATCAGAATTATTCAGAATGGAATTAAAATTATTTTTTGCACTTTTGCTGGAAATTTATTCCATGAATATTCAAATCGAGGTAATTTCTGGTGTGCTTTGCATTACCGTACGTCGGCGGGACGGCACGACGCTACGGCCGGCGTGCGGGACGCGTTGCGGAGGTGGCGATAGTGGTGCCTCCGCTCGTCCCTTTGTCGGATTGAAAGGGATTGGATCTCTGGATCACTGGATCTCCGGGTGCAGCGGCGAATGTAAATCGCTGTCAGTTGCGAACGGGTAAACGGATCTCCTCCGCAGGAGAGAATTTATTAATCTGGGATGGTAATACGCAACTTTGGCGCACTCAAGTGCGTTTTTTCGGTTGCGGCTCGTGTCGTACAAGACTGCTTGGGAGGCGGGGGACGTCGGATTTTCATTTGCGAGCATATGAGATTGCATTGCGTTTGCGGCTGCCTCATATGGGTTGTTACCCTCGCCTCATTGTGCCCACTTTGCATTTCTGTGATTTGATAATGTGAGGAAAAAGCAGGCGATGCATAATCAAGTCTGGCTGAAGTTGGGTTGTTGAACTGTCAGCCTAAGAAGCCGTATCCTGACGGCTTTAAATTTATGTCAGAGGGGACGTTGTGCGCGTGTTGTTCTATAAACACCCCCACACGGCCTTATTGACAGAAGAGTTTGTCTTGAGCTTAAGTGGTTTTTAAGCAGTTACTCCAGACAGATAGTCCGATTGAAGCAAATTGAATAATTGGTCACTCTCCGATCATCATCGGTTCTACAGTTTAAATCCCTGGCCCCCACACTGTATAAGGAGCTGATGTCATTTAGCTCAGCACACCTAAGATGAGCGGGACATCCGATACCGGCCTGGTTGCGTGATGCTAATAAACATTTTGACCAAGTGGACTTGAAGCGGAGTTTCATCTGTCTTCGGGGACAGAGCTCGTAGGTACTGTCAGTGGCCACAAAAAGGAGTACTGTGACTATATTTAGAGCTGATATCCTTTAGATTGATTAAGGATCCATGCGCATACAAGTAGATGTGCGGTATATATGAACCGTTGATTTTGTGTGTTCTAGGGCTTGTCATTTTCCTGGTTGCTCCATTCAGTGCTGTACGAAAGATCATTCAAGAAGAGCTACTGTATGTACTTGCTGTTCTTTGACCAAATGGAGATGAGTGGCTTAAGACGAACGCAGAGACCAAAGGGCGATAAACCGAACCCACAATATGCCAGCCAGACTGAAAAGCATCGATCGGTCTGATCCGGGACACGGAAGGCTGTGCTATGATCTACCACATGGAACTCCGAACAGAACACGGTACAGACGACCGCTCTACGAATCAGATGTCGTTAGCGAACACGAGGAGCATCTCCGACTCAGTACAGCGATCCGTGCTCGAGACTGGCAAGAGAGTGATAAGGAGCGGTACTTCTTTTGGCGGTAACACCAGAACCTCCGCCTTCACCGGCCCCTGCCGGATACGATAGTTCGTGTAGTTGATCTAACCACCCACCTAACTAGTTGTAAGACAGAGTTAGGGACAAATAAAGAAACACGATAAAGTGCAAAAGGACGTGTGGATTGTATATGTTACGCATATACAGTGACTGCCATTAATATTCGATTTTTTACTCGAATACGTTACAAAATCCAGCTCCATGGTAAAACTGGAGTTCCTTTATTTTCTTCGAGATTTTTTGAACAAAAATCACTTACCATCAGGCCACACCACAATTTTTCATTCAATTCATGATCACATCTAAAATGACCAAATTGCCCACGCCTTTGGCTGATATGCACCCCACACCATAGCATGACGTCCCCCGTGCTTCACCGTTGCCGTTACTTTTCAGCTCTTCATACTTTATGCGCCACACGATAACCCTTCCATCAGACCCGAAACGGTTGAGCCTGCTCTCATCTGCGGAAGTTTCATCCTCCCACCATATTGGATATTTTTGTTGTAATCTCTAGCAAATTTTTTGACGAATGTTAGAGCCAAGAGTACTAGATGGCACAGTTGGTTAAGTGCCTGCCTTCATTCGAGGGATCCGCGGTTAGAATCCCAGTAAAAGCAAAGTCAAAATGCCTTTATTTTGGTTTCAAATCTGGTCCAATCACCATTTGCTGTTGGCGTCAAATTCAAGGCACTGGAGTGATAACGATCACTGGAGTGGTCAATCAGTGGTAGTAGTCTGACCGAGGGTTGCTGCCAGGCAGTACAATGGACATGGTCGGCAGTCTGAGTGCTCCAGTACGGTTTTTAATAACCACTGAAAAAAAGGACTCACTATTCGAAGTTCATCCAATATAGTGAGACCTGGGGTCTAACATCACCGACAAAATGTTACGTATACGCCCCACGGAATTCTAAAAATTCCACTGGTTGATGAAATGTTTTATGGGTTCCCTCTCAGCTGTGTTGTTGCAACTGGCGTCCATTTGTGCTTTGTGGGATACCTAGTTTGGCGGCATGATCGCCTATACACCAGAGTCCCTTACAGACGGCCACCAATCTGGCTGTATCATGACGTGATCACCTAAGATCTTTACCATTGGCTAGGTCGAACTCAGGGCCAGATTTTCCTTGCTGTTGCACAGTTTGTCAATATGGTCCATCTGATGTTGAGGTTTTAAAAGCAGAAATATATTTCCCCGGCTCTTTTTTATTTCAAGGCAAAAAGGTAAACATTTCGGGAAGAATTCTATTTACAATCACCTCGTCAATGTAATAACTTGAGTTTCCGAAGTATTGACTGATTTGGTTAATCCGCCGCTTAATCCGAAAATTCACTTGATATTTGTTACTCAGTATAATTTGTGCCAATTCCAAAACGACGGAGTTTCAGAAGGTCTTTTATTTACATGTGTGCTCTTTGATGATTGTCAGAGCGTACTCCATGGCGGTGCCTCCAATGAGAAAGCAAAACGATGCAGATCTGTTGGTCGTTGAACGGAAGTTAATTGAACATTACTTCCATTTGGAGACCATAGTGCCTATTGTCAATCCCTTCATTTGTGGAGTACTCATTATGTTAAACCAAGCCCGTGTCACGTGATGGCTTAAACCACGCCGTGCTCTTTACGAATCTCTCGAAGATCCGCAGTCTCCGTGAAGAATCTTTGGCCCAGCGAAACTAGGCGCCCATTCTAGAGAGCTGGACAGGGGCCAAGCAGATGTTGGATTTATCAGTCTCTTAGTTGTCACCGCCACTGAGGCACAGATTGCTGGGTTCCGCATTCCATTTCCGTAGCATTGCTTATTTGATCACTCCGACGATCACCCGGATCGAGTTGCGGTCCAACGTGGGAAGCTTCTTTGTTTTGCCGTTGTTTAGCTCTGTTGACATGTTGATCATGTCGTGTGACAGTCATCTCTTGTGAGCCTGTACCAGTTGGCTTCTTTTAGTGTGGTGGCACTGATCGGTGGCTGCTGTGATGTGTCCGCTTCGTGTATGTCCATTTCGGTCGCCTATCTGGCCAATTCGTCCGAGCTCTCGCGTTCCCTGATAGAGTTCTGTGGCCGGGTTTAACCTTATGGTGCCTGATGGACGTTAGTGAGTCGTGGCAGTTCATAACAGACTGGCTTTCAACAAAGATGGTGATATCTGATGGACACTCACCATTGATCCATCCTTATTTTCAATGCCCATCCCATTGAGGTACAATCACAGCCTTGTCGACCTAGGCACTGCTGTCCACAGTTGACAGTACAGGATGGGCGTTCCGTCATTTTGAACATTCCTACTCTGTGGCTGTATCAGGGCATTGAAACAATTGGTCACTGTTCATATTCAATTGGGTTCCTGCAGCAGCTTGTGTCAAAAATCCATTATTGTCGTATGTTGCTGGGATGAAGGCTAACGTGGACACATCAGAGTTATGGTTATTTCCAAGACGCCGTTCAAGGCACTTTACTTGTTAGTGGAATCCCATTGTCCCATCGTTGTCTCAGTACTCCCCCAGCATATACATGCACATTATAGTTCATTCATTAATTTTGTCCTAGTACCTCTGATTATGACTTACTCAAACATGAGCTTAATGAATCGACTTCATGTACATAAGCTTTGTTCGTTCGTTTACTCCTCCATACTGTGTTGAAATTTAACTACAAAATTTGAAATAACGTCCAAGAAACGAGCGAATTTTGAAATAAGAACTGTAATTCGAGTAATTCGTGTAAGTATTTGGTTTATTCGTTGAGTATTTGGCTAGATGCTGGTAGTGACAACAATCGAAGGTACATCGCTGGCACCGTATTACGATGGCCCTGCCTGCTTTTTAAGCCATAACCGGTTGTGACTACAGCCCAAGACTGGGAAAAGCCCGACCATTCTCATTGCTACTTGAATATACCGAGTATCAAGAAGTTGTATAATGCAAGGCATGTGAATGTCGTCAATGAGGCATAGCTAGAAATGCTTATGCAAACATTTAAGTCAAAGGACGTCATTTTCTCAATTGTTTGTATTTTTTACTAATTAAATAAAAATTAAATACATTGCTGTGTCTGCCAGGGTGTTGGACTAGAAATATTTCGGTTTTTTTCGATTACGGGTTATAATGGCATTTTAAAAAGTTTGGCATTTTCACAACATTAATGAAATGATCTTATTTTCTCGACTTTCCCCGCAGTCTGATACTATCTTCGTACCACCCAAACTGTCTGCCTTTTTGATATACTGCCTAAAACACTTTTTAGCGCCATCAAACGTGAAATCAGCTTTAATAAAATTACGTGTTGTTCTAATATTTAGCCCCCTACCGACAGCCGCCCCACCAACGCTTAGGTGGCAGACAATGCATTTGTGGAGGTTGCATGAAAAGAAACACTCAACTGACTTTGTTTATGTGTACAAACTGTTTTATTCCCTTTGTTCTTAGTCAAAAGGGCTTCCTTTGTAGCCGTCTGCTCTGGATCAATCTGCGAAACAAACTACTTTCAAAAGTCCTACCAACAACGGGGACACAATATTTGCTTTCTAGCGCTCCGTTGAATACCCTGTGGCTGACTTGTGGAACTGTGCCCTCCCGTTGGGGCTGTTGTCACACATTTAATGCCTATTTATACTCAGACCAGAAATCTCTTATACTCTCTTGACCATAACGTTTCTAAAGCCAAATTGACCAATCATTTACGTTATCGTGAATAACCGTCAAAAATTTATGAATAATTTTCGAAAAACCTCTCAAATTAGTCAATGGACTAGGCGTCAATCAGCTGTGAAGTTGGGCATCTCTATAATACTTCATTTCTGACTCAGACTATAGCATGATACCAACTATTTTCTGCCGTTACCATTTTTGTCGCTGGCTCTCCGTCTAAGTCTTCTGTCAATCAAATGGTTGTACATGTGCCAGTCAGAACTGACATTTCTTCGTTAACCCTTAACCCTACACCTACCTGCGGTCCTGGGGACCGCTTTCAGATGAATACTTTAAATTTGTGATTTTCGGTGTTGACAAAAAACACTAATAACATAACTCTTGTTTTATTTAAAACTCCAAAAGTCTTTCGTTAAATTCCTAGAATGCACAATGTCGCACGGCGCAAATGCATTTAAATATCTGACTTTGTCTCGGTGCGGTCTCTGGGGCCGCTGGTATGTGGTTAATTAAGTGTCATATGTCCGGTCATGCAAAAGACAACCTACCAATTATTATGCTTCAAGCACGAACCACTTTTATTCGATTTTGTTCAGCTTGACGTCGCCGCACAATCGGTATGTGTTTAACTTCAGCCTCATGAGTAGAACACAGACTTCGTCGGTGACCATGAAATCTGTCGTAGTGGAATTATTCCTTGTTTTTTTCTCGAGAAAAACTTGACGTTGTGAAGGCTGGAAATTCAAGGACAGCACTAATATTGTGCAAAATGGAGTTGGTATTGTTGGACGAAAAGCCACTGGCTACGCCTTAAAATCTTTGTACACAGTTTAATCAACAATCATTGAATCAACTCGAATGTTTTGGTCCAAATTGAGCAGTGCAAAAGCCGACAAACTCCGTCAGTGCGACAAAGAGTTGCTAGCGCTGGTAGTTGGAGCATCTCTCCTCATTCCGTGAAACGTCAATGGGACTAGCCAGCAGTATGCAGAGGCTTCGACTAAGAAGGAAAAGAGGATACTGCGACACTGCCTCTGCCATAGGCAGGTGCGATGTTGGCTTCGATGGCTGAACATAGATGATCGATAATAATCGACAGCACATCGATAATCCCTAACACCAATGGAATAGAATGGATTTTTATAATTCCGAGCAATCGGACGAACAACCACACAGAGCATATCCATAGATCAATGCCGCACGCTTCACGTCAAAAACCAGGAATTAAAGAATGCGATCGCAGAAGAGCACATTCAAGTACCTCGACATCACAAAGCACACTCCATCCCAGACGATGCCTGAGAGCACTCCACCAAGCATTGCCCTCCAAAAACCCCATCACATCACAAACGATATTTTTAACTCAATTTCCCTAATTGCTTAAAGTCAACTTCGAAAACTGGACGCAACTTAAATTTTAAACTCCCGTAGTGCAAAGTAAATGAAGCTCGCAATTGCTGCGCAAATTTGGCAAAACGATTCCAGCGACACTTGTGTCCATAATGTGACCCCCCCACCCAACGTGGACCCATGGCACTGTGCAGAGAAGCTCGGACTGTTCCAAGTCTGTTGCTTCAACCGACACCCCCCCCCCCCCCCCATGTTGGACTAAAAAAAACAAAGCAAAGAGAACTAAAAAAAAATTGATTTCAATGGACCATCATGGAAAGGATTTTATTAAAATGCGTTCCCGCTCGGACAGAGTTGCGTACGACGGGAGCCTGCCTCGCTCTGTATGTGTGTGTATTTCTGTAAAATATATTTTCCACTGTTAATAAATCAATTAAATTAATTGAATTGCCTCTCCCAGAGTCGTCGAGTACTCCAGCACAAAGACCCCGCTCGCCGTGGACACGGACACATTCGTAAATTTAATTATTATTCAAAAATTGAACGGCACAAGTGAGTGCTTTAATTTATTCGGAATTCAGACCACCCTGTGCCTGGTATGTGTGCAATTGACTAAAATCGGTTTCGTTTGTTTCACAATGCAATTGATGAGCCATGCTTGGGTAGCGAGACGACATTCAGCGTAAATTTAGTAGCGTGCCTCGTGTCGGTGGGGGTTGGGAAAGCCATTATATTGATTTAAGCAAATATTTTGAATACTTTTTATCTTTAGTTTGATGGCGCTCTTGTGTGTATTTTTTCCCACTGCACTCGCATTTGTCATGTAGGCTTAGTGGCGGCGTTAAGCTGGCTTTGATACTAGTCGCTTCAGCTGACTTTTGAGGCGGTTTATCCGATGAGCATTTGTCTGTCACGGCCAGCTAAAGTACCTGTACATATGTCAGAGACTCACTCCGCGAGGGCCGTGTGTAACGTCAGCTTAAATACGTTTGCCATATTTTCTGATCTTCTTTCAAGTGACTGCTCTATGAATTGAACTACAAATTGGTTTGGCTAGCAGCTGTTCCCAGTCAATAATATGGGTGGCGCTGCAGAACGAGACCAGCAATCACTCATGCTGTGGTCGGTGACAGCAACTGTAAGAGCCAATTCTCGTGCCATAGTAAGTGAACATCTAAATTTTTAAACTGGCTTGTCGAATTGTTGACAGTATAGGAAGCCATGGAAACTCTCAGCTCACTTGATGAAAGTTTAGCCAGAGTCGGAAGGGATCGACGAGGGAGCACTTTCCTTTAACCACTAGTACTTCTGGTGTTGCCTGCTCACATCCTTAACATCCCGGTTGGATACCGATCTGCTGAGTCGGAGAAGCTCCTCAGTGCTCAGTGCTACATCTCGGCTGTAGTTAAGTCGTGTATCCGCGGTTGTCTGAGCAATGTGGAAGATTGCTAATTTATCCTGGATCAGACCTGTCTGGTCGAAAAAGACCAACGCTTCTGGGGGGATAGAGGCGTTAAGGCGCACCTTCTCAAGGTACCTACAATTGGGGTAGTAAGCCCCTGTTGTTCGACGAGAGCATAGACCCGACGCATATACGAAGCATCGTGATTAGGAAATTGTCCACTCTTATCATGTCCACTCCTATCCTGTTATATAGGACCTCATTTTTTGTACTGGGACTCTGGTGATTGAAGAGGCGAAGGAAATTTTTTTTAGCTTTCGGGGCAAAACAATCGTTTGCCAAGACTGGAGTCAACTCTCCAGCTAGCACGGTCCTTAGCTAACTGCCTCCAGTTGCGCACTGCAAGCCGATTGAGGTCCCCTTCAACTTGCGCAGGCCATCTAGGTCTTCCTTTACTGCGTTTTCTACTGCCTTTGGCTAGATTCGAAGACTATGCGGGCCGGAGCTTTGGTGTGTATTCCCTTAACATGTCCTAGCCATCTTACGCATCTTATGGCGATTTTTTTCTTGACTATTTTGATGGTGCTGTACAGCTCATATAGTTCACCGGCCGTATACCTCTGACCGTATCATTTGTTTCTCAAACCGACCGATGATATCCTCGTTCGCCTTTGGCAAAGTTCATGCCCCAGTGCTATAGAGCAGGACCTGGATGATCGACGTTTTCTAAACAATTTCCTTAGTTGATCGGATTCCTACACAATTGCCATCTTTGCCCAATGGCAGGAGTTATTAATCGTTTTATTTCTGCCGAAGTGTCGTTGTAAGAGTTTATAGCAGAGAGTGGCGTAGTAGGCTGGTGCGTCGCCCGCTACGTTCTTGAGGCTGCTTTAGGTTCTTGGTTCGATTCCAGGCACGAGCAAAACGTTTCACGGCCCCACCTCTTTCAAGTCACTGACAACGCTCAAAGAGTATAGAAAGAGCTTCTCAAACAGGCCGTTCGGAGTTGGCATAAAACCACTCTTGCAAGAACAATAACGCGCACAACACGAGTGGTTGCTGAGAAACTTTTAGTGACATCGAATTTACATGACCCTCTTGGCGTACTCCTTCACGACTAGAGGTTGTGATACCGGCATACCCGGGTATTTACCCGCATTTTCAGATATCCGTGTGATCGCTGCTATTCCTTTCTCCCTCTTCTTCCAATAGGGCAACAGTCCGGGTGGACCTGGGCCTCAACCAACAAGCCTCTCCAGCTGGCACGATCGTTAGCCAGCTACCTTTCTTCGCTGTGATATAATACTCACCAACAAAGGTGTACGTTATTATTGAATTAGCATTGAATTAGAGTCTGCGTTCCGGTACCCATTCCCCTTAACCATGGGTACCCGGTCGCCGACAGTGCCGGGCACCAGTCAAATTAGGCAATCCGTATTACCCGAATACTCTGGTAATTACCCGGGTAAGTGTAAGCACTTATCACGACAATCGTCAAAAAAGACTACTTCGCTGCCACTCAGGCCAGGACAATACTCAGATAGGGCGTTGTTTTCTTTTTGACTCCCTAACTGGTGGACAGACATTGAAGGATGGTACTAGAAGCATGACAACGACATCTGACAGATCACCGGAGCAAACGCAATGATTCGGGCTGTGATTTAGTAGTCTCCATGCACTCGCTTGAACTGCTGCACATGCTCCAGATATGGTGAAAGTGAAGACTGTGGTAATGGCCCCGAAAACTGGGAAATCTCCTGTCCTGGCCACCTGTATGTAGTTCACAATTAGCTTTCTGCACAAATTTGCAATACTGCTCTCGTTGCCAATCCTCTGCCATCGGACAGGATGTGGCACGATGCCTTGAAGTCAATAGGCATCTTCCAAAACAATCCCACAAGTTGAAGAATAACTCTGGTCATTGAATTTTACAATTTCCATCAAATACTTATCTTCTCTGCGACCTTATGCCGCTCATCCATATTTTACACGAATATGCCACCGGAGACCCGTAAGAAATGTCGTAGGTTCTACGCAAGGGACATTCTGCAAATCACAAAAGACAAAACTTAATTCAGTCATTTAATTGCCATAATTTAAGTCTTAAAAGAAACTCCGTTTCGATTTGAGCTCTTGAGCGCATTTATGCATCTTGTAGGCGGCCTCGCACTTATTTGTCCCCGTCAGCGATCGGCACTCTCGCGGTATGTGATGCTTTGGGTCGAGCACATCCGACACCTCGGCGATCATATCACGTTCCACGAAGACGCCGCCTTTCGTCACTCCCAACTGCTCGTAAATGCAGTGAGCAAAGCATTGCACCGCCTCCGTAGAGTTGCTGAAGTCGTTGCTCTGGAAACGATGCAGTTCCTCCATCGACAGCTCCGTCTCCTTGACGCAGATGCGAACCATTTCCTCGGACAGCTGCCTGGGCTCCTCCGAGAGAACTATTCCGATGTTCATGTTGACCGCCACATATCGAGCCTAAAACAACAACCAATAATTGAACAAACCTTAAGTTAGAGTGCAAACGAATTTGATTTACCTGAACCAGGACTAGAGCGGCGACGATCAAAGCAAGTACGGGCAACGTTTGCATTGTGGTGCAGGTTCAGTTGTGGTGGTCGCGGATCTGTGAGCTTTATAGTTACCCTCGGTGGGGCGATGCGCCTCCTAATCGTCCATGACATTAAATCTACCGACTCGATGATAGCCGCGGAGTGGAATTCTAACAGGGATTCGGTAATTAAGCGCGCTACAGATGATGTGGGCGAGTTTAATTGCGGCCATTAGTGGCGAGCTATTAAATCAGATTCACGCGGAAGTGACGGTTGAAAGGTTGATGGGTTCATTTTCGACGTTCTTCGAGCTTAAATTGAGATTTTAAATGTACTCAATTGGTTGCAGAGCGTTGGGCTGGCTGTGAATTCATGCACCGTCGGGCAGTCATTCGTTGTCCGGGGCTGAAGTGGGGTGGACAAGAAATGTGCATAATTCTTTATACTGTGTAACCTTTTTCGGGGTGACAACTCGTCGGTCGTTCTCATCGTAGACCTCTGAAAAACAAAAACTGTTCGTGAATTCAGACAAGTGGCCTGAAATCATTTCGACTAACGAAATGGAAAGGTTGCCATGGGGGTTCTGGGATGAGCTTCCAAGACGTTATTTTTAGTCAGCGATAGAAAACTTCTTAACTATCTTGAAATGGGAATTGTCGATTAAAAGGTTTCGCCCAAGCTGCTGGGTGACAGGCCAGGCCATCTTTTCGTTTGCTTCGTCCATTGCTCTACGACACGCCATGGTGGGACCACCCGATGATGACCACCTCATGTCACGGAGCCCATCAGTTGAGTTAACACCTGGATGCAGCAATATATTTTTCAATGCTAATAAAAGACATCCGGCCGAAATCGTTGCAAGAATCGGAAATCCCAGAATAACATTGCATGCTGCGACACAATTGGAAACAGTCTCGATCTGATGATGTGTATCGCTAGTGAAATATGCTAGTCACTTCCAGAGTGTGTCTCTCACCATCAAGGCAATTTACACAGCCGCACATTATGCCGGCCTGCTACCCACGAAAGGAATTAGCTATACTTAAAGTTGCCGCCTAACCTTCTGCTGCCATCAGACAAATTCGAATGTATTGGTGGCAATGCATTCCGACGTGGAGATGGGAATAGCTTCTAGAACTGGAATGATCTCTCTAGGGTCTCAGATAAACTAACTTTTGTCAGTGAGTCGAGACACTCGGAACGGTGAATTGTGAAGACCCCGCCACCATGCATGGGACTCAACGCACATTCGGGGAGAGTACGATTACTTTGGCACCAACTTTTAACGTTATTTTGTAGAGGGGTTTAAGACTAGCATTTTTTTTACTATGCGACCCTCACCCCACATCTCGCCACGTTTAGAAAATAATGACGAAATGAAAAACAAAAAAATAAATAAAAAAAACAACGGCAACACTTACAACGATGTACTATGCAAACGATGGAAAGTCAGGAATTATCTATTCACATGAATAATATGATGTAGATATTATATTAAAGGATACATTTCTAGTTTTCAAATTACTATTAGCAAAATTAGTCAAGTACTTCATTGTAGGTGTTGCCGTTGCTTTTTGACATTTTTTTCCAGTAATTAGGCAAAAAAGGATTTTTTTTTTTAATTACCCCTAACTCCTAAACGGGACAAGATCGACGGCACACACAGTAAAATCAGTCAAGTACTTCACTGTAAGTGTTGCCGTTGTTTTTTTAATACTTCTTTCCCATTTAATATTCTTTTTTTTTTTTTTTCAAAAATTGGACCTAACTCCTAAACGAAGCAAGATGGACCCCACGCACAGTAAAATTAGTCAAGTACTTCGTTCTAAGTGCTGCCGTTGTTTTTAAGATATTTTTTTCCATTTTAAGCATTTTTTTTGTCAAAAATTGTCCCTTACTCCTAAAGGGGACAAGATGGACTCCACCCACTCCCATAGTGAAAAATGCTGTTAACATATCTTGGCGCCAAAGTTATTGTACTAGTGCCGCACATCCCACTACGGCACTACCGCCAAGGAACTTGTATTCCTTTGAGAAAAGCTATGATCTGCCCGAAGTCTTTGAAGCGAGAGATGGCGCTGACATGTTCAGTCGAGGGGTTTTCTGGCCTGGGGATGGATTTGGGATAAATGGAGCTGGTGATGAGCTCAAATCTATAAGGTGCCATTGAGAAAGGGCACGTAACGAGCAGAACATCACAATCGACTGCTATAACTTCAAGGTGGTCTTCGACTTCGTCTAAGCCGGCTCAGAAACAACTTAGAAACAATGACAGTTCCGGGACCAAGTGTCTATACAAATTTAGACACAACAATACAAACAAAACTAGGGCTCTCTCAGGACTGACTGACTAGAAATCATTGACCATCTCGACGTTGAGACTGGGATACGGTGCAGCAACGTGGAGAATTTAAAAAGCCGATGAAGGAGCTTTTGGTCTTTGTAAGAGAGTATGACTCAGCCCAGCGGTGCAGCGTCTAGTAATCAAATGCCGATAGTAGGCAGACCATGCAGAGCGGATGACGACGCATGAAGAGCTTGATTAATGACCAGTAGAACAACGTCTCAGAGGACGACCACGTGGAGAGTGGAGCACAAATGTGTAAAAGCAACTCAACCAACCATCACTGTGCCAAGAGATCGCGAATACTAGCTAAAGCTACTTGTTGCCCAGTTCCACTCCTGGCTGTAGCGCGATACAAAGAAAATATTAATGGTTATCTTTTGACTCTTTTGGATTAGAGGAGTAATTAACAGGATTTAACAAATTGTGGCTCAATGTCTCGAATTGAAAGAAAGGCAGTAAAATTACCTCTAGGGTAATCTACACAAAGACGTACGAAATTGGCTTTTGTATGCCTTCAGAAATTCATCGGAAATACCTCAGTTCAAATTACACTTCCCAGACCTGTTCTCGGCTGTAATGGTGCATCCACCATCCAGCGGAACAGCCCTCGACGATAGCAGTCGAAGCAGTGCCACATATTACATACAAACCACAGAAAAAAACTTCATCCACAGCATACAAGTAGAAATCGGAAACAGAAATAATAATCAAGGCTCAAGCGGTTTCAGCTCGGAGCCCATGTTTCCGCCTTTCTAACTGGAACCACTGTAAGCTGAGTTTAATTGAAAATTAGAAATGGCGGGAAACTAGTCATGAACTGAGCACAAGGTGTCCTCTCTCTGAATCAATCGACAAATTCCCATCTGGATGGTCGACAACCATATGCTTAACATTTTAATCGATTAAAACCTTGCGAAATGCCCTTCCATCCGACACCCTTACCACATCTGAGAGCAGTCATGTTCAACCACAATAGGCGATGCCAGTGAAAGACCCCCATCCACAGTCAACTTAAAATTCAGTTACAGGCACATCAGGAGCTTACCAGTGTTCCAATCGTTCCATTCCTTACCGCGTCCTTATCGTCAACAGTCGCGGCAGTGCTCGTATCAGCTGTCGGGAATCTACGATATTTGCAGACACAGAGGAGAATCCGAGTCTGCACACACTGCCACCAGCCCCCACTGGAATTTCCCCGCTCGACGGCGAATGGCGTGCTCTTCCTCGCGGCAAGAACAGATGTTCCTTCCCAGGAACATAAAACACTTCCAGGGACACATTGAATAAAATGCCGTTCATTGACCATGTTCCAGGACATGCGCACAGCCCGAGTCGTAGTGAAACGTGGTCTACAATCGTCATCGTCTTGCGATGGCAAACAACATGGCAGGAAGTACTCGCTTTAATGAGGAAATCGTTTCGTTTTTTTTTTTACTTCACGGTTCACACGAATTTTGGCTGTCTCCTCATAGATGGCGCACATGATTTGCGACCGACGCTACTCACATACGACACATTCGCACAGGTCATTCCTTGCGGCGCAGGGAGGCTTCTCCGACCGCATTCAGCAGTTGGCCCGAGTTCCCCCCGGACGCGACTTTCGATTTTATTTGCAAACTTAATCCAGCAATTTATCCAGGGGATTTACAAATGACCGAAGCCACAGTGCAAAACGTTTTAGCATTTCGAAATTCGAAATAGCGTGCGGTTGGCACAGCCCTCCCGTTCTTTTCACTGTGATCCCCTCCAGCCCGGGAATTAGCAGAAAGCAGGAAGGCTTACAAAGGTACTCGGAGCGAACATTTCATAATTTAGACTTAAAGGTGGGTGCTGCTCCTGGCGGAGCTTGGCCATGACATGGCAACGGGCCACAGTTGGGTGGCGGACGACTGTTGGCTGGTTTTTGGGGTTTCCCAAAGTCTGTGTGTGTTTGCATTTAATTTTCGGAAATTAGAATGAGCCAAAGGGTTCTGGTGCTGCCGCTGGTGTTGTGTGCTGTGTGGTCCTTCATGGGCACTACAGAGGACCATCGTCCGTGGTCGACATTTACAACATAATTATGCGTGTGCAAGAGGGGTTAAGAATCCGTTTAATATTTTACGAGAGACTTTTTTCCGGACAATTCTAATTAATGGGGACCTTGATGGTGTGGATGTACTTCACCTGGGAGCTGTGTTTTTGCATGACGTCGTTCGGGCGAGGATATATGTTGTAGACGGACTTCTTTTTTCAGGAGGAAGACGTGAACGGCTTTCCGCGCTGAGTTTTGACGCTTGAGGTCGTGGAATGGAAATGGTCTGCCTGGGAAGAGACTCTGCAAAATGTTGCAACCACCAGAGTTTTGACGCTTGAGGTCGTGGAATGGAAATGGTCTGCCTGGGAAGAGACTCTGCAAAATGTTGCAACCACCAGAGTTTTGACGCTTGAGGTCGTGGAATGGAAATGGTCTGCCTGGGAAGAGCCTCTGCAAAATGTTGCAACCACCTAAAGTAAATGTCCTTGGGAATTCGTTTCAGCAAAAAACACAAATATTTGCTAGGAATTAGGCATCGGTGACCAGGCAAAGTGCAGGCATTCCCATGGGCTCCTCAGGATTGGCTCTTGAGACCCTAGGGTAGGTTAGGTTAAGGGGTGGCGGCTGAGACTCACATAGACCTGTTGGACCATAGTGCCACAGACTAAACCTAGTTACCGTTCACTGTGGCTTTATTTAAGCAGAATGTTCCAGTGTTTTTTGTAAAATGTGTAAGATGTAGTGGCTTCAGGACAGCCACTTCATTTAAGTATTGAAAGAATGGTTGCCCTAGTATATTATGTCGAGTTTTGGCTAAAGCTCGGGAAGATGCTCCGGAGTTTCAACCACCGCCGTTTCTGTGTATAGTCTATGAACATGGTGACCCACCAGGCAGTGACATGCAACGATCCCTACAAGTATGCTGCTGTTATATCTTGGTAACAACAGTTCTTCTGGCGATGTTGTATTTGGGCCAGAAGATTGGGCCACGCATTGTTTCCTGTAATAAATAGTTCATTGTCGAGTTTATGAAGACAAATTTTACTGGAGCTGCTGTTCTGAGTTGATGACATTGTGAGGCTACACTTAGCGAGTTCGTCAGCTGTTTCGCTTCCTCGGTTTCCCATGTGTCCTGGAACCCATATGAGCGAGACAGCGTTGTTACAGCTGAGATCCTGCGGCGCTTCGAAGCAGTTGAGTACCGCTTTGGACCTTATTTCGTTACTTTTAAGTGCTTTGAGGCCCTCAAAGCCTTCCACATAAAATCGTGGCAAGTCCAGGTAACCCTTCTTTAAGTTAAATGTCGAGGCTACTTGGTCGGAAGTTTTTGTATTTATTCTGCTTCTCACAACTCCGCATAGTCAGGTTTTCTCTTCTTGCATGCGTCTCCACCAATTGCTGGCTTCTGCAATTCGTGCCTACGTGCAATTCGTGCCTTCTAAATTGAGTGTAGACGTGCGTGCTCTGGGAAGTCATTGTACTGACTCCGATACCAAAAACAATTCTTTTGGCCTTATTAACTTATGGCCCGTGTCCACGTCTGACCACACTTTTGGAACAAAATACAGGATCGAAAGAAAATTAGATCAAAAACGACGATCAGATTCTTATTTTGTGGATCTTGCCTTTATTAATGGAGTATGTACATGCTTCTTGATTCCTGTCGATTCGATGACAATGACTCAGCCATAACCTGCTAATATTTGTTTTCAATGCGTCAAGAATTTCCGAATTGTGTGTATAAACAAGATCACTTGCATAGCCCCACAAGAAGAAACCGAAATGGATGCAAATCACATGATCTTGGCAGCCGTGGCCAACTCATATCATTCCTGAGCTCTGAAAATTCTAGTTCTGCAATATACTCAACCTGTCACCTTTTAACCCGTGGACCAATCTTAATGAAATGGTACAAGTGCCAATAAATCTTTTCGTGGTTTCCTCCAGTTCTAGGACATCTTTCTGAGCTCAGGCTTCAACCTTATTCTGAGCTGAGCCAGCCATTTATCGCTGACGGCCAAGCATCAAGCTGTCTTTATACCGGAGATTCGGTCTCCCTCTCTTTCTCGAAACGGGGGTCTCGGATCCGAAGACACTCTTAGCTGGAGCATTGGCGTCCATGCCCTCGATGTGGCCTACCATGCCAGTGTAGTCGTGGGATTTTTGCCTTTCGGTCTACATCCACATCCTGGTACAGCTCGTAGAATAGAGCTAGTAGAACAGACAGAAAATATTTCTTAGCGTCAGCCGCATAGAAATGACACCCTCAAAAGGTGGCTTTACCTCAAAGCTTGGTCTAAAAAATTGGTAAGCCAACCGAAAAAACTTCTGATGCAGTCTGAGGGCCAAATATATTCGCTTTTGGAACCTAATGTTACGTTAGGTTCCAAAGTTCATAATTTTACAATAAATTTGTGTAAATTTCAGATTCCCAACATTAAGCTACCTGAACTTTTAGCGCCGACAGTGTCGTTGGTGCGTCGCACATTGGTTCAAAAGCGGACATAAATACCAAAAATTTAAATTGGAAGATGGAGTTGTTGCAGTATAATGCAGAGCTCTACGGTTACCTTTTCGTTTGGGCTTGAAATTCCTGTATTTTCTCGCAGTAACTCGTTGGTATGAAAAGTGGAATTTTTAGCCTGTTTTTTCCAACCCAATTTCATTAATAAATAAATAATATGTTATTTAAGCTTCCAAACTAAAACAAAAATATAATTATAATGAAATTAATATTGTTTATTTAATTTTTTAATATTTGCATAGTTAATTAATTTAATATTAATTGATATTTTATTATTTTTTCCCTTGATCTACAGTTTTAGCTCCACAAAGCTCCACCTAGTGATTAACAGTTTTAAGAAGATACGGAAGCTTTTTTTTTCAATTTTAGTTGTTTTTGCTTCCACTGCAGGACCACTGTGCGTCGTCCGGTAGGCCAATCTGATATTCCTGAGTCGGGATGTGTCCCGCCCAGCAAGCCTCACAGCTAGCGTGATCTCTAGCCAGCTGGCTACAGGTAGTTGTTTGAAGTCTTTCTCAAACTGTGTTGACCTCCTTAGGAAGTACCCCACTGCGGTGTCCCACAGGCTCGTAGGCAAAGACATTCTTCAGTGACATCTAAAATGACACATCTCATTGCAAGGGTCTACAAAACTGTAGGTCCCTCCACTTTTTCGGAGAGTAGCTGCAGCATGGTTATCCCCTTTTTATAAGTAAGTTGAAGTTTAGTCATCTCCTGTGGCTCTGGTATGCCTGGTAAAGAGTCTGGTATGAGTCTGGATCTGATTGTCCGGTTTGTCAAGAATGTCGTTTCGGCTTCTACATAAAATTATTTCGGTTTGTTCCATTGAACCTTATCCGGGGGTGATGTCAGTAGCCTGATTTAGCGTCAACGGTCTTGTGGCTAAGTTTCTTTTTGGGAAAATACTATTCACGGGAGAAGTCATTCCATAACCACTTTCCATTCACCAGTCAAACAAGGGCCTCTCCGCTTCGCTCCGCCATCATTTAAAGATGCCCTCTTCTACACTCGCGCTCGTCCTGTTGTATTAAACCGCTTGAAACTGTGTCCTTTATTTTTTCGTCGCTTTATTACTCGTCGTCGACAAATACGACCGTCACGCATCTGAACAAATTAACAAATCCAATCGAGCACAAACAATAGATGTCAAGTACGGAGACACAGGGAGGCGATTACTCAGCCAACTCGTCAAACAACCCGGGACCTCTTTAATTACTTTTCGAAGAAATTTTCCCCAAGCATACAACAAGAGCCACCCCCCGCCGGAGGCCACCGCACACTCACCAGAAACTTCATCTAATCAGGAAAACAAAAAGGACTTACGCCGCAGCGTCGCACACGTACCACCAGACCACCACCAGAGGAAGAGGATATTCGATGGCCCACGTCTCATTTCGAATTCCGGCATCATGTCAGGCATTTACTTTCGAGCGTCACGTCAAAAGACCATTACAAGCGAAAGCGATACAAGCACGGACCCTCCGTCGACCACGACTCTTGAAGATATTTCCTGGATAATCCGTAATGAAGCTGAAGGCAATCTATAAATTATTTCTCTCGACGATACCAATCATGAGAAGTCACTTGAATCCGAGCCCAGATTCAGCCACCATTGCTCTGCAATCAGCGAACTCGCGCCGTCAGCTGGTAACTTTTCCAATAAATTCCTCAATAATCTCGCAATCCTTCTAATCATTGACCATAATTACGCACCGCTACCCCCGGCCGGAGGGTGGCCGTGTGGGTGAGATCCTCAGCCACGCTCATCCGGCCAATCAATTTACGGTCGAGCTCGTCAGGCAATCGTCACGTTCCTCAGCGCGAAAGGTGTCCTCTTTTTTGTGGTCGTCCAGGTCCCTTTTCATTCGCACACCCTCCGGCCCCCGGTCACGAGATGAAAGTATCCGCGAACTCATTGTTTGCTAATCAATGGAACAGAAGTTGATGTTGTGTTGCGTCCGCTTGATGGAGGTCCCGCTATGTTGGCGGTAGGGATGGCTAAATGTGGTGGTACACAACACTAGGTGCAAAGTTGTTCAACAGCGAAACAATTAATCACAACGATGACTTGGAGTTCCTTAGGCACGTACACCTCGAAATGCAGATGTTTGGCGCGCGATAAAGTTTCGTCCTTTCAAGTATGTTTGCTGCCGGGCTGACGGCTTGGGGAAGACGATGTAATTTAGGTATCGCATTTCCGCAGCTCAGCCAATCAGTGAGGGGAAACTTGTTGCTAATTGTGTTTGATTGGGAAGATGTGCGGGCCGGGTGAGGGGACCGCGAGTGCGAACGAGATCCTTAATTTTCATTTATGCTGCGCACAACGTTACGCCGACACACAGTGGTGGCGCGGCGGCGGTGGTGGAGTGACGGGCGAGTAATTATGGGAGGATATCCGCCGGGGATTTTCGCTTTTTCAAAGCAAAGTTTTGAGTAATCGATGGTGTTGCTAGGCTTTAATTGAGAATTTAGTACGCTTCATCATGTCTGTGCAAACAGAGAACTTCTAGAGTGTGCGGAGTGTCGAGGATTTCGGCTTAGAGATTGCCGAGAGTGGATGGTGTTGGGAAATGTGCCGAATTATGGAGGGAGTATCCATTCTTGTGGATGGCTTGGTTACCTCTTTATGATGCCGGCATGCCGGAGAGACTGGGAGGATTGTTGAGGATGGCTTGTAAATTGAGTGCATGCACGAATTGACATCAGTCTGACCGTGGTCATCACCTCTGCTTTGAGTAATTGTTTCAGATGACATGATATGCCAGTATCGAGGAAACTGCGGTGGTGAGAAGTGTGGGTACCGAACCTGGACTGCGTTGGTTCAAGTGCGTGGGGGTTGACGCGCCAACCCAAAATCCCACGTCCTCCACGGTCGTGCCACCTTATATATTGACTCAAATGCTAAAAGAGCCGATGTTGTCATTACCAATCGATGTTTCCCCCCGCAGTAAAGAGCAAAAAGGCCATAGAAGTCAATGAACGATTAAATGGAATCCAAAAGTACTCCCCACACACACACTGTTCAAACAAAATGCATGCAAAAATTCCATAACTTCAAAGAGAAAGCACTTGTGTGCGGCCGTTTTTAATTAAGGCAACAAAATTCCAAAATTATGCGAGCATATAAAATAAATAAATAAATTCCCGCATAATGACGGCGAAAAATTGAAGGAATATGGAAAAAATTCAAAAAAACAAAACTTAAATCGCCATCAGCTTCTGCATGTTAAAGCATGGTAATCAACATCCAATTATATTATTTTGTAGAACCAATGTCCACAAATATTCAATTTTTTCGCCCTTTAAACAGCGGTTCCCATCGCTCGGGCAGCGTAGCGCAGCGCACACCTGTGCACAGTTAGAGATACCGATTTTTCGATTAATCGCCCCGCAATTAATAAAATGTTTTACATTAACGATGGCAATTTCGACACAAAAAAAAAAAACACTCGCACGGGAAAAAATGTTGAACACATAAATTGTAGGAAAATTTATGCACGTGCAACGTAAGCCACTGATAAATTGGTTTTGCTATTAAAATGTAAGCAAATACCTTTAAATTTATGCACGTTCGCTGTTTGTCGGCCGACAGGTGGACGTGGGGGCAGTGCATGCGGAATCAGTAGTGGATCTATTTATCTCCTTTTCGCATTTAATCGCAAGGCAACGGCTGCAGTTTATCGAATTTAATTGAATTAAAGATTGGAAAACCGATTATCGCCATGGTTGCTAAGCTGTGAGAGGATAGGTGACCATTTGGTCTGGCGTTGCGATGCCGAATCTTCAACTGGTGGCAGAGTGGATTTAATGCTGCATACCGTTGCCTGCTGCCGATTTTGCCATATCGTCCACATCTAATCTGAGTTTTAGGGAAGCATTTAAGGTGGCGCGACGAGAACGTCAATTAGAACTCGATGTCCTTGGTGTTCGGCAACTAATCACTCAGACTCAGACAACACACCCAATTTATTTAATTAATCAATCTAAGCATAGACCTAGCTGAGTCTTGATCTATTTCCGAGAGAGGGGGAGCCAGGGAAAGGCAGCAGCAGAGAATAGTTGCGAGGAGATGAAAGTTGGATTCGAGAGTAGTAGACGAGCGTCACATTCTTGACAGGGGTGAGTTGAAGCCATAATTAGTGGGATGCGCTCCAATACGACAAAGAGATGTGGACCAAGGATTGTACACATTGGCAGAGACCATTTCAGGAATCCCGGAGAGTCAAAGTTGTAATAAGTTGAGGAGGCTGAGCAGGTCTGTGGTTTGGTGACAGTTTTCGAGAAACGCCCAAAACTCTAACAGACTTAGTTGTCTTCTACCGTTCTTTCGTTTTGAATTTTGTTCGGAATCATCTCGTATTTATTGACCTAAATGAGTGGGGTTAGTGGGACAAAGAGATGCCAAGGCCATCAGGAGTTATGAGCACGAGCTGGGTGATTTGCAACTGTTTCTGCCAAGCGGTAGCCTAACTGGACATTTTTGGCACCAAACCATCGAAGCATTGCTCTTTCCGGGGCATACCCCAACTCATCTGTATACCAACTGATATTTTCTGTCATCTTGTGCAAGCGCCTGGAACCATACGTCAACATCTAGATTGGTCAATATCAGTGCGGGTTCAGGTCGGCGAATTCCACCCTTGGGCAAATATTCACAACATTACGGCAGATCTTGGAAAAGACCCAGACGTTTCAAGTCGATACCCGCCATCTATTTATCGAGCTTAAGGCCGCGGGTGACAGACTATATAGAGACGAGCTATACAGCGTATTGTCTAGTTTCGGCATCCCTGCAAAACTTGTCCGTCAGTGCACGACGACGATGGAGAGGTTGACTAGGTTCTTACCGAGACTCTTGAAGTCGAAAAAGGCTTTAGAAAAGGCGATTTTTTTTAAACGTAATCCTTGAGAAGATCGTCCATAACGCGGACGTCAACATCATTGGCACGATCTCTCACAAGTCTGCCCCACTGCTCTCATTCGACGATGGCATCATCGCATCATCGCAAGAACCCAACGGACTGTCAGTGGTACATTTGCGAGCAGAGAGAAGGAAGCGGCTGAGATGGGTCTTACTGTGAATAAGGTTAAGACAAAGTGTATGATGTCATCAAAAAAGATAGACCAACACCGACATCTTGGGCACTAAACAGATACAGCTTCGATGTATTCAAGGACTTTGTCTATCTAGGCTCTGCAATAATCTCCGGAATAAGGATAAGCCTGGCCAATCGGTGTGTTTTTATGCTTAGGCGGCAAATGGAAAACTAAGCCCTGTCCCGGAAATCCAAGCTGCCTTTATATAAGACCTTGTTAGTCCCAGTCCTGCTGTATGCCGCAGAAGTTTGTCCCCATCAAATGAGGACGATGAGATTCTTGGTCGCTTCGAGAGGAAAACCCTTCGAGTTATATTCGGTCCCGGATGCGAGGAAGGAGTTTGGAGGTCAAGATTGAACGACGAACTCTACGACATTGGTCAAGTCAAACGAATTCGATTGACTCGACTCAGGTGACTAAGTGATGTAGAGAGAGTGGACACTAATGCTCCGGCTCGGGAAGGGGGACAACGCGATAGAGGAGGGCCTCGCTTCCGATGTCGTAACCAGCTGGAAGGAGACCTTTATCTGCTAGGTATACGAAATTGGAGGCGCTTAGCCCAAGACCGTGCTAGCGGAAGAGGCATGTTGCCTGGGACCCAGGTAACCACCGGACTGTAGCGCCCGCCAAAGAAGAAGAAGATACGAAAGAAGAAGTTTTTAGAAAATTTGCGAGTTGGTGAAATAAGACCCTAGTTCCGTAGACACTTAACTCCAAGATTGTAATTCCTTAGCTTAAACTGTTAAGAGGAACTGTTTATTGACCAACTTTAAATGTAAGCCAACAAAAAAAAAGATAAATTGAATATTTCTCAGTTTTCCAAAGTTCCTCCGACTCATCCTCTTTACCCGCGCCACGTCCCTTGCGCCACATTTTGCGCATAGTAACCATTCAGGCCTAATAGCCAACACAACTTCCCCACTCCCACTGCCAACTTAAAATGTTGATGAATCCTTGTAAAGCCTCGCACAAATTAGATTCAAATCAGCAGCCTCAACTAATAACCTCGTAAGTGCAAAGACCGCGTGCCAATAAAACCAATTACCACAAGACACTGCACGACGACGCGGAGTAAATCAATATTTGAGATTAAAGAAGCATGTCTCCTTCAGAAGTCACCGCCTCCACCCAAGCCCCATAATTTAAGGAAAACAAAAAAATCCACGTCAAAAATGGATTTACTCCCACCCACCGCACCGGGCCGCTTCGTGTGTAGACGCAACGTCTCTCCACAGATTAATTACAATTATGCTTCCTTTACATCAGCATCGCACATTTTGAGGACTCGTACTCGAGCTCGTAACTCAATTTTGCGCTTTAGCCTTACGTGATCTAGCTCCGGTGGGAATACTCCCGCCGGGATATTCCACATTTAGCTCACGTCTTGATGGGACTACATGCAAGCAAACACATTCCTGAGTTGTACGCACTTCTTTTTTGCTCCCTGTTCGGGCGCACACACCCCCAACGCTGCCGCCGCCGCCTGTTGCACTGTGAGCTCACGCGCTAGCGTTGCCATTCGCACATGCGAGTAATTTTTCTGGTTTAACATCAGCCACAAACACACATCCTTCCCCTCACTGCTCGACCACTCGCTCTTTACTCGCTGGCCTGGCACAGGGTACGCATGAGTTGTTCAGAGGCGCACACGAATTTGGGCTGTTGTCGAGTGCCACTGGCGCGGGTGGATTCCGCGCGAACGATTTAATGAGTCGAAAATAGGTCACAGCAATGTAAGTGGTCTGCGGTTCGACGTAACCTATGGACGTGTGTGTGTGTGTGTCAGGGTGGAATTTTATTTCAACTTTAACTGCGCTTTTTATTTCAACCCCATCCCGGAGAGTCTCGGCTGTCGTAATGATAACCGAGACGCGAGGAAATAAAAGTTTCTGTGAATGTTCGGCTATAACTTACTTTTACGAGACCCTGTTACCGTTAGAAATTATCTAATTCTATTTGTAGCACACGGTGGGGGTGTCGGCAACGGCTCGGTAGGGTCACTGATGACGGAGCGGATGAACAGCAAATTTCTTGACGCTGATAAGAAATGATTTGTTTACATGCAGGGGTGCCCGAGTGGCTGGGGTGCACGTAGAAATCGATTGTATTATGAGCAGGCGATTGCGGCAGGTCCACAAATCGATTTCACTCAGTGGAGGCTGTCTGTCCTAAAAGGAGATTGTTCTGCTTCATGGGTGATGGGCGTCACAGAGGCGGGGATAAGAGGCAAGAGTGGATGAAGATGGAGGCGTTCTTGGCATGTCTGCGTTGAGAGTATCTGAATAAGCAGATACAAGCACTGTTGGATGTGTACAGACTAGAAATCAGATCGGAGCCATGTCCCTCTAACGCAAACGATGACGCTCAGGTTTAAAGCGGCGTACACAAGTGAAGGGGAGCCTAGAACTGGATGCAAATTTACGGGGTTCAAGTCTACAGGGGACCAAAGGAGGAATTGGCTACGGATTCAATGCCTAAGGTGGCTAGACCATGTGATACTTTACTCCGTCCAACACTACTTAACTACGCCCTGAAACTTCCTCAGCTCAGAGAGATCAAGGCTCACAAGAATCTTGTTAGCTGACACCCGGCAAAGACGTAGGAAGTCTAAAGTGCGGAAGTCGTGGGACTTAATGCCTAGGTGGGTAGGTTTGTAAGAGGGGCTACCTGGACATTGAGTCCCACAACTTTTGATAGTAGATTTACCAGCACACTTAGACCATGTTGGTGCAATATCATACCCACTCACGGTCCGTCTACTACCACTGATTGACCACTTCAGAGATAGAGCTGCACCAGATTTGAAAACCATACAAAAGCGTATTCAGTTAGAACTGAGGACCCCAATAGCCAAGGGCAGCCACTTAACCAACTGCCTCGTGCAGTCGTTTAATGTCTAAGGTCGCTATAGTCGTTGCCTTGGTCGCTTAACTTTGTCCTAATGAGCACTCAGCTCCGATCCATTTTGACAGCAGGAAAGATCACCCTCCCCGCGTTAAAGCCAAAAAGGGGCGGAAGAAACGACCAACTTCAAGACAACTGGCAGATATGATTTTTAGTTGAATCCCAGGAACACCAGCGACTGTTGTTGTCCGGGTGGCCATGTGGGGACTTTCACGAGTTCCTTCGTCAAGATCAGAAGGAGAGGACGGTGGATGGTGGTCCAAGAAGTTGTTTGAAACCCTCCGACTTGCAGTCGCAGTCCGCTTTCTACTTGTTGACTAGGATCTTCTGCGACACCAGATGCAGCTGACTGTGAAGTGGAAATGTCCCCACTCAAACATGGGAACTCTGTGCCCACCATATTATCCACCAAGTCACTGCACACATTCCCATCGAAAGACCGGAATGACATGAAGTGAACAAACCGATTCTAAGCAGAGGTTTTCCACGTAATCTGACTTCCAGATCTGCCACTCTCCATTCAACCGTAATGCCGCAGCGTTTTGCCAAACAAAAGGCAACTAAGGCTTTCGTTAAATTATTCCACAGGCAGCAGCGCTCCCCCTGCGTTCGGGCCAAAGGAACTAAATTACTGCCAAACACCCTCGACAGAGCATATGCATGCTTGACAGCTCAAGATTAATTACGGGAATCGCTGAAACAAAAGACCGTCTCTGCTCTCCGTGTTCTTCTAATTGCATGGCAGACTTCTAATCTTCGCTAATCAGATACATTTCCATTCAGCGCTCCATATAGCGCTCGACCCCCGCCCCTCCATACACACGCCATGTATCATCAAGCGAAACCACTCCAGAAGAGTTAGCTCACTCCCCTTTTGGGGTGTGTTCTAATTAAATTTGATGATCCGCAGTCAAGCGAAGCAAAGATTTTGTTTTACAATTACGCACTTTGTCTTCACGCTCCACTGGGCCGCCTGTCGGATTGTGTCTTGTCAGGCTTCGTACGATTAGGCGGCATTAAACGACACCTTGGTGGCGATGCGATGCTGCTGCAGCAGCAAGATGTCGATTCGATGAAGCATTACCTGCCAGCTTCACATGTTAAATCATTTACCTCAGGACAATGTTTGCATCCGTTAAGTACCAGCCGTGCCTGGCTTGAGTGCGGCAGCAACATCAGGAGAAGCGATTGTGTGTGTATGCGACCTGAGATTGCAGTGGAATAAGTAATAATTTGCGCACATTTGGGATGGTGCACAAAGGAGTATTCAACAATATCCAACTACTCTCTCTCTCTCTCTCGCTCGCCCTCCTGGCCTGATCAGATTGTAGCGTGTAGGCAATGTACTGGCTGACAGAGCGTCGTTTTCCCCGAAGGACATCGTCTCAATTTATAATTGAAAATCCAATTAATCTGATACATGTAATACACACCTAGTCGGAGCGTTTCGGGGGCTATACGGGGCAGATTCGGTAGGCCTCGAGTGAAATACATCAAAGAACTGGCAAGGCTTTGGTGTGACATTGTGGCGCATAATACAGCGGGATGTGCAGGGGTGATGTTGGCACACAAAGGTGACAGACTAAACCCTTCTGCTGCGGGTTTTAGTGCGATATGAATTCCTGAATGTTTACACTGGCTTAGGAGCGAGGTACAAGGACTTTAAAGTCAAACGCCACTGCGTGGCAAAGCGAAAATTGAGCGAAAATTAGGACGAGGGAATATGAGGGTATTTCGGTGACTTTGGGGGCATTCACTTTGAAGACATTTACAGAAGGTCCAAGTGTCTTGCGTTATCAAGACTGCATGCATTCAGAGTGGCACATTCGAAGGCAAAGGCAAATAATTACATCCTTGGAAGCGTACAAATGGCGCGATGGCTTGGAAGTAGTTCTAGGGTACAGCGATGGTCCACTAAGAAGTAACTGTCAAGACCAGTAGCAGCGAAGACATTTACGAAGGAGGCGGTCTTATTTCATCTTCGTCCCAACACACCCTGCGTTCAGCTTGAGAGAATATGCAATCCAATGACACCCGAAATTCAACCTCAACTTGTGAATTTACAGCCATTTACAGCCTAGCCTAGCTCGCCAGACAAGAGTAGTTGTTGTGAGATTACAGCATTGCCAGGCCTTGATCAGTCACATGGTGTCCAAGAGGTGGAAGCGTCGAGAGAAATTCGGTGGGTAAGGCGGAATATTGGATAGTTCAAGCCATAGCCGGCACAAAATGCTCTCGAATCAAAAAATTATTTATCCTGTTCGTGTTAGACTTGATGTAGGAGATCTCGGAAGATCAGGACCACTTGTACTTGGATTCAGGTGTAGACTTAAGTGTCAAAAGTAGAGGTGTGCCAACCTGAACATTTTTCAAACCGACTTAACCCGGGTTAAAATATAAGCAGACCGAGTTGTAACCCGGGTTAACGGACTCGGTTCGATAATGAATGGAGAGCAAGAAGCATGGAATGTGGCAAATCGAGTTATATTGTTATTTCATCGTTGTTGTTGTTATTCGTCGGTTTTGCCAATTCGGTTTGAAATAAATGTTACTCGGTTTGACTCGGTTTTGGTGTAACCCGAGTTAACTCGGTTTTCTAACCCGAGCTGTCACACCATTAGTCCAAAGACACTTCCTGCTGCACTACATCCTCTAGTTTGTTATAAAAATAATATAATATGGTTGGCACTAGAGCCTATGGCCAGGGCCTAGCTTCTCAGCAACCACTCCTGCTGTGCCTGTTATTATTGTCTCACGTGTGGATGCGACCTACTGTTTTATGTCGACTCTGAACGGCCAAGTTGCAGAAGCTTTTTTCTAGACAGTTTTTACTCTTTGAATATTGTCAGTAATTCGAAAGAGGTGGAGCCGTGAAAATAATGTTTGGTTGTACCGGCCGGGTATCGAACTGAGAAAGAGAGCTTCAGTTGCGTAGGGGTCGACGCACATACCCACAATGCCACGGCCGTTATACATCCCCCTTTATAACGTCCGCAAAAACCCTATTTATCTTGTAAATAATGGCTCACTTACACTTTTTCGTAGGTAATGCCACTAGTACCGCGAGTTGAGGACACAAACGGGTTGTAGTCCTTCGTTTCCGAAGCCCTAGAATCTCCGAAACACACATTCAGTCGTTTGTTCCGTAATACATGAATTAAGCTGGTACCTGAGGCAAGGATAAGGACCTTTTGGTATAATCTATTTGCCCGGAGGACACTTAAAAACAAAATCTCGTCTTTTTTTTTCAAACGCCGTCGTCTGCTCCATTTGCGAAGGACTCCCGCGTAGCCACACTGAAGAACCGTGCACCACGAGTGCCATTTAGCAGATTACCTTTACGCTGATGTCAAGTTGGCTAATGGCTGCCGTAAAATATACCACATCCTGCAAAAGAGTTCTTCTTAGCATGTTGCAGCGTGTCTTTTGCCTTATACATAAGTACATGATAAATGTTTGTGGAAAGCAGATATTTATACAACCGAAGGCCGGGTTGTCAACCAAGCCGAAGTTGTGACAGCTTCCGTTCGACTCCCATGAAGCCACTATGATGTGCGTTCCTAACACGGAATTATTCAACCTTCTGTTCAACTTTAATAAACCTGTCAAATCTACTATCAGACCTGCTTGTGTTAATGACGATGTGACGATTGAACCGCACAATGTTAAATTAAGTAGCTAGGGCCTAGTCACAGATCCAACGACTAGATGCCCATAAACAGGTGAGCTCCGACCCGAAGAATTGAATCGAAAAATATAATGGGGCTGCTGAAGGCTTTAACAAGCTTGGCGAATACTAGAGACAGCAAGTAGCAGAGATCGTACGGACTTCTGCCCAAGTTCACCACTGTCTTTAACGACATGGGAAAGGGAAAGAATAAAAAAAGATCGATCGCCATCTTCATTACACATCTGGTCATCTAGAAAGGGGTGCCTCAAGAAGGTTATCTCGGGGCCCTGCTTTTCAAACTTACGAACTTACTACCACCGCCAGCAGTCAAATGATCGTTGGTGAGAGCTAGTGGGTACCGACAAATCATCCCACATCATTCGCAAACCATCCCTCATCCCAAACCACGCTCCTCCATCGATTTATTTTGCACTGAAGCCCTCGGGACGCAGGAAGCTGTTTGTTGCTTTCAGCATTTTTCCTCAGAGAAACAGGGAAGCCCATCAAAAATATGCTCCATTTCGTGGAAATCTCTTAACGACTCCTCACCAACCTCCATCAACGGTAGGCTTCAATTAAATGTTCCTCCATCTCTCTCAAGGTCTCGTCAAATCAATCACAAAGTGCTGCTCATTCCACACTCATTCCGGCCCACCGCCGGCAGCACATCAATTTATTTCAATCCCCATCGGCGCACCGGAACCCAGGGGAACAAATCGAAGCAAAATTAAAACCCAATTACAACTTCCCCATCCTTTGGCAGTCGCAGTCCGATGCGATGCCTGAATCGAAGCCGGAAAATGTAAAACAAAACCCTGCCATCATTCCATCATTACCAATCGGAAACTGTCCTTCCTTCCTTCCGTCCTTCCTTTCAATTTTTAATATCTCACAATTTAGCAATATTACGAAGCGAAGCACAACTGACAAAAGGATCTCTGCCCTCCTCCTCGGCTGCTGGCCGGTGTTCGTTCGTCGCCTCACCGCAGTCGAGGAAAACCTTGGAAAGCAAAAATGTTCGAATTCAAAATTAAATTACACTGATACAATTCAAAGTCCGACAAAGGACGAGCTTTGTTTCATGCCGTCGGCAGGGGCCGAGTTTTTCTTTTACCGACAGCAAGGAAAACCGAAAGGACATTCCAAGAAAACTCTTTCTCTCCAGCCTCAGCCTCCCGTGAAGTTCTCGTGCACCAGCTGCGCTGCTGCTGTGTATAGTTGTCCATGTCGATTGGAATTCATTCCCCTCCCGCCCGTGGGGGTCCTGTCAGTGACATTGACTTGACAGCAGCGGGCGGAGCAGAGAGGCGCTGGTAACGCACTCGTTAGTGGCGGACTCTATGTCGGTATCGGAAATTTCCCAATTACATCCCGATCGAAGTCCTTTAATTTGCCAAGCCCGGCCGCTCTGCAAGTCCACCGCCA
This sequence comes from Eristalis tenax, assembly GCA_905231855.2. Lineage (NCBI taxonomy): Eukaryota > Metazoa > Arthropoda > Insecta > Diptera > Syrphidae > Eristalis > Eristalis tenax. The sequence goes on along the minus strand of HG993127.1, from coordinate 20,463,870 downwards.
GCGCCGCCATCCTGCAGGCCTGCCATCGAATCAGCCAACTTTGTCGTTCTTCACAATTCATTCCTTGTAATTTTTCTCCTTATTTGTCAGCGGCAGCAGAATCTTTGGCCAACAATTTGAATAGGACGAGAACAAAGTTTGGTCCTTCGTGGCACAAGCGAACGAAAAACTACAGGGACTCCACGAGAGCCGACAAGCAATCAATGCGCTCCGCAACTCTCTCAGTGGCTGTGTGTGGGTCCGACGCGTAACCGGGAGACTGCAATGCATTCGCCCAAGACTCCGTGAAGTACGTAAGGAAATGGAGATGCCTGCGAAGGATAACAATAAATAAAGAATCAATTGCGGACGGTCACAGGGATGGGGCCGAGGAATGTGTGCATTTAAGTGGGCCGAGCGAAGTCCCTGCGAGGACGGGCTCGTATCACCGGCATCATGCGCTATCATCATCATCACCGTCAGGTAAAAGCGCCCGTATACATGGCCTGGCCATATCCTTTGGCCATACAATGGACCAACATGGTCTATCAATAACTCAATTCCGGAGTTTTCTTCCCGGCACTGATCAAATTGAAATAAATTGAATATATAACTTTTGAGAATGTTACTTTTGCTGTCCGCGCCCATCTCGAGGTGGATGGTGCCGTCACCGTCCTACAAAGGATACCGGAGAGCTGATGAGAAAAACGAGCAATGTTGCCGAAGAAAACACCGAGCGCAGCTCGAAAAGGAGTCGCATAAGAGGATTCCTCCTGAAATTGGACTATTGAAAGCAAATTACATCAACGATGCCAGTGGAATGCTGGGGTGGTGGAGCAGCGACGGAGAACTCTCTTGACGAGAACGAAGGCGGAAGGCGAAAGACGGAGCTGGAGCGCGCGCTTTGGCAAAGTTGTTGAAAGTTAAGACAGGACTCGCATTCGATTCAGTTCCGGTTTGCTGCTGTACCTGCTCTCCTTGCATGACTCTGTTCTACAAAACGCTGATAAAACTCAAACTAAATTCAATAAGATTGTATTTTCCAGATATTGTCGGACCGGAACGGAGCCAGGTGGGGGACTGCTGCTGCCGTCGAATCTGAGCGCTTCTGATGATGCTCTTGGGCTGCTGGGAATTGCCCACTCGCAGTTCCCCGGCGGCCACTGGTCTGGAGAGCGTACTTGTGTGCTCATGCAGATTGGGGGATGGTGGGCCCGGGCCACACTGTCTGCCCGTATGAGCCTTAATGGAAATGTATTTAAATGCGATTTCTGAAATCAATTTCTCAAAGCTAGGTTCGTGTGTGTAGATTTTTCGTTTTCGAGTGGTTCCTTGGTCTGCTGGCAGTTAGTCATTTGTCATGCCAATCGTTTCTTGAACCCAGTGGCTGTGCCGAGGAATGCTCGAGTCAAGAGAATTTTGGAATGGACATGGCGCATAGGTGAATATGAACTTTTTTTTATATTTTGTCATATTTTATTATTGCGTCACTTCAAATGGTGCTAGCACTGAGAATCACAGACTTAGAGAAGCTCCCATCATCACACACAGTGGAACTTTCGTTGCATGGATTATGACTGTTTATTTGTACGGAGTTCACACCCGTTTCTGGGGTTTCCAAAGGTGGCTTTCTAGTGCGGGGTATACCTAGGTCTTATTTATTACAGCAACCATCCGTGTTGTTAGTGCCACACGTGCCGACTCCCAAAGGCGAAGTTGGAAAACTTTTTTCTTAGCTGGCATACTCTCTGAACATTGAGAGTGCCATCAAAACTGGGCTGCCGTGGTGCATGAGCCAGTGGCTAGCGGGGCTTACGTCTATGATCCCTACCGACTAGTATTGCTAATGGCTATGGGAGCTAGAGGCAAGAAGGACTATTGGGGGGCTAGTGGCTAGTGGCTAGCTGGGCTTACGTTTATGGAGGCTTGTGGCTTTAGAGCTAGTTGCTATTGGGCCACTGGCTAGGGGGCTTTGCATAGCTTGGCTTACGTCTATGGGGGCAGGTGGCTAGTGGTGCTAGTGGCTAGCTGGGCTTAGGGAGGCTAGCTAAGACAATTAATGGTTGCCTAGTGGCTATCGGGGCTCGCGTCTATGCTCCCTATCGACTAGGGAGGCTTGTGGCTGTGGCAACTACAGGCAAGGTGAGTGAATAGCGGGGCCTACGTCTATGGGGGCTAGTGGCTCGGAGGCTAGTTGCTGTTCGTCCATTGGCTAGGGGGTTGGTAGATCGTCAATCTTATGTCTATGGGATCAAGGGGATAGTGGGGCTAGTGGCTAGCGGGGCTCACGTCTATGCTCTTTAGCGACTATGGCAACTGGAGGCAAATGGGACTAGTGGGTAGTGGCTGGCAGGGCTTACGTCTATGGAGGCTAATGGCTTGGGATTCTAGCTAAAACAACTAATGGGGGCCTAGTGGCTATCGGGACTCACGTGTATGCTCCCTAACGAATAAGGAGACTACTGGAGACTAGTGGCTAGCTAATAGCTAGGAGGCTAGTGGCTTGGGAGCTAGTTGCTAGGGGCCCAGTTGCTGTGGAGCTTCCGTCCGGAGATCAAAAATGGACCATATTTCAACTTCAAACTGCATGAGCTCCTGGAAAGGACACCAGAAGCCCGCATACGATGGAGTGCATATAGGCTAGCTATACGGCGCCATGTCCAGTTTTAGGATTCATGCCAAAGTCGTCAGACTATGAAGGCTGAGCCGATGCAGAATTCTCACCGCTCTTTCCAGGTATTTACTCGACTTGTTCGGCTATCCTTATGGTATTTGATGATTCTGGTTTCTGGTTCTTGATCATCACTAGTTCTGGCGATGGTAAAAACGAATGACTAGACTTATATTTTGACATTGAGCTTCTCATAGCAGAAGGTTCATGATGTTTTAGAAATTAAAGCTGGAGTCCCACAAGGAACAACTCATGGTCCACTTGTGGAACTAGCTGACACTTCATATGAGAAGGACACAATGGAAGAAGCAACGTTCGTTCCACAGAAGGATCACATGCGTAGAAACAGACCTTTCAGTTCACTCGGAAAAAACTTGTTAAACCCACTCCATCCAGAAACCTGAGCACTTTATGTGTCGAGCAGGGAATTCAGTTTTTGACAGCTTGTGACGACGTGACAAATCTTAATTAAAATTCACACAGCGGAGCAGCCTCAAGTTATCTTACGTCATTTCAGGCTACACGCAGCCAATTTAGTCGTTGTGTGTAACTTGTTTGTTACGAAGGACGATCTGGGCCAAGGTCATCTGCATGGACACACGCCAGTCGCCGGTGAGGTGTACTCTCTCAGACCCGCCCACGTCAATAGTGCACCAGAATTTCATCCATTTTAAGTTAATTCCCCACTCATCGATGGATTTTTGCTCGTCGCTAAAATCCTTTCATTTCCTTGCAACAAAGCACACATCTCCGCCATCAACCGCGCATCACCTGGGCCCAGTGCAAAAAGAGGTCGAGGCTAATGGAGTAAGTAACTCCATTAAATCCAACTGGGATGCACCAGTGAACCAGTGCCTGCGAAGGATCGTTCCACTAAAAGCCAATACGTACACTTTCCCAAATTGCCAAACGGTTTATGACCGTGTGTGGAATGTTGTTCCAAAGGCAGTGCATGAACGTTTTAAGCTACCACCGTGCTGTTCGCTGCCAGCTGAGGGATATCCCCACCACGCTTGGTTGATGGCTCTAAGGGTGTTGATGGAGTGCTCAAGGTATGGTGTGCAGTTGGGGTTACAGCACGGGTGCAGCGGTGTGAATATTCTCAAGGATTGGTCGAGGGTCGTTTATTGACCGCACAGTTGCATCATTAACTCGGCCGAATGCAGTCCTGGTGGGAGTTCTGGCTTCTGGAGTGGGAGTGGATTGGCGCGACGGATTTTAAGGGGTTCCTGAATTTCACAGCAGCCCATTGAGACTTCCAATCCGAATTTCCTTATACACATTTAAGCAGCTTTGAGATACACACTTGGAATGTGAGCTGAGTTGCTTCTCTCTCTCTCTCTGAGTTTTCTCAACTCACACTTGCCCATCCCCCGACAGCGCTTGAAGAAGAATATGTGTACGTCATCGTTGTTGAAAGGGAAAACACTAAAAGTTGCACTGTAAGCCGCAGCCGGAGAAACAATGATGCAAACACCCTGGAAGCAAACACCCAGCGTTGGCTTCCATCCCAGATTAGACGGGGATCGCCTGCGAACAAGCAAACAAAATTGAATCGCTAAAAGCAAAAATTGATTCGAAAACAATTCGATGTTGTTATTCGTTCCATTCTCTGGTCTTCTTTTGTTTTGTGTGTGCAGCATTATCCTGGCCGATGTGCAGTGGCTTCCTTGCCTCGCCTTCGGTGGACAGGCACGAACTAAAGAATGGAACAACTGCGAGTGTGTGTTCGACTCGTGTGAGACTGAGGATAGTGGGTCGAAACATATGATTCGTCTAGACAGTTCCAGAGAACATAATGCCGTCTTATTTCAAATGTCCTTTCTTGGTGTTTCAATTCACTCCCCGAATCGTGTGCATTTCCATTTGCCTTCGGTTGTGTGCCGATGGGGGTATGAGAGAGCAGTCATTTGGAATATTGCAGTTTGCGCAAAATTGATGTGAGCTTGTATTCGACTGAAGATGCTAATTTGATTGGATACTTAATGATTGTTGGCTTGTCACGGGATCACTTAGGAATGTCTGAACTTAAGCAAGATTGCGATACAAACGTTGTCTGGAGTTCGTGGAAAAGTTTTTTTTTCTCAGCTCTTCACCGGTCCACAAACACGGATAGTGATAAAAGTTTATTAATATGTTCATGTGTAGTGTTTAAATAACAATAAATCAACGATTTGAGTGCCTGGTCAATGGGGGATAGTTCCAAACCACACCAAGAAAACCATTTCTTTTTTAAGAAAACGAAACGTTTGTATTGTCCCTTCTCTTGGACTGTCATTGAAATGTAATTCACCACGTACGCGCACCAACATATCCGTGCTCGCAACCAAAGGCTTCTAAGAATATTATAAATTATCAAATGCAACCACCAAATTGAAATTGATCCCACTTGATTTATTTGAACGGAAAATTATTTTCGCAGTTGAGATTACAACTAGACTTATGAACTAAAGGTTAGGGTGTTGGCTCAACAGTAGGGACCAAACTGATGTATTGTACTTTGTTTAATTTAATGCTTATTATTATTGTCGGTTTATTGTATATTTTGTAGGTCCTACAATGGCTGGTGCTTACATCGGGTTGTTCAAGTCCGTGTGTCCATGGTGGTCCTTTTGGGAAGGGGTGGTGATGTGTTAGCCGACTTAGCCTCGATGGTGATTGCTATCACTGCTCTGGTAGAATCCATGCAGCTCGTTGTTCGACGTCGTTGGAAAGTACTGCTCGTTTAGCAGAATTAACGCGTTGAGGTAGCGTTGTCCGGGGATTGTATTTCTCAGGTTCCTGATTCCCTCGTTAGGGTGGTTGTTAACTTCTAGTAGCGGCTTCCTGAAAAGTGTTACCATGTACTGTTGCAGAGGGATGGTGCGTGTTTGGTCGCAAAGCCTATTTTTAATGTGGTGCCTGACGGTCCCTGTCGAAGGTGAGTCCAATACTTTTACGCAGTATTTTTCTTTCGAAAATTTGCTAGCGTCATCATCCTGGTCCGGTCATAGAGATGCTGGTCCTAGAGATGGTGTGCCATATTGGGAAGCCGTGCGTTTAGATCGGCCATATATTATCCATTATATCAAGAATATTTCTCACTATTGCTGATTTTTTTTCTCACCGATTCCGTAATTATCAAAGACCCACTTTTAAGCTCTGTTGAATGCATACAATGGTAGGGCAAGCCATGTACACAAACTGGCAGAAACTCAACGCGTCAAAAGAGTGTCTTTTCATTTGTCCATCTCTAAACATGATACAATTTCGTTTTCAGAGTCTTTTGGAAGACAAAGTGAGCTTTTTTTTGTGAATTGTTCATTATCAACTATCGGTTGAAAAATTCCGCTCTGCTCGTACCTCTGCTGTTCCTAAAACCCTGCAATTTTCAGCTTTCAATGACGAACAGGGGCTGCTGTAACTATGTTCTACCAAACGACCAACGTCATAATAACAATCGGAAAGTCGAAAAAATCGCACACGAATTTGAAAACTATAGCCGCGGCATCTACATCGAACTTGGGAGTAACAGGAATCGAATGTTAAGACATTACCCATTCACGCCTCAGAGTCACATATGACGGAACAGCCATTTAAGTAGTTATACAAGCCAGGCAATGCTGGCATAATCTCCATTCCTTCCATTTTCTGGGTGGGTCTGAAACAGCTGTTTTCTGTCAACTTGCCGCGAGAGGATTTAGCCTATGGTGCGCCTTTCGCAACCGAATGGTTAATATCAGTTGAGTAAAATAACACCAAGCACTAGCAGCCTGTGAAAATAATTTCCATTAAATGAACCATCATCCACAAGAAAGGAGACCCTTTTGACTGCGCCAACTATCGAGGGATCAGTCTCCTTAACATATCGTACAAGATCCTCTCTGCCGTCTTGTGTGAACGCCTGAAACCATTCGTCAATAACCTGATAGGTCCTTATCAGTGCGGTTTCAGGCCGGGAAAGTCCACCATAGACCAAATTTTCGCACTGCGGCAGATCCTGGAAAAAACCCACGAGATGCAGATCGACACCCACCACCTATTCGTCGATTTTAAGGCCGCATATGACAGCGTACATAGAGGCGAGCTATACAATGCCATGTCTAGTTTTGACATTCCAGCCAAACTCGTCAGATTGTGCAGGATGACGATGGAGAACTCTCGCTGCTCCATCAAGGTCGGTAACGAACTCACCGAGATCTTCAATGTCAAAAAAGGTTTTAGACAAGGCGACACGCTGTCATGTGATTTCTTCAACATCATACTTGAGAAGATCGTGCGAAACTCAAATGTCAACACCAGAGGCACGATCTTCCAAAAGTCCGTTCAACTGATTGCATACGCGGACGACATTGACGTGATTGGACGAACACAGCGAGCTGTCAATGAGGCTTTTGCTAGCATTGAAGCGGAAGCGGCTAAAATGGGTTTGGCAGTTAATCAGGGCAAAACAAAGTACATGCTGTCATCACGAAAGGACGCACAACATCGACGCCTCGGACAGAGCGTCATAATGGGCAGCAGAAACTTTGAGGTAGTCAAGGACTTCGTCTACCTTGGCTCTGCAGTAAACAGGGACAATAACACCAGTACCGAGATCAAGCGCAGAATTACTCTTGCCAATCGCTGTTTCTTTGGGCTCAAGAGGCAATTGAGTAACAGAGCCATCTCTCGAAACGCCAAGTTGACATTATATAACACCCTAATCATCCCCGTCCTGCTCTATGGCGCAGAGACATGGACGCTATTGAAAGCGGATGAAGAAGCTCTTGGTTGTTTTGAGAGAAAAGTTCTGCGTGCGATCTTTGGTCCTGTTTGTATTGATGGCGTCTGGAGAAGGAGATTCAACCACGAACTGTACGGGCTGTACAGCGGCATGCACCTAGTTAAGCGTCTTCGGATCCAACGCTTAAGATGGCTAGGTCACGTAGAGCGGACTGACACCACAGCTCCGGCCCGAAGAGTCTTCGATTCCGAGCCTTTGGGACAACGCATAAGAGGTCGTCCTAGAACAAGATGGCGCACACAAGTGGAGAAGGACCTCAACCAACTTGGTGTGCACAACTGGAGGCAGCTGGCGAAAGATCGTGCTGGCTGGAGAGGCTTGTTGGTTGAGGCCCAGGTCCACCCCGGACTGTAGCGCCAAACAAAGAAGAAGAAGAACCATCATAGATGAGAACATTGGTCAGAGTCAAGTCAAAACTACTTGTGTACAAGCTTCTGGGAAATTCAAGGAATTGGGTGTTGGACTGGGGACGTTTCATAACCCATTGAGTCAAAATGTTGACCATTGGTAGTACGCTTCATGGCGCTGTTGTTTCCCGAACAAAAGAGAACGGTCCCAAGTCTTCATTGTGAGAGTTACTTCCTCGAAACATCATTAAATCTAAAAGAGAATCACCCCACCTTGGATGAATGACGAAATGCAAAGGCGGTACACAGACAGGCTAAAGTCAGAAAGTGGCTTAACAGCAGGCAGGCGATTTACACATTCCTCTCCCCCAGAGATTCCACAATCTTCCAAGATGCTTGCACTTAACACTCTGGCAAAGGTATGGGAGCCAGGAGATGAAAACCGTGAGGAAAATAGGAAGGCAGACATACAAGCAAAAAGGGGGCAAGAACTCCTTTTTTGTTGAACCTGTGAGCAGGGTGTCCAAATTGTCCGTAAAGAGAGTTGTCCCTTACAGAGAGGTGCCCGTAACGAGAAGTTCCTTGTACAATACTTAAAAAACTGGTCGAATAAATGCAGCTTCAAATTCAGTCATACTGCCACGCTCCAGAAAAATCATAAGGATACGTTACAACTGCAAAAAGCTTGACCTAAGGATATGAAGTGGCGCACTTATTGGCCACATCTCATGCAATGGCCCCCTGCACAAAATGGAGTACAGCAGCAGAGAAAACTGTATACCCTCGGACAAGCAAATGGAAGTATGGAACCCCTACGCGGATAGTGTCCAAAATCCTACATTAAGCAGGAAAACGATCAAAACTTCCTTGACAGCACTAGACAACCAGGGCACTCCATCTAGAGTGGTTTTAGAAATTTCTCAGGATAGCTCTAAAGTCGTAGATCTGTCAATACACAACAAATCCTTCGTGGGGCATGGTCATATTTCCTCCCCATTTCTTTAATTCAATTCAATACTTTCCCAAAACGGCTGGCCATTGTAATTTTCGGATAAGACTCTTCCTTCGAATGTCGGGCAATGTATAGAAACCACAAATATCAATCGTCGCCCTTTAGAATCGCAACAAAACCCTCGAGAAAACAAACAAAAAATTAAGGGAGACCACAGAAGTTAGGCCTACGTCCTCCCTGGAGAGTACCACTACCCAGAGAGGACAAAGATTCCCTTTGACGGGGTTCAGTAGGCAGCCGCTCTCTCATGCATCGTGAAACTGTGTGCTAGTTTTGAGGTTAACAAAATAATGCCAATCACATCCAGAGATGAACCGCGCAGTCTTCCCAAGACCAAGTCATCCGCTCACTTCCAAGATTAACTCGCCTTTGAAGGACATGCTCATCCTGGAGTCACCTCTCACACACGCACATCCACAGTCCACACACCTTGGACAGCGTTAAATTGTATTTCAATTTTAATCCCATGAAAAGAACTTTAATTTCCGATTGTCAAGGGGATTTTCTGCAGCAACACACCCCCACTGTGTCCATTTCCAGTTGCCAGAATTGTGTTGCATTTAACAGCTCTGCTCTGCTGTCGCCTCCATAATCCTTCACAAATGTGAAATGCATTTATTTGCAAGTTGTTGCTAACACACTGCTGTTGCTGTGTGCTGTGTCGGGTCCTTGTGGGATATCTTTTCAGCAGAAATTTTGACACTATCCGGCTGCAGATTACCCGGGGCAGGGCCCCCTCTCCCACTCTCCCCGCTGGCGCGGTGCGGGGTGGGAGACACTGAGAAGGAGTTGTAATATCCGGTGTTGACAGAAAAATGCTCTGGACTTCTCCAATCGGCCAGGCTGTCTGCGTCGTCCGTGCTGTGTGCGGTCAGAATCGACACAAAACCTCTATCGCCAGACTGGGTGGGGGGGTGATGTAATCCCCGCTCGGAATGGACTTAAAATCAAGAGAAGACACAGTGTGACGGTGCATGATGACGCTGTTGATTTATGTAGCCGCGCAGAGAACGACTACCTCCTAACTGAAGTGGCACATAATTCCCGCTTACGCCGATCACAATGACGTTATCCATCCCGATCCGGTGCTGGAGTGCGGAGTAAGTTACCTCATCGATGGCAGGTACATATGTGAGACAACACGGTGGATGGTGGCTTGTGCACACACAATCCTGCCGGCAGTGTGATTGGGACGTGATGTGAATTTTAAATTGATCCCCACAATTGTGACGATGAACCCTGACGTCGAGAAATCGGGATGGAGCACTGGGACGGGCCACGTCGGGTCGAGTCGGGCCGGGACGGGCCGGGGATGGCCCAAGAATCCAGGTGAAGAGCTCCACTGGGAATAATTTTTAATTAATATGCGTTCGGATGAGTGTGTTCGCTGTGATGACTTACATGGTGTTTTGACACCTTACACCAGATTGGACTGGAATGCTGGTTGGAATTATTCAGCGGGGCGTTGTGTTGTGGGTGTGCTCTGAGCTGTGTGCTGTGTGCTCTGTGTTCGCGCACTTTGATGTGTTCTCGCATTTTAATTAATGAAATGCGACTTTGTGTTTGTGCGGATGAGGCAGAAAGTGGAATCGGATTACGTATCCCGTTTCGAGGGTTCCTAATTGAATATGATTTCTGTGAAGTTTCCCTCGGCTTCTGCGGTGGTGACATTGTCTGGATCGAGAGAAAGCTAAAAGCAGCAGCAGCGACACATTCTGTGGCACATTGTTATCGAAGTTGGTTGGAATTTGTAACTGAAGTTCGACTACATTCAATGGGGTTCGTTTCTGCTTTAACGATATGCAGTGGGCTGAGGAATTCTATGGACTTCAGCCTAGACTGTAAGCGAAGCCGATTACACCTCATTGGGGAAGAGTGGATGCACAACAAGAGTGGGTGCTGTAGAAGCGAGGCCTAGGTCCAACTCTGACTGTCCGACTCTGACTGTCGGCAGCAACATAGCCTCAGGTTAACCATGAACTGGAGAACCCATCATAATTAGTGTCGCATTGGGGGCTCCTCGTTTTTGAAGTTTGACACGCTTTGTTGAATTTCCACAAGGAGGTACCGAGTTGACATTGTCTCTCTGACCGTGCCAGGAAGTGGCAGCCGACATAAACAGCATAAATTTCCGCCCACTTCCCAGTCCCTGGTGCTCTAATTCAGAATTCCCGTGAACTCGGATGCCAGCAGCTAGAAGTTGACTTGTCTCATAACAATAATTTCACATTTGCATATTCGCTTCACATGACTGCAGAGCACTTCGGCAAATCACCTCATGTCGACTATGTTGCCGCACCATAATTGACATGTTCCCCTCAGCAGAGACTAATCATTCATTACTTTAAATGCCAACGAAATACCATATTTGTGCATCAACCCGACCCGTCCACCACCGTCTGAAGCATCCCAACAAAACCGCACACAAATCGACAAATTCCAGTCCTGCCAGACCCTGGAAGCTGTAACCCAATCAAGGGCAGTTACCTTAAATCTCCGATTAAGTCCTGCCAACTTCCCGCAAAACTCCGAACAATGCCACATTTATGTTTTGCAATTGACTTCAATTAGTTTTGAGGATAGCTCTCCGCAGCAGAAGGCTTTAAATTAATTCCTGAAACAGTTCAATCCATCAAATCCCGGTGAGGGGCCTCCGACGCTGCTGTTCGTGGATGGCACTGGTGTGTCGGCGCTGCCGAGTGAAGGGAGCACAAATTGTTTTGTTCCTGGATGCGAACTCCCTGCTGGGAGTCCAACAGCTCCCAGTGCCACTCCCGCACACACACACAAGCCGAGCATATCCAGTCGGAGATTTGCCTTTGGGACTCAACTTAACTCTCCGGCTCTCATAAAACGTTATTAAGGACTTAGTTGTGATATCATCAATAGGAGCAACTACCACATGCAACAGAAAAATTCGCACAAAAGATTGCAGAAGGGCAGCTGCGGCGGTGGTGGTGGTGCCAGTCGATGGGGGTGGCGGTGGCGTCCACCCAGCCACGACAATGACAACAACGGCGAGGACGACGACAACGACGACAACGATGATGACGATGGAAGCGATGGTGGCGAGGGGGGCGCAGCGAAGGACGAGCACGATGACGACGACTACCAGAGGAGCATTATCGACATTAACAAAAGGATGCAAATCCTATTGGAATTGATGTGCATACATGTTGCTATTCATGTTGTCGCATGGACTGGTGTGTGAGGTGTATCCTGCAGTGTGTTCCGAAAATGCCACCCCCAAGGGCACGGGCTGAGTGCCTGCCAGGGATGGGACTCACAAATATTTATTTTAAACTGCTGCAGTGGGTGGATGGCTGGTGGAGGGGTTGCATGGGTTGCATGGGTACGGTAAAATGCTGCTTAGTCCCCATACAACGGCGGACATATGTTATATGAGCCAAGGAAGGCATCCAGCTTTTATCAAATTTGCATGCAAATATTGTGAGTGCATATGGGAGACCAGGGGGATGCCATGTTATGTGCAAGAGTTGAGCTTTGTTCGGCAGTTGCTAGTTGCTAGTCGGTTGCTGGCAGCCCATGCGTGCAGATTTTGTTTCATTCCACGTACGAGTGTGTGCGATAATTTTTCAAAGGAATCCGAACGGTCCCTTGCACTCGTTGGTGGTTGTTTCCCTTTTCGTGGATTTGTGGGGATTTAATTTTAAGGAGGAAATGTTCAGCATTGCGCCCTATATCAACTCTGCACTCTGTGTGGCTTTCAAATTAAGAACATGAATTTGTTTTCTTCTATTTGAGCGATTTGCTTCCAACTGAGAATTCCCCATTGACTGGCTTGCCGGGGAAGGTACTTGTCAATTGGAATGGAGAATCTACAGGGAAGTGGGTTTTGTAATTACTACAGGCTAAGGGTGTTTTATGAGGGCTTGCGGAGGATGGACTGACTTCGAGGTATTGCATAGGTCCCCAGATTCATGCAAATTGAACACGGACGAGCCCTTGACGTGACTTTCCATCAGAAAAGTTTCCGAATCTCCGTTCCGCAAGTAAGGACTCACTAGAGGACAGGATGGCGCAGTTGGTTAAGTGCCTGTCCTTCATTAGCGGGGTCCCCGGTTCGAACCCCAGTGAAAGCAAAGTCAAAATGGTTTTATCGGGTTTTCAGATCTGGACCAGTCACCATTTGCCGTTGGGGTCCAACTAACGGCACTATCACTGGAATGGTCGATCAGTGGTAGTAGTCTGACCGGGGGTTACTGCCTGACATTTCAATGGACATAGTCGTTAGTCTGACCTCTGAAAAAAAAGTACTCACTATTCGAAGTTCATGCAATATAGCGAGACCTGATGCCTAACATCACCGGAAAAAAATGTTACGTATACGCCCCATGGCAACCAATTACATCCACTGGTTGATGAAACGTGTTAAGGGTTCCCTCTCTGTAGGGTGGTGTTGCAACTGGCGTCAATGTGTGCCTTGTGGGCTACCTAGTTTGACGGAATTATCGCATATAGGCCAGAGTCGCGTATAGACGGCCATGTGTTCACCGAAGATCTTTACCATTGGACAGGTCGAACTCAGGGCCAGATTTTCCTTGGTGTTGCACAGTTTGTCAGTATGGTCCATCTGATGTTGAGGTTTTTAAAAGCAGTTCGTGCGGATATAGGCCTTGACTGCTGGCAGTGCGATATGCAGCTCCTCCCACTACGAGCAAAGAAGACATTCAAGCTCAAACTTTCAAGGCAAAAAGAGAAACATTTCGTGGAGAATTTTATTTACAATCACTTCGTTGATGTAATGACTTGAGCTTTATTCGAAGTACTGACTGATTTGGTTAATCCGCTGCTTGGAAGAAGCAGAGCTCAGTAAGTTTTCTGCCAACTCCAAACAACGAAGTTTCAGAAGGTTTTTTTTTATAGGCGTACTCTTTGAGGATTGTCAAGGAGTCGAGAGATGGGGAGCCGAACCTACTCCAGGGCGGTGCCTCCAATGATAAAGTAAAAAGATCGAGATCTGTTGGTCGTTGAAAGGGAGTGTGGTAATTAAACATCACTTCCACTCGAGGCCTCAGTGCCCATTGTGAGTCCATTCATTTGTGGAGTACACATTCTGTTAAACCAAGCCTGTGTCACGTGATGGCTTAAGCCACGCCATGCTCTTAACGAATCTCAGAAGATCCGCAGTCTCTGTGGAGAATCTTAGGCCCAGCGAAGGCGCCCATTCTGGAGAGCTGGGCTGTGGCCAAGCAGATGTTGGATCGTATCAGTCTCTTCCTTGTCACCGCCACTGAGGCACAGATCGCAGGGTTCCGCATTCCGTTTCCGTAGCATTGCTCCGATGGGACAGTGTCCTGTGATCACTCCGGCGAGCACCCGGATCCAACGCCGGAAGCTTCCTTGTTTTGCTTTTGCTTAGCTCTGGCCATGTCGATGTTGTCGTGTGATAGTCATCTCTTGTGAGCATGTACGAGTTGAATTCTTTAAGTGTGGTGGCTCTTATGGTCCGGTATAGTGCACTGATCGGTGACTGCTTTGATGTGTCCGCTTGGCTGATGTCCATTTCGGTCCCCTATCTGGCCAATTCGTCCGAGCTCTCATTCTCTAATAGTGATCTGTGGCCGGGGACCCAGCGGAGTTTGTTCTTAGGGTGACTCATGGACGTTAGTGAGTCGTGGCAGTTCATAACAGACTGGCTGTCAACAAAGATGGTGATATCTGATGGACACTCACCATTCATCACTCATCCTTTTTCCAATGTCCATCCCATGCTGGAGCACTCTGCTTGAGGACTTGAGTTACAATCACAGCCTTCTCGACCTACCAACCACTGCTGTTCACAGTTGACGGTACAGGATGGGGTTTCCGTCATTTCGAATATTCCTACTCTGTGGCGGTATCAGGGCATTGGAAGAATTGGTCACTGTTCAAATTCAATTGTGTTCCTGGAGCAGCTTGTGCCAAACTTATCTATTATTGTCGTATGATGCTGGGATGAAGGCTAACGTGGACACATCCGAGGTTATGGTTATTTCCAGGACGCCGTTCAAGGCACTTTACTTGTTAGTGGAATCCCAATGAAGCAGTTGGAGAAGTTTAAGTACCTTGGGGTCTCTTTCTCGAGTGAGGGAAGGAGTATTGCTGAGATTTCCTGTAGGATGAACCAAGCTGGGTCAATTTTGGAAGAGCTTGGTAGGTCTGTAATAAAGGAGGCCGAGGTTGGTGTCAAGGCGGTTTTCAACTCAGTATTTATTTCAACACTCGCTTATGGTCATGGTTTGTTGGGTAATGACCAAAAGAATACGATCGCGAATACAAGCTGCAGCGATAAAACTTCTCCGTGTAGTTGTGGAAATTACTCGCCGGGATGGGATGAGAAACACGGCAGTGCGAGAGGAACTCAACATTGAGGATCTGCTTCTTCAAACGGAGAGGGTTATGATTCGGTGGTTGGGGCACGTGCCACGAATGCCCCGACTTCCCAGGCGGGTGTTGAATGCAATTCCATCAGGTGGGCGACCGCTTGACGGACCCAGGACGGTTTGGTTGGACCAAGTCCAAAAACTCACTTGGTTGCGCTTGATCATACCTCCTGATGAATTAGGGTGGAGGTGGAGGGTCGATGGTGGAGGATTGAGTTGCCTGGAGATCTCTCGTGCGTGATTTGCCCCCGCGACCCATTTATCTGATCATGCGGGTCAGAAGACGGTGGTGATGATGAAACATTTCCGTTGATCGGCTCTTTCACTCCTGTGACATTGTATTGACAGCTGCTGTGCCAGGTACCAGTTACACTGTCACAGTTTCTTTCGTATTAAGTCTCGAACTCATCTGAAGGCGTGCAGAGAAGGGCAATCAGAGTCCAGCCATTGCCAGCATTGAAGTCGAATTGAGGAACCCTCAACCGAGACGATCCTTACCTTAAATTGAAGTGTAGTCGTATGTACGCTGTACAGTAAAAAAGAACTTGAGAGACGTGTCTGCGCTCAGCATCTAATATAGAATATACAACTGAGCTGATTAATCCGGTAACAAGAAGAAAACAGAAGCGAATTTAATCCAGGGCTGCAGCTACTAGGTCATGTACTAGCACTACAACTTCTTCCCGTTCTTTTCTCTCAGCTGATTAATCCGAAGAAAATATGATATAATGTAGTACTCGCACTAGTAGCTCTTCCTCTTTTTTGTGAGGTCCTACAGTGCAGGGTGGGTGGACATTGAGTTCAGACAACAAGATAGCCCGGCAACCTGGCTACCTCCAAGTGCGTACACCAAACTGGTTGTCTTACTCCACTTCTATGCGTCACAATGTGTGCCGGCCGGAGCGAAATTGCCCAAGTGCCCTACATCGCTCAGAAAAATTAGGCGATAAAGCCGTAAACCACTGACAAAACTCTTTCCGCCAAGCTCGTTTCCGCTTCCTTAACGCTCAGTTGACTCAATGACGCATTTCCAACTCATCGTTGACGCATTGGTTTGCTGCTCTCGGGCAATGACATCAATGTTATCTTCGGACTCTAACAACTGAACGCGCATCTTGAAGGTCGTACCTCCAGTCCTGGCGAGTATATTTTGATCTTCTCAGAATGAGGAGATGTCTGTCAACGAAGGAACTAGATGGGAGATGAGTGCCGTCGACAACGTTGACTCTTGCTTACGTCTTAGGGCATAGAGGGACACAGGACCACTGCTCGTCAAAATGATTCTCCTATGCACTGTATCTAACTTTGGAAAGAGTCAACGCTGATAAGACGCCTTCCTTGGGAAAAACAGTGAAGCTCTAAGTCCCAGCGTGCAGACCGACATCGAAAGCGTCCGCCATTTCTGGCCCGCCTTACAACAAAATGTGCCAGTCGTTCTAGTCAGGAATAGTGCATGAGGATAACTCCTTTGACACGTAAGAACCCCTGGTTCGACGACAGCTAACAGCTTCGGATACGAAGTGAATTTCTGTTGACGACCCCAGAAAACACAATGTGAGCTCCAATGTGTTCATCTTTGTGTTAACCAACCACAACCCTACAGACACTGCAGTGGATAACATCGACAACTGCCGATATACGTATGTCCTCAGATAATCCCAAACCAGACTCACCCCGTCACCACACAGGGCCAACCTTCCCCGAAACTCCATTGATTCGACTCCTTTTTTGTTGGCAATTCATTCCACGTTACGACCTCTTGCAACGAAAGAGGGACATCAAAAGGGATGTCATCATTGAACCCCGACACAGAGACATCTTTCAATCAGTCAGAGTTCGAAGACCCTCACTTCCAGCAAAGCATAAACCATAAGCGGTGGGCCCTTAAGATTGATTTATTTCCAGCTCTCCAAACAACCAACCCACAAATGAAGTGCCTCGCGCCCGCCGCACGCTCCCCAATCAGCGGCCAAAGCCATTACCAGATCAAGGATCTAAGCATAAATCCACTGTCTGCGAGTGTGGTTTCGTGGCCTTTCAGGATAAGTCACATCCCGGTAAGAAGTTAAATAATAAAGAAATCACGAACTCAATTTTCGCAGATTTATCTGGCCACCCTTGCTGCGACCTTGTGCGTCGCTCATCGTCGCTGGCCTTATTAAACGGATATCGGCTTTCTTTATTGTATCCGCCGTCGCGACCACCAATGCCCCGTGCGGATTGCCTGACGAGCGGCGAACAACACAAGAACTACGCCTTGTACCACGTCGGCTATCAATCATTTGCTGATTCCATTTTAATGGTCTACCCTTCCGACAAGGATCGAGTGTGTTTATGTTGTTGTTGTTCAGTCTTCTCTCGTTTCTTTTTTTTTTATTTGCGCTGTGTTGCTGCTACTATTGTGACAAAGGACATTCACAAAAGCCATTTCGCAGTGTCATTCAATTAAGACGACATGGGGGGATAAGCAGAAGCCGAAGCAAAGGCAGTCCAAGTCGCAGGCAGCGGTATCAGGCAGCAGAAGCGGAAGGTAAGGAGGAGTCGTCGGATAAAGACAAGCGAACGAGGAGAAAAAGGAACAAATTAAAATACAACATCCTGGAGTACACACTTGCACATCCTACTCAACTCTTGAACAGTAATGCACTTCATTTGAGGATTGTTCACACCATGAAACCATTAAAATTTAATTGATATAATAATTCCTTCAGTAAGGACACGTACACATAGTATTAACAGGTTTTCCACTCTCTACGCTGCGCTCTTCACTTGGGCTGCTTGGGTTGCTGTTGCTGTTGCTGTTGCTGTTGCTATTGTCCTGACGATGGCTGCTTGATTCCAGCTGGAAAAACAATGTCACCAGCCCCTTAGGCGATCAGATGAGAAGCCGAGACCAAGAGTGATGGAGCGTGGAGAGGATGACTTGGAAGGATACACGAGCGAATGGAGTGCACTGAAGTTGTGTGTTGCTGAAAGTCACATCCACTTTGGTCACACACTTAGGCGTACGAGCAAATGAACTCCAATTACGTACAACGTTGGTGGAGCAGCGCACCGCCTTTATCCTCGACACACACTCCAAGCAGAGCCATGCAGAGGGAGACTCAAAAAAAGCTACAGAAACAGGATATCTCAGGGAGCGGCGGTGCCGGGTGTCTGCGCGGAGCGGGATGGATCGCGGTGGAGTAGCCGCCTCGCCTCGCTCCAACACATCATTGACATTGGATTCAAGTTATATGGCGAGTAAGGATATTCAGATTTATTACTCGTACCCCCGCTCCAGCCAAAGTTTCTCCGGTTTCCTTGGGCGCTCCCTTGCCATGTGCATCGTCATCCTTTTTCCATCCGTGTGTCCGCACTCTCGGCGAGGAATATTATAACTCATAATGAAATATGCGCACATAATCCTGATGTAAAGGACTCTTAAACTATTTCTTATTATTATCCCAAACATTCATCCTAGAGTGTGCTGATGTATTATCCTTGCTTTCATGCGATTCATCGGAGCGTACATCGACTGTACGTGTGTATGCATGCACATAGCCACGTCGCTTGCGGAGTCGAACCATAAATTTAATAAAGATGCAGGACAAACGTCCTCGTCACCGACGACGTTGTGCTAGGCGTCGTTGTCCCCCTCGGCCTCTCCATTGGCGCTTCGACAAACAGTGGTTGCTGAAGTGGTCTGCCATTGTTATGAGTGCGTACGTGTGTGTGTGAGTGTGAGTACTCCTTTTTCTTGCACATGGCCAAGGATATGATAATAATTTCGGTGTCCTCTTGTTGATGTGTCCTGGTCATGCATAACAACGGCGTGGTTATGTGAGGAAATTTAAGCGCACAACGAGAGACCAGGAATAAAGAAATGACTGCATACGGAGGAGACAAGGATATTTCATAATAATAAGTATACACAAACCAAAAAAACGATAACTATGAGGGTTGACCGGCGGGGGGAGAGCGGAAGGAAATGCAAATGGTTTGCACTTCCGAACGTGAAGTAACTGGAGCTGGGTGCCAGACTCGTTCGTTGACCTCCTCCCAGTCAAGTCAAGTGGGAGCTTTGAAAAGAATTCAAATGAGAGTCGCTAACGTTTAAAGCTTGGACTGGCTTTAATCGCGGACAGAGTGGTAAAGCTCAACTCTAACAACTGACGACTGACGACTGATGACTGACGACTGACGACTGACGACTGACGACTGACGACTGACGACTGACGACTGACGACTGACGACTGACGACTGACGACTGACGACTGACGACTGACGACTGACGACTGACGACTGACGACTGACGACTGACGACTGACGACTGACGACTGACGACTGACGACTGACGACTGACGACTGACGACTGACGACTGACGACTGACGACTGACGACTGACGACTGACGACTGACGACTGACGACTGACGACTGACGACTGACGACTGACGGCTGACGACTGACGACTGACGACTGACGACTGACGACTGACGACTGACGACTGACGACTGACGACTGACGACTGACGACTGACGACTGACGACTGACGACTGACGACTGACGACTGACGACTGACGACTAACGACTGACGACTGACGACTGACGACTGACGACTGACGACTGACGACTGACGACTGACGACTGACGACTGACGACTGACGACTGACGACTGACGACTGACGACTGACGACTGACGACTGACGACTGACGACTGACGACTGACGACTGACGACTGACGACTGACGACTGATGACTGAATTAATTCAATTAACCAGCTTTACTATCTGCTGTGCATGTATTTTGCATTCTTAATTATGCCAATGCATCTTCAGCCACAGCCACCAAAGGGGCAGGTATACATCCTACTAGCCCGAATTCAATATCGATGCTCTTCGAAACAAATTAGGGATTCCTTTAAAGCACTAAAGTACCGCATTCGCCTCTGTTCGCAGCCCAGATACCGCTCGTATCTGTGTCGGACCCTGACACAAAAGACAATCGAGTGCCTAGCCCAACTCATTTGCAAACAGTTGTCTAGCCCGACCCGGGAGCTTATAAAAGCGAAACACACCACTACTTAGCCCCGATTACTTATGCAATCAGCTGTGTCCGATAGTGTCATCTGCCACTGCACCGCACCCAACGAAAGTGCTTCTCCCAGCAAGCACAACACACCAAGGATGCCACTAAACCAATTGAAGGGCGATAAGGACAAGGACTGGCTTGGAATAGTTTTAACCCTTATCCCAGATGCCGGTCCCGGAACGAGGAGCTCCATCAACACGCCAGGACCACTCATCTGAATGGGATTTTGATTTTTATCTGGCAACAGAGTGTTTCGGCTATCCACAGGCCCATTGTCCACAGGTCGCCCCGAATGTGACACCAGTGGCAGATTGGGCTGCTGGCTGCTGCTGCTCCGACTGTGGGCGGCGATGGTGACGGTTGTGTGTGGCTATGTGTAGCATCCTCGATATCACTTCACATTGATGAAAGCCTCAAATTTTAATGTTAAATGTTTTTGTTTACCCAGTTGAAGATGGTTTCAAGATGCACTTACGATATCCTTGCATAAATAAATTACTCCTTGAGAGCGAACACACACACAACATCGATCGAGGACTCTGTGTGCTCGGGCTTCTGTGGGTGTAGCCGGTGGCGGAGGAATTGGGGGCCGGAGGGGATTCGAGTGAGGGACTGCTGGTGGGAGGGTTCCATTCAACTTACCACAGTGTATTAGCGTTGCCCCATAAGTAATTCACAGTTCGTTGCGAGAGGACGACGATGCTGCCGCTGCCGTTGCCGCCACCGCCGACAACCACGACAACGACGACAACAATGAATCCTGCGAAAAGTCCTAAAACTCTTGTGATGCATTTAATTCGCAGTCAACTGCGGCTCTGTCGGTATTGTAGCGCCCGAGACGGGGGATGAGCGCGCCAGCTTCAGCTCTGTAGAGGGAAAACTTTTATTCCATGCGGCACATGTTGACTTAAGGATCTGAAATTGGAATTAATTTTGGCTCAGCTCCAGGATAAATAGTAAACGGATGTGTGTGCGGAAAGCCCCCACCCCCTCCCCCTCCCCCACTCCATCGTCAACCATTCGATTCACTTTGGAGTGGATAAAGCTTTCTATGGCACATCGCTTGGTGTGTTTGCACTTGGATAGCGCTCTGAGATTCCTCAAGATGATTTTCTCGGCACAGGAATCGAATGGGAACGGAGTGAACTAGCTCGCAAACGGATCGGACGTGATAGGCAGTCGCACAGATGAGGTGCACAGCACACTGTCGTCGTAGTCGTCGACGTTATGGATGAAATGGCGTTCCATTGTGTACCATTGGAGCTGCAGATGGGATGGGCGAGCAGAATGGCTACGACCGAGACGGTAGGATGGAGACACTTTCGCAGCGGCGTGAATGACTTTGATTTTGACGGGAAAACCCGAAATTGATGGCATGCCCAGTAGACGGCGCAGACCACAAGGATGTTTGTTCAGTAAATATTGGCAACAAATTGTTTTCCATTTCTTTGATCAAGGATTGGCGGACGGTGGTGACGGTGCCGGTGACGGTGACGGTTACGGGGGCTGTGCGGTGTTGGTTTTCGGTTGGATTTGCGGATGTGAACGACTGGATTGAGCAAAGAATGGAGCTAGGGTATGAGACCTCTTCTAGGGCGACACATTAGGGAAGTCAATTGGGAGGACACGACTGGATGCGGGATCTTCTGAGCAAAACGTGACGGGTGTTGCGGGTTGTTTATTTCTGCACTGCTCATGGCAAGAGTCTGTCCATGCTCCATGTTAGGCTTCGCAACTCAAACAATCTTCTACGAGTTGTATTATATTTTTTGTTCTCTTGTGAGTTGGTGGATGCCCCTTCTCTGAGGGAAATGTGGGAATGGCCTCTTTCAGCTTTAAGCGAGCACATTTTCAAATTGGCTAGTGGGGGATGATTTCTATGTTTCAGGTCGGTGTTTTGATGAATGAGTGAAATGAGTGCAAAAATCAATGTGTATCACATGGAATCGATGCCGACAAGGTTTGCCACCACACAATTTGCATACAGAGATGTGATATTAAATATATCTTTCAACTGGAAAATTAATTGACAATATTGTTTATGAATCTTTTTTGGCAACGCCTCCCCCCAACTGTTCGACTTACGTTCGTCAAAACAAAACAGTCTTTCTTAATTAATTCGATTTATTTATTTCCGATACAATGTTTAAAATCAGACTGCCTCTAAATATAAACTGAATCCCATAGGAAGCCGCTGCTCCAACAATCCAGAATGCAGGCTCATCAGTTTTACGCCGACGCGTGTCTCCCGTGCGATGCAATTTGAGTTTCTGTGATCGTGGGAATAGCACGACGCAACTTGATCTTCAATGAATGTGTAAACAGGTTAGCATCTGCATAAACTTAGTCAGCGATTCTCATACAGACTGCTAGCCCACATGGCGTTCAGGGCCAAATGCGCCGTGGAAACTACCCTCATATGCAAAGAAAACGAAAAATAATAATAAATAAATAAATACATACATATGAATAACTAAAAAAATAATTCAATAAAAAGATAAGAAAATTAACAAAAAAAAAATTAGTAAATATATACAGAACTAATAGATACATTACTATATTATATCTATACACTGACAAACAGATGTCAATTGCAATATATAAGCAAATCAATTAACAAATAAATAAAGAAACAAATTAGTTGGTGTAGAATTCTTATTTCAGCGTAAGCTAAGTGACATATATGCCCACAACAACACCATTCACTAACATATCAGCGCAGCTGCAAGAATTCACCACACTCCTAACTTATGTCAAAGTCAGTGTCAGTTGAGACTTCACGCGGCCAGATTCCATTTCTTTTTGGATAGCACGGCATCCCTTTCGGATGCGCAATCAGCAGTATATCTAATCTTCACACATAAGTACAAGCATGTACTACTGATTCAAATAAAATGATTATTAAAAAAGTTTATGTGACAAATCTTACGTAACACAGGTATACTACATCTATAAGAAAAGGAAAAATACATAAAACACGATTCAATGTACTACAATATTACAGTGATGTAGAAAAACTATAGGTAAGTTGATACGTTTGGAAGTCTTTCCATAAGATTTGACAAGGAAACCATACGTTGGATAACGCATTTAATTGAAGACGACACTAGACTCACCAGTAAACAAGGATCACCTGTTCCACCTCTTCTTATGGTACTGATTACTTTGCGGCACCGTGCAAAAGGATCCTATAAGTTCGATTCAGGTGTCATCGGCTTATCTGAAGCACATTCTTCGTCGAATCGACGACGCAACTTTATATCTTATCGGTTTATTCTTGTAATGTGTTCCTTTTTCGTACAACGCTGCCAATCTGCTGGTGGGTGTAGACGCGCAGCTGAGTTGTTCATGTAAAACAAGCAGATGGCCAATGTGTCAGTTTTATTCGGAATTTCAAACACAAACAGCTATGTTACGTATGTCCACAACTTGGTCCAAGCTTCATGAAAAAATTGAATTCAGCCCTTGTCGAAAGTCACTTGGCTCATCGTTTAGAAACACTAACTTTGACTATAACGTTGCGAAACGAAATCAAAAATATTGTGAGAGACAATAATGAAATTACTGAGAAAACTGAATTTTACAGGAGGAGGAGGACTTGCTCCGTTTGCCCGTCTTTAAAAAAGAAGCCAAATGTAAAATAAGCACACGATAGAGGTTTTATGCCTCTTGCATTTAGGTTGGCCCGATTTGTTTCAAAATAATTGTTTTTGTTTTATACATTAGTTTTAAGATTTGATACATTTAATGAATTTCAAGTGTCTCAAAATTTTTAACATATATTTTTTTTAAAAGACTGATTTGTATAACATGAAAAATGAAGCCAAGTTGTGAAAACTGATTCATTTATTAAATATTCTTGTAAAAAATGTCGGATTATGTTTTTATTTATGCCTCATAAGAAACACATTTATAAACAATTACTTTTTTAAGCATTCAGCAGATGTGTCATCTGTACAATGTAATCTTACCTCAATTGTGTAATATTTTTGTTAATTAATGAAATTTTTATTGATTTATTTTTAAATTAGTGCAAATATTAAATAATTTAATTATAATCTATTCACACCGGTTTTGCAACTGCTCTGTTCTAAAACTCACTCAATTTGTGAAATGTCTCTCCAGGGTTAATTTCTAATTGGTGATATATTATATTGCAGAAAAGGGTTATTATGAAAGGGTTATCACACCTGATGTACACAGATTAAGTCCAAAAACAGCCAGCACTGTAATTCGCAAAGTAGTCAATGCAATGGCTGGAAAACTCCCAGAATTAATTAATTTCCCCGAAACAAATAAGTGCATCATCGAAGTTTAAGCAGATTTCGAAAACTCCAGTAAAGGCAAAGGATTATATTCCAGGTAAAGGATTATATTCAGAAAGTAAACCTGCAAAATGATAGGGGACGGATTCATCGTTGGAACATTCACATTCTTGGACACAGTCGCAATTTCGTGTCTCTTTATTCGTGTCTCGTGGCTCTTATTAGCTTGAACAGGAAAGAAAAGGGAGAAGAGTGGGAAAGAAAAAGGAATACCCACTAGATTAATCTCGAGCTTCATTTTGGACGAGCTCCCAAGTGCAGCTATTTCTCTTAACCCAACTACCGCCATATCATTGGACTAATATAAGCTGCCAGGCTGTGACTTGGAGACACTAATACAAAATAGAAAATTTATTTATTTTATTGAAAAAAAAAGGAAATTCCATACAGATAAATTAGCGGTTATTGTAAAACTACTGTTTTTATACATGTTTGGCAAACCACACTTTTCTCTGAATGGTCATTACACACGGGTTTGTGACAAACACAACAGCAGCGCTTAGAGGTGGCCCTTTTTCATAAGGGCAGCAGTAATAGTCGCCTCTAATTTGGTTGTACTGCCGATGGAGTTGGAGTTGGCTTTGTTTATTCGTTTCCCTATATCACGTTTCCCTACACCACACTCGCAGCCACGTTCGACTTTCCAAAAATAGCGTACTTCGATGCTGCATGTTTGGAATAACTAAGGCCTCGTTGAATTTCAACGAGAATTTCGTCGCCCATGTTTCCAGATAGGGTAAAAATTCAGCCAAATAACTTTTGCTGCTAGGCCCAGACATGATTCTAGTAAGAGTCATAATTTTTCAATTTCTGAATTTCGTTCTAATAATGACTACTGCATTACCTATACGAGTGTACATATGCTAAATACACTTATACAGTTTTCTTCTGCCTAAAAATAAGATCATTTATACAAAAGTACTACTAAGGCGTGAGCAACAAAATGCAGCAAGTATTCTAGTTTTTTATTTCGCATTAAAACATGTTTTAAATTATTTGCCTATAGATATAAAAATTAAGCCTCAAACGTTTGTCGTCGATTCACGCTTTAACGCTTTAACCGATTTCAACCAAACTTTCACACATCTTTGGTATTGGTCTACATATGGTTTGTGTGAAGTTTGGATATTACCAGTAAACGTGTGATGTGTTCAGCACTTTTTGGGGTTTCCCCGTGTTTTTTCACAAGTTTTCAAAAAAGTGATTCGCAGTTGCTTTGATCTTTATTGTGTCACGCCCAACTTCACAGTTGATTGACCCCTAGTCTACCGACGAATTTCAGAGGCTTTTTGAAAGTTATTCATGAATTTTTGACAGTTATTCAAGAAATAACGTAAATGCGTTTCTGTAATTGGACACTTTGGCTTTAGAAAACGGTATAAAAAATGGGTGTTATAAATTTTAAGGGGCAAGGGAGGTAGAAGTTTGGCGTCTCTATCATATATGAAAATACGTTTTTTTACACTGCTTGCTGATCATTCCCTGCTGCTTTAGACGATCAACACATCATCATGGAAGTACGTAGGCAAATGCCAGTCTATAACTTTGCAAAGGCTCTCCTGGCAGAACTTACTTCCTCCATAACGAGCCACTACCCACAGCATCTTCTATTCGAGGAAAGTCGAAAGAATTCTCTAACCGTTTCGTTGCTAAATCCCTTTACATCACCTATGTTAGACCCATCCTGGAATATAGCAGTAAAATCTGGTCTCAATACTACGATAATCATTCAAACCGTATTGACGTTGTTCAAAACGTAGACATAGTTTTGCATTACATGGCCTCCCGTGGTCTGATAGCATTGCATCACCAGCCTGCACGATTGGGCTACAGTTGATCGGCTGGCATCCTATTTTTGTACAGAGTCTCTAAATGATTCCATTAAACTTGTGGATATCCACCGTAAGATATGCATGAACCAAGAAACGAACAGACCCTTGAAAATGTGTTCAGCGAAGCGGGTTTGACTTCAAAAGACTGCAATTTCCAATACGTCTTGCTATGACAATACACACGGCACAGGGACAACTGCTGGAATTGAGCACAATTGACTTTAAATACCCATTCTCTCACACGGACGATTATGTCTATCATGTTCACGTGTAGTTAAGTAAAAGCATAGCATTATATAAAAAGAAGAAGATATAAAATAAATGTAGGCAGAGCCGACAGTAAAACGAGTGCTTTTCTGTCGGACATTAATGTGATCTGCCTGGCGAAGCAGGCACAGACTCCGCTGGTATTAGTTTAAAATTATGTATTGTAAATGGAATGACACGAAATAGGGTTAAGCCATACGACATGGATGTTGAGTGCCTTAACTACTCCTGTCTGACTCCGTCTAACCCTGTCATTATGATGTTCACAGATTTAACGCCAGTGTGCATCGCTATCTTTTTCTTTCCAACAAACCCCAATTTTTCCACTACTCGTGCTGTGGTTAACGTGTTAACAGTGTTCGCATCCTTTTAGGTATGCATGCAGAGAGAGTTGAGTCACTCTCGTAACACTCGACCTCTACTGGTACTCTCTTAGCTTTATCAGAGGAAGACGTTTGAGAATTAAAACCGTCGTGGGCCAAATCACTTCTACCTTTTGCATCTGCCTGTATTTTAAGTATCCTCCAGTCTGCCTTCAAGGTGTAGCCACTCCTTAAGCCGACACATGGCCCTATGCGGTACGTGGTGCCTTCAAACGATTCTTTAATAAACACATTGCATGCATGGTAGGTCTTGGAACACCTGATTAGGCGGTACGAAGTCAAGCCGAGTTCACGGGCTTAACAATTTGAAAATTTGAAATGTCACAGTGCACCACCACCCACATGAATATCCAGATATACCACCAAAAGAAAGGCGACAATTCGGGGACCCCTTGAGTGAAACGCGAAATTTTATTGCAGCCTGCCTGTCAGAACAGAAGACCATAACCATTCCTCAAACGCCTCCATAATTCGTAATTTGCTTAAGACCAGGAATCCGTATGACGTATGCCAATGATAATGAATCACATGCCATCGCTTTGCGGTTCCACAGTGGTGTCTCATGACAAGTCGAAGAAATCGCCGTCCCCCGAGCCAACTCGCTTGAGGTTTCTCTGTCCCACCATCGACCCGCCCACATCGAAAGACAAAAGCACTTTTTTTCTGCAATCCTGCACCCACCCACACCCACAGAGCGAGGTCCCCAGTGAGCAACCTCGATTTTATTGCTTCTGTCTCGTCGCCATTTCTCAGAACTCCGAGGCCGACGGCAGTACAGCATATCTGTCGCTATTCTCTGTCCCTGCACATGATCGTCGCACAGCACTCGCCTCTGCTGCATCTCATCATCAATTCAACGAAGCAATTGTCTTTTACTTCGAAGCCGATAAAACTTTCACATCACCTCCAGTCTCCAGCCTCCAGCCACCAGAACTCGTTCATATGATTGAAAGACGAGCGCAGTGCAATCCTGCTCCGCTGCGGCAGCTTCTGACCGCCATCGCCGGCATTCAAATCCTGCCTCAGCTGAAACAGAAGGGGAACGAGAGCAAAGTTTCCGCCAGTCCCATCTCAGGAAGGGCGGCGATGATGATGCTGAGGCTTCATTGACGTATCGAGCAATCAGTTTCGCGTGCTGAATCAATTTCACTGTGTTGTGCACAGTGTTCCTGGAAACTTTTAAATTGAACAGCATTCCCAACTGCCCGGAGATATCCGTTCACATGAACAGAAACTTTCACACCCATGCCATCGTCCTGTGCAGACAGGATTTACTGCAGCGCCACCACCGACGCAGTACATGTGCGACTACGAGTATATGAAACGTCATCCCCTGGAACAGCCGTCATCATTGTCAGTCATATTTCTCGATTGCAGATTGGAGATTAAATTGTCGAACTCATTGCGACTGGTGGGAGTGGCTGTGTGATGGTCCGTCGGTAGTGGAAGCAGAACCAATTACGATAAGACCTTGTTCGGCGCGTCGTACGGCAGTGAACGACATTATCGGCATCCATGCAAAGGGCACCCTGCATCTGCTCCCTTCCCATCGCAGGCTCCCCACCCGTCCACTAGAATTGCATCCGAAATTCGATTTCAAGTTTCAATTTCCACTCCAAAGTCATGCAAGAGCGGAGGAGGACTGCGATGGTGTTCGCATGAGCGGTTCGTTTCAGTTCGGTCGAAGATACAATCATCGGGCCTGTGGCCTTATTTGAAACTCATTAAGCTGCTTACCTTCGCAATAGCATCCGAATCTTCTAACGAACCCACACGGCTTGTGGTTACTCAGTCCCGGCCTGGACATGGGCGTGCACGGATGTAAGACGCTGTAAGTATCTCCCAGCAGTTGCTTATAAATAGAAAAAGTTTCGCATTCACAACACAAGAGGATACATGGATCCTTGGCAACAGTCAACACAGCACAATTTCATGGAGCGAATTAAAGCTCCCCAGGATGCAGCGCCTTCTGTGAGAACAAATTGTAGACGCCGCTGCTGTCTCTACGACGACGCCGCCGTCGCCGCCTCCACCGCCACCGCCACCGCCAACAACGACGACGACGAGGGTAATCAAAGTAGTTGCTCAAGTTTCGCCATATGCAAAGCAACACAACGCTGTTAAGTCACTTGAACTGAAGTTAACTTTACGTGTGGGGTGTGTGGATGTGGAAAGTTTATCCTTGCGCTACCAGTCACGGATTTAACCGACGCCGACGACGAAGACCCTCTGCGCTTGATAAACACACACAGTTGATGAAGAGGAATGAGAGATGGAAACCGGAGTCGGAGCTGGAACCGAAGCTGGAGCTGCATGACTTTTTGGTGAGCATACCAACCTGGCGCGGCGTTTATTGTTTACACGAACCGCGTGGGAGAAGCAGACGATGGCGAGGGAAATTAAGTTGCTGCCAAAAGTTAAATGCACTCAGGCGGGCATACATCATAAAGTGGTCAGAATCTTTTCCAAGTTCGGTAGTTTTGATGCTGTAAGGGATACATGGGATTTTGGTGCGAGGCGAGTGGGTGCGAGCGACCTGGTGCTGCACTCGATGCACTAGCTACGATTCGCATGGATTCGAGTTATGGCCAACGTCAGTCTCGTTGGCCATAACTCGAATGCTGGAGTCATAGATGTGACGATTGGAGAACTATTAATGTGTGCGTTGAATTTTTCGAATCACTGGGCGTTCTTCACTGGTTTTGTGGTTTTTCCAAAGTGGAGTCCGTCAAGGGTAACTACTTTCACGAATACTGTTTCTGGTGGTTATCAGCGATGTACTCCGTGCAGCATTGTCAGAGGAAAACCATGGGATTCCATGACATCGGGTAGCTGCGGCAAACACAGTGGGACTCAAGGCAAATTCAATAAACAAGTAAATTCCCAGTCAAAGTCAATTCAATAAATAAGGGAATAGTTGACGGCGTATGCCCTGCCCACTGAGTGGTTCAATTCCACAAGCAAGGAGGTGCAAGTCGCTGCAACTGTTTTGCGCTAATGATCGGACAGGAGACCACATGCAATTGCTTGATGTGACACATTTAAAGCGGTAATCCAAGTCACAAATAGGTTCTCATTGCTTTGTCGATTTTGTGAGGATATAGTTTGGCCTTCAACCGACAAACTATCTCTGGCCAGATGTTTCCAGTTGGTTTGGGCCCTTCCCCACTTGTAAGCGCAATACCTAACCGCAGGTGTCCTCTGTTGCGTTGTTCCATTGGGTCGGAGTCGAAGACCCTCAGTGGCAAGTTGCCCATTCGCTCTGCGTGGATAGGCTGTTCATCCCTGGAAGCCTGGATAGACTCATGTCGATTTGCATCCAGCATCGTCCGTCGTTATATCTTCTTGTCCGGATACCTTCAACTTCTTCTTCTTCATAGGGCGCTACAGTTCGGGCTGGACCTGGACCTCACTCAACATGCCTCCCCAACCGGCCCGTTTTCTCGCCAGCTGTCTCCAGTTTCGCACACCAAGTCGGTCGAGGTCCCCCTCGACTTGCGGACGTCACCTTGTACGTGCGCATTCTTTGTTGCTTGTGGGACAACAAGCTCAGAGCAGGATCATTGGTTTCCATCCGCTCTACATGACTTAGCCTGAGTCGATGTCGCTGAACAGCTCGTACAGTTCGCTGTAGTACCATCTCCTCCAATCGCCATCTATTCAGACGGGACTGAAAATCACCCGAAGAATTTACCTCTCAACGCAGCCAAAATCAATTTTGCCATGCCACGAATAAGGTCGTATAGAGGGTTGTTCGAGAGAGGGCTCTGGTTATCAGTTGCTTTCTTGACCCAAAGATGCACCGATTGGCTTGATTTCAGGTACAGAAATTTGTGGACGGTCTCAAGATTGTATCTGTCTCAGCCAACTATGCATGCGAAATTGGAGAAAGATAGATAAAGATCAGTTGGCTGGAGACGCTTGTTGGTTGAGGCCCAGGCCCCACACCGGGAGTATAGCGCCACCTTAAGTTAAAAGGAAGTTACTCCCACGCGAAACCCCCGTACCTTGAGGACCGAATCCTGGTTTAAGGCCCTGGACAGTAGCTCATTGCATACATTGTTTCCAAGGGCCCCTCGAGGCTGTGTAAGCTGACCTCTCCATTTACAGGGCTCGTGCTGGCATCTCACCAGGTTGAGAGCAATCAACAACTTTGCCGCATAAGCTCAGGTCTGTGGCAGCACGGTATAAAGCTCTAAACTAAGAAAATCTTTTTTTATCGGCCAGTTCTTGTCTCGTAAAACTCTGAATGTGTATGTACGTCGATATAGTCCCTTTTCATTCTTTCCAAAATGGCGATAAACGCTCTAGTCTATTGTAGACCTCTCTAATTGCTGATAAACGCCATAAGGTGTTCAAAAGACCGCGGAGACGATGTTGTTAAGAAAAAATATTTTTCTAGTCTCCTTTCTTGTGGATCGAGCAAGGTTTCTTGACTCTGTTGGCTTATTGCATACAGCAGTCACGCTTAGTGAAGCATAGTTGGATTTTGCCGCCACGAGAATTTTTCCGATCGTGCTTCGTAGACTAGTTGGTTCTATAAAGACAAGGCGATAGTATTTCTCATTTCAGCCAGTTTGTTAAAAAGTAAGCCACTAAAGCCCAGCTTAACAGTGAAGGCTTAAACGTAAGTTCAGCAGAACCTTAAACCGAGTTTAAGTGGTTTGGCAGTTTTAACACCGAAAAATTTCATAAAAATTTCGTTGGTTGGATGGCAAGGGCGACGAAAAGCACTCGTCGCATGAGTGCGGAAATCATACCACCTCCCGAGTGAATTTTCCTCCTTCTCCTCTGTTCTGAGTACTCTTACTCCCAGCGTTGGGTATTGGAAGCACTTGTCTGGTAAAGAGAGAGAGAGAAATATAAAAAAATCAGCTACTATCGAAATTTGATATCGATTACTTCCGACTAATGGCAGCATTTGATTCGACGGCAATTTGCGCAAAAAAAAATGAAGTGTCTTAGCTGCCATTCTCCTAAGCCCCCCGAACAGTTAGTCAAAAAAAAAAGAAAATGTTGCATCCCTCTCTCAGTCAGCAATAGACTACAAAAAGTCACTTTTTTCACAAACTTCCTTCATCCACTCATTCAATCATTCAACGAAACAAACCCATTGTTGCTAGATGCGCCCGCTTAGCACTGCTTGTTCCGGCGTAGTCGACTCCAACAGACAGGATGCACGCATCAAACAAGCTGTTAACAATCATCCCATTCACCGACGAAATCACTCAGTCCAACTGCGAGCATTCTTAATGATTCCATTAAAATATTTAAAACTAACTAAAGTCATATTAAAAGTTCCATTATGACTGTGCATAGACCATCACTTGGATGCCGTGGAGCGGCAGAACAGCAGGAATCCCAGCAAGAGCGATGAATGTGCGGAGTCGGGAGGGTGTTAGGAACGTCCCCTCCCAAGAGCAGCAGCTCCTCTTGGCCTCGAGGCGTTATTTTATAATAAACTCCCGTCCCAGTGTGCAGCCGGATCAATTTTCCACCACCTCACCGGGACGAACGACGACTACGACGAGCATTTTCCACTCACCTCGTAGCTATGGCAGCAACATTCCAAGCGAACACATCCCCAAACCCCGGTGCCCTTTGAGTTTCGTTTTCGTGCAGCTCCCTTGTTTTCAGTGCTGCACGTATGTGTGAGCATGCTCCACTATCAACTTGACAAACTTCTCAAACTCGCCGTGGAGTGGAAGGCGGCACCAGATGGGAGGAGCTTTGAAAAGTGCCCAAAAGTTTACATAAAGAAGTCATCACAGAGAGATGCAAGGATGTGTAAAATGAGTGACTGCATCTTGAACTGTCACCGCTCCACTGCGTCCTCCCACACGGGCGAACGGGCATACATCGCCACCTTTGCCACGGGAGCCTTGAGAGGCGAAAGGATGGCACATTAAAAGCGAGCACAGGCCAACGTCATCGCTGTCGCTGCCTCGAATGCCGTCAAAAAGAACCGAAGGGTAGTTTGTAGGAAGCCCTTGCCGCATAGAGATTTTTAATGCATCCTTTTATGATGACATAACCCGACCAGGAACAGGATCGCTCATTCGCCGGGACATTTCGCACGCCATGTAACTTAAAGTGCACACTTAGGTGTTCGAAAATGTTTTTCAGTGTGCTGATGAGGTTCTGCAGGAGTGTGTGTGTGTGTGTGCCGGTGTGCTTGTGTCTATTTGAGAATACTATGACGCGTGAAAGTAGAATAAACGACGGTAAACGACGATGTGACAGTGGAAGACGTCACCCTGTCTCACCGCCGTAGCGGAAGTCATCCTGGCAAATGTGATTACATTCCGTTTTTTGGAATGCAATGGCGTAGCGACAATGACGGCGATGAAAACACGGCCATGCTGTGAGATTGTTTGGGCTAACGGTGCTTTTTACAGGATCACGGAACATTAACGAGAAAATCGTAGTTTTTATTTGCAGCTTAATGCTCCCGAGTGACTGTAAGGAGGTGCAAAGCTTTCTCGCAATGAGTTTGATGCCGTCGAAGGCGGGGAGATTTGATTGCGCCGCAATTAGCAGAGCAGAGATGGGGGTGTGATCGGATGATGCTGTCGACAAAGGATATAATTGTAGTCAGGAACAATGTCTGTGGCAGGTAATGGACAGACGATTTCTGTGTCTTTCCAGGTGTCTCACAGGGTGTAGACTACGAACTGTACCTGGTCGACATGTGGCTCCAGCAAGACGCCACTGCATGCCACACAGCACGACGGAGCAGTTAAGAGTTTTGTTGAGTTTTGTACTGGTGAATTGGCTACCTACATAGATCCCGCAATTTGACTGATGGTGGACATTACATAAATGTTTGAATTGAAAGCTAAGCTAAGGTCCAACGCGGACTATAATGCCACCAATGTTAGCATATTTTGTTGCCATTCCTCTGGCCAGATGGACTCAATCGATATTCTCCAGTCGGAGGTGCTGCAAGCATTCCTATTCCGCTTCAAACGAAAATAATCCTCCTACCCCCTGTAAAATTGAGAAGTGCACCAGACTTCGAAGAATTCCCTGCTTCTGAGACCGTCGGTCGTTGCAGGCTACTGCCACCAACGGGACGTCAACGAAACATCAAGAGATCATCCCACCACCACCCCATTCGTCAGCTTTAATGTCAGAATTTAAGAGTAGTGTCATAAGATCCTTTGCAAAAGCTATGCGAA
Source organism: Eristalis tenax (assembly GCA_905231855.2). NCBI lineage: Eukaryota > Metazoa > Arthropoda > Insecta > Diptera > Syrphidae > Eristalis > Eristalis tenax. Next base: position 20,429,651 of record HG993127.1, on the reverse strand, counting down.
CGTGAATAATTTCAGGGTCTTGACGCACAGTGGGGTATTCGACCGCAAATATGGTATAAGTTTGAGCGGGGCACCTGCTTATGGATTCTGAAATGTTTTTCATGCAACTACAAGTTGATGGGTTGTTGAACAGGAGGAAGCTGTTCCCGTTTTCAATACATATACGTCGTTTACCGTAGTAATTCATTATAATTGAAATTATTCAGAAGCATCCAGAAACGGCAAACACTACGGAAAAGTAAGGCGTTTAAGGCTTAATTCGAACTAATTTGAATAATAGAGGAGGCGCTCGATATAGTGAACTAATTAAAACAGAGCCTGTTCACTGTAACGAGCTTGGACTCCTTGAGGCAAATTGCATGGAAATGTGTATGCCTTTACGTAGAATATAATTAAATTTTTATTTTATTTTTAATTTCATTTACATCGGGAGCTTCAACATTAAGATGTAATCTTTTACAAAAACATGTGATAAGCTAATAAATTGCCGAGAAAGCTGATTATAATCGACGGTTTCATTCACAATGTGTCATTTTGGAGTAATTCAAAAATTAATTCAAGGTAGGGTAAAGGCACTAGTAGCCGGACAGTTAACACAAATCTTCACATTGACTTCGTCTTGTTTTTGAACTATTAAAGCTTCTTTGGATACATAAATAATGTAGATAATTTTTTAAAATATGGTAAAACTCCTCAGACGTAATTATTATTGTGAATAGTTGTTTTTTTTTAATTCTTAGAAGTTCTGTTTGCACTGGTACCCGGACGACTGGATGGCGCGAGTGATTAAGTGCCTGCCCTTGTTTGGTGGGGTCATCGGTTCGAATCCCAGTGAAAGAAATAGTTAACACGCTTTAATCCGATTTCCAGATCAGGCCCAGATTTGCAGTTGGGATAAGATTAATGGTACTATCGGTGGGGTGTTGATCGGCGGTAGTAGGCTGACTGTGGGTATCACAATGGACCAATATGGTCTAAGTGTGCTGATGAGCTAGCAGTCCCCTTCCCTGCCTACCTACCTAGTTCCCAGACAATCACACTTTTAGTTTCCGGAAGTTTTAGTTTCAGAAGCCGGACATCAAACAGAAAAAATTCTATTTAAAAACAGTTTGTGTCATCGCATTTGTGGCACACTGTGTACTTTATAATTGATTATTCATTTAAAAGGTAACGATAATTGTCTCGAAGAATCCGTCCCCTGATCCTCCCATTGACATTATCCTTAGACTGCATTGGCGATGTATAAATATCGACCACAATTCATGTGCGACACAATTCATGTAGAGAGACTTTTTTTGTAATAAACTGTCGCGAAGTAAACTACTTGTTGTTTTCCTATTTCACCCGTGCGCTAATGCCGCAGTTCATCGTAAAATGAAACCACTTGACATAGGAAAAGAACAGAAACCTCGAAAACAAAAACAAACTTTAGCTGTGCTAAAATAGTTATTCTTTTTCGTTTTCTTTGAACTAATGTCAATCAGTATATCCTGGCATGTCGCGTCCACACAGCTCGAAGTAACTGCTTATTTGACTATCGTCTAAGAACACGACACTTAAGGCTTCTTAATTCTCTGTAAAGCAAGTTAGGGTAATTTGAAATACAGCTTTTTTAATTTGAAGTTGCGCTTACATGTATTCACGCTGAAAGTTCTACAAAACGAAAACTTACCATTTTTCAGTAATGATTTTTTACGTAAAAATGGTCAAAGATCTTAACTCAACAAAATGTGCATGTTATGTGGAATATTCCATATTACCAAGCACCGATTTTATATTTTTTGTGGATTTAGTTTTAAGGTAAATATAAAGTTTAAATGATATAAATGAATTTTCACAATATTTAAATAGATACAATGTTTGGAAACACTTCTTATGTGACCACATGTTATGTTAAATACACAACATACCATCGGGGTAGGATTCGTTGCAGTTTACGCCTTCACGAGGTTCAGGATCGAACCTAATTCATCAGTCAGAAAAATATATGGTTGGGCGATTTTGGCAATGGAAAGGGAGCGTATGAAAAATATGCTCGATTGCATTAAGATCAGATGATTGTTTTAAGCACTTTGCGACTGTTATATAATAACCAGGACCTAGCTGAATATGACGTGTGCCTTGGATCGCGCATTGTCATTCCAAATTTGCTGATACTTGCCATTTCGATGCACCTTTGTAGTCATCTCACCAAAAAATTACTGAATATAAGTAAGGACATTTCAAACACTACCACTTTCCATTTTTGACGGGAAAAGCAACCTTTATTAAGCATATTACAGCGTCCTCGTTACAGTGCCCGATTATACGTGAGAGATTACATTGTTAAATTTTTTTTGACAAATTGTCTTTTTCACAAAAAAATAAATCAAACACGGGAAGAATTCCTGACATGGCCATGCGCGTGTATGCTCATTATGGCTAGCCATATGTTTTTTGCAAACATGATGGAACATTTCGGTAAAGTTTGACACTATGTCATGTACACTCATGCGCATTATAGTTGAGCCTTTCGTCAAAACACAATGAAACGCATCAAACTAGGTCATGTCCACTCATGTGCATTATAGTTGAGCCTTTAGTCAAAGAACACTAAAACGCATCGTTCAATATTGCATAATTTTTATTTGTTCAGCCTTTTAGAAGCCAATTCTATTGCAAACGGAGCCCAATTAGCTTTCAAAACAAAAAACCACTCAAAAATGTGATATGCTGTTTTTCAGGAGTTTCAAACTGCACACCTGATCTACGAAAAACACTCAGTTTTGCACTCTAGCAAATTGGTTTGACAGATTGACTTGCGATCTGCTAGCTACAGTATTTTGTTTAAAGTCTGCAGAAATATTTTTTGTTCTTAAGTTGTAAACAAAAAATGTAAGCTTGGGCCATGTTTTGGGATCGAATACCCCACAGTGCGACGGAATATTTTATCGCCGAAAAATTCCAAATCATTCTTGTTAAAATTTACAACAAACACGAAATTCATCCCGATTATCGTCGGAACCGGTATTAACTATCCGGGCAAACAGCAATTTGTCGCTGTATTGAAAGCCGACCAACCACTCAAAAAAGGGGAGGCAGAGCAGAGCACAGCACATCTGCTGGGACTACACCCAATCGACAGAATTTTATTATGCGTTCGATTAAATCGGTTGTTTGCCCTTAAATTGATTTGTTTGCTCGACGGGAAAAGTTTCGCTATTTCACTGGGGGTTGCGGGAGTGAATTGGCAAATTGGCTTCTACCGCAATATCCTGTGGATTATGAGATGCAAAATTAAAAATTCCAACGGGCCGTATCGTTTGTTGCTGCAAGTGGATTATATCTAACAAATCGATGGGTGGAGGTCGACGGCGTTAGTTTAATCAATTTGGTGGCGACCCTTCCATGGAATGGGTTGAGGGACGACACAATAGTCTTCATTTGACTCATTTCAATTCATGGCTGTGGTCGGAGGGAACCCGGGTGAGCTCACTGCCCACAT